>JAUTXW010005441.1:925000-1531319 GCA_030620095.1 Kuschelorhynchus macadamiae
GACGGTAAATATTTCTTAAAACATGTAAAATAGCGTCAGAGAAAGACAAAACCAAAAGCATGATTAAGGATAGGAATTCACTTTTATGGTATTATTAATAATGTGCTCATAAAAAAAACGAAACACCTAGTTTTTGGGTAATATTTGAAAGCTCGTTACTCGAAAATTACTGAATCGAATTTAAAAAATATTGCAAACACCAGAGAGTTGGTTCTTTGACTTTTATATCAAATTTTGGAAATACGCTACTTCCCACGCAGTTTATACTACAGGGCGTTAAAGAAAGAGATGTTTTTTCCAAAATTTCATATTATTTACATTTATAGAACAGACAAGTTAGATAGTCGTAATAACCCTCTCTATTAACAGATAAGGCAATCCCTAGGGACCTTTTCGAGACTTTGTGGATATCTTGGCAAACTACGATTATACAGGCATTTTTCGAAAAATGTCATTATTTTGCAGTCTAGTCCCAAAAATGAGCAAACTACGAAAGATATTGATAAGTTGGCTATACAGCGTTTTAACACAGATCATTTGCTTTCAGTTTACGTATATAAGGTGATTCGGTTAAAACTAAAAATTTAAATTAGGAGATTTGTTTTAGACAAAAGCCATTTTTTTTTTCGTGAAAATAAAAATAAAGGTTGAAACCAAAGAAAATCATCTTTGTAAACATAAGGACCTTTTTACCATGTATCATTAAGAACAGAGTATTTTCTCGGTTTCTGATTTTTGGTGATATCTCTGTCAGTTGTCAAAATATGCTGAAATAAGGAAATGTCTACGTTTAATGTTGCACAGATACCCTTTACGAACCATCGCTTCCGAATTAGCTGGAATACGGTTTGATTATACCAACGAGTTTTCGACAACCGTCCAAATTATACCTTCGAATATCCAGTAAAAAAATTTAACTTGTTTTAATCGAGTACCCCCTATATCATTGTAGTTCTGAAATCTACAGACAATTCTAAAACTATTTTATTGCAGTTCTCAGTAATTAAGTTCAACTATTTCCGACTTTTGAAAATTGATTTTTTTGGACACCAAGTGGCTGTAAAATCTAAACTGCTTAATTTAGAACCAGATGGTTTGCATTTTCCTATTAGTTTCCTAAAAGTTTTCTCACCGTGTTACCTGCCGTATGAAACAAGTGGTTCCAAAATAACCCCACAGGCACCATCTGCCGATTGAAGCAATCATAATTATTATTGTTGTCATTTTGTTTTGTTATGAAAAAATTTCCCAAGCAGGAAAATATGTTCAAAAGGACAAAAGTCATGAAGAAAGTACGCAAAGTGGATTTATATCCAATACCTACCAAGAGGAACTGGGACAGACCAAAACCAAAAATTAAAACAAGTTTTAAAGTTTTAGGAAGTTCTATTAAAACGTATTAAACATAAAAAAATGATGAATGAAATGAATCAACAAAGGTTATAATATCTACCTACGTTCATTACAAAATAAGAAATTATAAGAAATAGAATAATAAAGATTATTCAGAGATACAGAACAAAAATTAACTTTATAAACTGACAACAAATACTAAAATATTAAATTGTTTACAAGTTTTTACAAATTGAGACTGGGATAGGAATTTTAATGATTTAAACAAAATAACAAAACCATATTTTTCCGTTTTAGGAACAAGCAAGATAACATTAAAAAAAAGAGGAAAAATAAGAGTGATATATCACTCAAATTTAATTAGCCTGCTTCAACGTTTAAAAAATCTTGTTGGCCAACCGCGAATACGTAGAACGTCCGCTGCTGTATTTTTTGAATTTGGCGTGACACATAATTATTACCAAAACTTAAGC
This sequence comes from Kuschelorhynchus macadamiae, assembly GCA_030620095.1. Lineage (NCBI taxonomy): Eukaryota > Metazoa > Arthropoda > Insecta > Coleoptera > Curculionidae > Kuschelorhynchus > Kuschelorhynchus macadamiae. The sequence goes on from JAUTXW010005441.1 coordinate 926,827, forward strand.
GACAATAAAGGAAATTAACAGTGTCTGTACCGAGGTCTGTACTTTCTGCTAAATAGGTATTATTTTATATGTACTGGAATCGCAACCGTCTGTATCACTAGTTGCTAGGGAGCTCGTAACTGGTACACTCTAAAGATATAACTTCTTTCAGCTTGCATTTACTAACAACCAACTTAAACTCTATAGAATAAGGAAAAACCAACATTTTATGCTCCTCCCTGTACAAGAAAGTCTATTAAGATATTAGTAGCCATACTCTATATTCTAAAGTAAATTGCCTACTAGTCAAAAAAAAAGGAGAAATCTGTTACCATTTCAGAAGATTAAGTTTAGTTTTAACATTTCATAATTTATGGACATGGAAAATCAAGTGTTCCGTTAATATCCTAAATTTTAAAAATACGCAAATTAATTAAACATATTTCTGTCAGTAATTGATTGCAGCAAAAGGCGTGTAAAAAAAGTCAAATTATACCTAATACAGCAACATGTGTTACGATAGCTTAAGCGTAATTAGAGAAAATTGATAATTGCCGCAGTTGACAACTTGGAACTTGAAAATGGAGCTGCAAGGTGAAGTACCTGTGCCAATAATTACTATAGATAAGCCCCCAATTGATGCCCTATAAAGTTCAAGTTTTCTTTAGCTGGTATTTGCTACATAGGCAAAATTTATGAAATTTACATGCATTTAGACTTTATATCACACCCTGTACGAGAAAGCCTTTTAAGACATTATTTATTTTGCTGCTCTGCTTCTGCTGTTAATTCTAGAATAAATTGCCAAAAAAAAAACGAAAAAATCGGTTTACAATTACGAAAATTACGAGTAATTGAAATTGACTGGCATTTTTAAATTTTCCATAATAATTAGGTAGTGTACATGCTGGGAATTTAAATACAATTTTCACCTAATATCTCGTGATAGGCGGTTTCGGCGTTAGCTTCGATTCTACAGTAACGTATATTATTTTTTTGTTTTGTTTTGTACTGTCAAATAAACGTTCTTTTTACTTTCTTCCGGATATTATTTCACATCTCCAGGGTGAAATTTGTCTAACAATGGTTCGTTTTGGAGACAACGAATTGACAAACATTATAAAGTAAGGTATAAAAAAAGTAAAAAATATTCTTCAAAAACTCATATTTAAATTATATTTTAGACTACATCAGCGTGGGATGCCTTTTCGAAGTATTGCTGACATCATGGCTTCAACACAATCAGCTATATACACGGCAATCGCCCGATACAGGACTTTTGGAGCCTTGGCTTACCGCAACAGAGGGCGTATCGGTCGTGGCAGAGCAACAAACGCCAAATACGCCATATGAGGATGTCTGCGCGCCGGGTACGCTGCTACGGGTATCAACGTATCATCAACTGTGCGAAGGTTACATGAGTATGGTCTGCACTCTAGACAGTTTTTTTTTGCTGCCTCTTCACCGAGTTGCCAGAAGAAGATGGGCACAAGAACATGGAACTTGGGGAATAGAAGAATGCAATAGGTGCATGTATACTGATGAATGTAGATTTAACCTGCATGCAAGTGATGGACGAATTTTGGTATGGAGATAACAGAACAGTCGGTAGGTGGAAAAAAACTATGGAAGGTGAGTATGAATTAAATAATTTGGTCGATTTAGCAGATGCAGTGAGGTTAGAATGGGATGCTATTCCTCAAGCCTTTATTGCAGTCTTGGTGAACAGCAGTCCAAAAAGGGTAGCGGACGTTCTACGTGTCGGCGCGGCGGCGGTGGGCCAACAAGGGATTTAAAACGTTGGTGAACACTAATTAAATTTGAATTGTCTATCTTGTTATTTTCATCTTATTTTGAATGTTAACTTGCTTGGTCCTAAAACGAGATAATATGGTTTGGTATTTTATTTAAATTATTAAATTACCTATCCCATATCCCAATCAATTTAATTTTTTTGTTTTTACGCACCTATTGTCAGTGTATGAGGTTAATTTTTGCTCTGTATTTCTGGATAATCTCTGTAATATGTTTCTTATAATTTTCTATTTTTTAATGAACTGAGGTAGATTTTATAAGATTTTTTGGCTCATTTCTTTCGCTATTTTTTTAATTTTGTATGTTTTATTCGTTTCAATAGTAATTTTATCTTCTTAAACGCATTTTGCTGCTTGAAAAAAATTTCATATACAAAAACAATAATGACAACAATAATTATGATTGCATCAATCGACAGGTGGTGCCTAAGATGCTATTTTAGTAACGCTCGTTTCCTTACATACATACATATTAAACCGTACAAATTTTACAACCACTTAGTGTCCAAAAAAAGAAAATTTTCAAAAGTCGGAAACAGTTGAACTTAAGTAAGAGTATCTATGCTACAATAAACATTCTTAGAATCGTTCGTAGATTTCAGAACTGCAATGATGTAGAGGTTAATCCATTTAACTAAATATTTTTTTACAGTTCTACTTTTTTAACCTCCCTGTATGTTAGAAACTAATTTGAATGGTTGGTTGTAAAATATGAAAACTCATTTGTATAGTAAAACCGTCTTCCATTTAAATTTTCAGTTTTAACGAATCACCTTGTATACGTAAATTGAAAGCACATGAACTGCCTTAAAACGCTGTAAAGCCAGCTTGTCAATATCTTTCGTAGTTTGTTAATTTTTGGAACTAAACTGCAAAATAATGACAATTTCCTAAAAATATCTATATAATCGTAGTTTGCCAAGAAACTCACAAAATCTCGAAAATGTCCCAAGAGATTGCCTAACTGTTAATAGGGAGGGTTAATACGACTTGATAGATAGACTTGACTGTCCTAAAAATAGAGATAACATGAAATTTTAGAAAAAAAAACTGTCTTTGACACCCTGTACTATATGCGATTAGCAAAATAACGTATTCCCAAAATTAGAACTAAGAGTCAACGAATCAACTCTTCAGAATTTTCAAAGTTTTTTAAATTCGATCCAGTAATTTTCGAATAGCGTCCATTCAAACGTTACCCAAAAAAACTAGGTGTTTCGTTTTTTTTTTGACGAGCACATTTACAACTTTATTATTTTTATGTCGTTATTGAAAGCAACCCCATTCAAACAGAAAAAAACACTTTATGTTGTTTATAAACATGGATGACATTATTTACAGCTCTAAAACGGCTTGACAGTTTTTAATAACACCTATTTGTTACAGGAATAACAGATTTAATCGTCTTTTGGAACAGATCTGTTTAAGGAATAACAACCTTGAACAGCTTTAGAATGGACCCGTTTGGGACGAGTGCAGAAGCGTATTCTGTATCAAGACTCACATATGTATGTATACTTAGCGACGTAAGCTAGTTAGGATATTATATAGGCATCAAACTGGCTTCTGTATCCGCCTTTGACAATATTATCATCCTTAACTATAACTATCTATATAATAATCTATATTTATCTTCACAACTTTCTGAACAAAGGTTCCTAAATATATCCAGAGCCATACACATGTAGATTTAGATTGTTGATTTGAGTGGGGCTCCTAAAGTTATAAGGCAAAACTACTGTCAGGCCTCTATTATGGCTTAATTGGTAAATATAAAGGAAGAAGGGGAAAATGTCCTCCTCCTAATGTTTTAGTGTGTTACCAAAACCCCATCTTATCCTTAGGACATAATATTTTTTATTTGCGTATGGATAAGATTTATCTTTTATATTATTATATATATATATATATATATATATATATATATATATATTTATATTATTATATCTATATTCATGTTTTCCAGGACGCGTAACAATTATGACAATTGACAAACAAAAATCTTTTTTGGCTTTTTCGCATCTGAATAAAAATATTTAACTTTAAATTAATTGAAACAAATATTTAATACAATTACATAGCTCAACATATAGACTATTCTGTCTACGGAATGTTTCGATACATAATATAAACAATATTATTTATGCTTGCTTAAGCGAAAATGGAAGTATAGTAGTGGCTCTTAAATATTAATGCAAAAAGGTGAATACAACTTTATAGACTGATACGGTACATATTTTAAAGAAGGGATCATTTTGTAGATTGTTAGTACCTATGCCAATGTCTTAGCATTCTATACAAGTGTCTAGAAACCAATTCCACTTTGCCTTTTAAACTTCCGCATGCCCGTACGTAGTCAAATTATGGCTTTAATGACGGTTTTATTACCGAACCTGGTACTAATCTATTAAGACGAATTCACTTAATAGTATAGGCTGTGTTAAAAAAATCCCTGTTTTTAATATAGATACAGTTTTTCATATCACCTCAAATAAAAAATGCCTAACCAGAGCTAACCAAAACGCAGTTCGATTTTTGAAAAACCAAGAAAAAATTATCGCCCAAACCGGCATTAGAACACACATCCTGCAACAGGAGAACGCTATCACTGAACCAATGGACTCACACCTAAAATTTAACGAAACTAGTTTATATACCACCGAATGACGTACCTTAACCAATAGCGCATGAGGGAGCTTCGAACTCAAAATAAAAATGGTCTCTCTAAATGCTTCTCAAAATGAGACCTTTAAAATCCAGACAATTAAGCATAAAATGAGGAATTATAAAAGCATAATAATTCCTTTTTTTTTATTATCATGTCCGTATTATATCAGAATAAAACAAGATGTGCTATATAACAACAACAATCTACGTTAAGTGCTAAAAATGTAATAAGCTATTTTATGGAAACATATACTTACTTCTCTACAAAACCGGCTCCAATCCGTTACCGCTTCGGCGCCCAATTTGAGTTCCCTCTAGGCAATTGAGAGGCGAGGATGAGGCAGAAGAACCTAATAGGCAACAAATTTACAAACAGTTTCGAGAGGCAAATAGCAGTGAACCTATTCTTTATTCTTTTTGGATATTTTTGGAAAAAACTCTACACGTGTATTTCAAATTCGCTTTCTTAACGGAACATATTTTGCCGCACAAAAGCGCATCGGAAAAGAAATCACTAGCAATTATATAATTAAAATAAAATCATAAGAACTGTACAATTTAAAAATAGCTTGCAAGACCAGTTTTATCAATTCCTAAAAAATAAACCTTGTCAAATTTTAAAATAAAAATTCGAATAGTTGCCGCTGAACCATTCAATTGTGCCAAAATGTCCATGTAACCAACAAAAATCCCTAGGTTCTAGTAACAAATATGGGGTATTTTTGACGTTGAACTTTGTGAATTTCTAAATGTTTTAAATATAAAAAACCGGCGTGAGGTTTTTACTCATTATTATTGTGTTAGTTTTCAGTGAATTATTGGAAAAACAACTATTTTTTATAAAATATATGCTGAAAATAGTCAAAAGCTAAAAGTGCACTTTGACAGTGGATAACTAACAAACGAAACGTTGCCAAGAAAATTTGCCTTCAGATTCGTGATCAGTTTAAGAATTTATATTTTATATATATTGGTTTGTATGACTTCGACATCTCCCTAGTAACTACTTCATGTTCTTTTGTCCTTTCAATATTTGTGCTGTTGACCATAATAGATTCCGATTCGTCGCCGGTGGTGGTGGTTTTAAATATCTTTTATGATCTCCAGATTCACTTACTGCGAGGCGTTATAATTTGCATTAACCTTTTTATTTTCATCTGCTGTAGAAAAAACTTTGTAAGCGTAATTTTTAGGTCCCCCACTAGCAAATTCATTTATATAACTCGAAGGATAGTATCCTCTGCCTTTTCTTTATCCGCTGGATTAAGTATAACTTGCCAACAACCACTTTTCAGGTCTGAGAACCATTTTGATCCCGTTAAAGTATCCAAGGTATCGTCAATTCTTGGTAAGGGAAAGGTATGTTTCTTTCCGACATCATTGAGCTTGCGGACGTCAACGCAGATTCTGGTGGAGCCATCTTTCTTCTTAACCAGGACCACGAGTGGCGACCAGGTACTTTGAGATGGTTCTATAATGTCTTGTTTTTCCATATTCTTAAGCATGTGATCAACTTCATGTCGCTTTGTCAGAGATATTCGTCTTGGAGGCGCTGCATCACCAGTATTAATTCGATATTCAACTATGTTGGTTTTTCGTAAGCCGCTGTCAGACAGAGAGAAAACGTTTTCATTTCTTCCCAGAAGTTCTTTCAACTTAGTCACCTGAACTTCATTTAATAAATGTGCGCATTTCACTGTAATACCCTTATTTTATAATAATTAATACTTGATAAATATAGTAGTAATAGCAAGCCTTGCTGTATTATATATAACACTTATTAAGTAACTATGGCATGTACCTAGTTTAAGTTTATTGATTCTTAATTACCTTGGGTAAGCATTTTTGGTTATTAATAATTATAACAAATTGTTTTATAATGTTTCTAAAACGCCAGTGATATGAATATACTTTGAAAAGTCGATGGTGTTTCACTACGACACCTTTACCAACTTGGTCTTGGAGTATCTTAGCTAAAGTAGTTGCTGGTTCTGAAGGTGGTAAGTTTGTACAGGTAAATATTGTACTAGCAGGTTGACAGGTTGCGATCTTGTCACCCTTTTTTCTTCTTAAAAAACATATATTATTCTTTAATATATTCTAAATTCCACTATTTAATTTCAATTTGGGGATCTGCTTGTTCGTCACATATTAAACCTTTAAAACAAGTGCAAAATAAAACTCTAAAATGTATTTATAAACTACCATATTTGGAACCTTCTATTAACCACGGACCTAACGGATTTTTAAACCTACAAAATATTTATAATTTCAAAATTTACATTTTAATACACTCTATTATTAACAATGGAAAAAAATCAAATATTATATTTAAAAAATCTAATACTTTACATAATCACGATACAAGACATTGCTTACAATTACAGACCATTACAATAAAAAGTAACTTTGGCAAAAAATCAATTCTGCACGATGGTTTAAAAATATGTAATAACTTACCAGAGACTACAACTAAATTATCAATATTTAAAAAACAATTAAAAATGCATTTTTTACAAAAATAAATATGAATAGATTTTGTAAAAATATTTATTTCAACTTAGTTTTTATATTATATTGAATTATAACATAAGAATTTTTTCATTTATTACAACTTTATTGTGTATATATTATGTAATAAACTTGTAAAGTTGGTTTGGAATAAAACAGTTTAAAGTAAATAGTGTTAAGAGCTTCCGGTTAGGCTAACTCCTAAACGCGGCTGTCAGGCGTGAACTGGCCTCTTTCTCGCACCCCATTCACATTTTTTAAGGGAACAAGGAAATTTAAAACTAATACCTATACTTGGAGACAATAGATTTACTCTTCAAATTGGAAACCATTTAATTGATAGGTGCGCAGCAAATCCAACAACTCCATATCATCTTGCCGACCTTGAATGTATCTGCAAAATTCGCTGACTTGCAAATTATTGTTAAGGTACTGAACACAGTAGATCAAACCCTGATGACATGAATTGGCTCGTTTCAGCGATCTGATCATTCGCATCAAGAAGTGCATTTCTGTATGTCTTTCAAGCGGTGTTCTGATATTAAAAATGTTGCACATCTTTAATGCTCCAAATTCGTAGAAAGAATGGTATTAACGTTAAGTATATTTTATAGTACAATAAGCAGGCGTTCCGCCCGCGTAGAACTCCTTTTTTGGAGGATATCGGCTAGGCGCTTAATTATGATTCGTATTAAATTTTTAATCATCATTATAGTTGCCGATACCGAAAAAAGTTTTGTTTCTTCGAGTTATTTCATTTTGGTTATTATAAAAAAGTTGGAAAACCTTACTTAATCTAACCTAAAGCTGATCTTAACTCAGTGCACCACGCCCAAACCATAAGTTTTGAAGATACAAAAAAAAGTTTCGCTTCTTCGAGTTATTTAACTATTGTTATTATAAAAAAATTCGAAAATCTAACCTAACATAATCTAAAGCTAACCTTAACTCAGTCGGCCACGACCAGACCATAATTTTTGAAGATACAGAAAAAGTTTTGTTTTGTCGAGATATTTAACTTTAGTTATTACAAAAAAATATGGAAAACCAATAGATTTGCAGGTAATTACAAAAAAAAGCTGAAAAGTTTGGTTCACGGTTACGCAAAAATGACAAAGATATAATCACACAGGTAGGGGGATCTAAGACCTTCAAAAAAATTATCAAATAGATTTTGAGCTTCGTAGATAAACGGTAAAGGTCAAAATATAAATGGGCAAGGTTAAATCTTTGAGATTGAATTTTTTGCCTATTTTTCCCGTGTTCAGCGTCCGAAAATTCATGTATCATTTTCAGTTTTCCCGGAAAACTCTACATCCGACTGATAACTTTGGTTTTTGATATATCTCTGGTTTCGACGTAATTCGGATTTTTCCAATAACCCTCTGCGCTTCTTTCATGGTTAGAGCCGAGCTGGCGTTACACCCGCCTGCGCGGGCGTATGTAGGTCTCCTTTTTTGGAGGATATCGGCTAGGCGCTTAATATTCTTATATTTATGATTCATTGTTACTGCTTTGAGCAACTTTATCATGTTTTTGTAGATTTTCCTCTTGTTGCTTTTCTCCAACACTTCAATTTTGATCACAAAATCCTTTAGATCCTCCTCAAGCATTTCTGAATATATCCAAGATAATATATCCATATACATACTTTTTACAAATATGTGCTCCTACAGAAAAATTGGTTGACTGCTTCAAATATTTAATATATTCTTCTCGATTATCACCTCCAAACCTACTTAGATGTGAAAGAATATTTTCATTCATTATTCTTAGCTTTACTCCCAAATGTCGGACTTATGAAAACTGATTACCATAGCTCAATATGCTTAGTGGGAATCTTGCCTTTCAGTAACAACGTCGCCAATATCTAATTAGAAATAGATATGTGACTATTCTGACTCCGAATTTTTGTTTCTAACTCCCCTGTTACACTCTTATTAGTAAGTTTTTTAAATTATAATAGAGCAGTAATGACTTAATTGTTAAGTATTATTATTCTAAGACACCAAAATTGAATAACCACCTTGTCTTACCACTGGCAAACACTCGCGAGGTCTGTCATAAATAAGTCAAAGTGAATTTATCCTCTGACTTATTCATATTTTCAACTGGATCAAATGGAAGAGCTTCAACAACGCGTTTTTGTAAAAATTATTGAAAACGTGTTGTCATTAACTACATTTTCATAATACTATATCCTTTTCTCACTTTTGAAAGTCAAAAAACGATTGTAGTATACCTTAAAGCACTTTCAGAATACACACACACAATACTTCTATTTATGAGGGAGTTCTCACTGCAAATGATTCGCGTTTGAATATACTAACTAAACTTTTTATAGAGACAACCTTCAAGTTCGAATACCCCCTGCCTACACACATTCCAAACGTGTCATTTAATAACTACCCGTCATCGACATCCCAAGGTCAAACAAATTCACCTTTAGGGACTTTTCAAAGTGAAATGTCAAGGGCGTCTCAAGGTTATCGAGGACATTTTAATGTCAAGGACAAACAACTCGACCTTCAAAATATTGTCAAAGCCATTTCAAAGTCATGGGTCAATGACATCTCAAGGTCAAACAAAAGTCAGTGTCATTTCAAGGTCAAACAAAAGTCAGTGTCATCTCAAGGTTAACTTAACCTTTAAACTTCAAGGTCAAACCCAATGTCAAGTGGGCGGGACCCTCCCAAGTTAAAATGACGTCACAAGGCGAAGGGGACAGGAGGCGTAAGAGGAGGGTGAGTCAGCGGATTATTCCTGCTCTACTTATGGCATCTTTTTTATTATTATAATGAATATATAAGGAAGGATAATTTTCAAGGCGGATATATTCTAGAAAAATTCCTAGCAGTAATAGCCCAGGCAAATTAAACTTTTGGTTACTGAAAAATCCTACCAAGCTGGAAACGATTTTATTCGACTTTGGGCACCCCAAATACGAGAAAAAAAATTTGCGACAATTTTTTACAGGGGCTTAATATTTGGATGACAAAATACCTCGAAATGTTTGGACTTTTTTTAGTTTTTCGCGATTAATAGTACAAAAGAGCGTCTGACAGAAAAAGCCACTCTTACCAAAATTGTAGAGCACAAAATTCCACATCGAAAAACCTCCCTTAAGAATGTTTATTCTACTTATGCACTACATTATTGAACATGAAAGAACAGAAACGAACGAATGAAATATTTTAAAAAAACTAACAAGCCTGTAAGTACACCCTCAGGAAGTGTTGGTGAGCCGTTGCTTCAGTGGGTGGCAAACTTGCTAAGTTGAAAGTTAGTTTTTGAAAGTGCCTTCTCAAAATACTGTAGGCGAATGTCGTTAAGGCGTTTGTTTGTGATACCCGAGCACACTGACGAAATGAATTGTTCTACAGATGTAGCAACTGATCAGGTGTGGCATTAGCGTCCATGAAAAAGTTTAGTGTTTTTTGAAGGCCAGGGTTCTTTTCAAACGTATTTGGGTACCCCAAATACGAGAAAAAAAAATTGCGACAATTTTTTACAGGGGCTTAATATTTGGATGCCAAAATACCTCGAAATGTTTGGACTTTTTTTAGTTTTTCGCGATTAATAGTACAAAAGTGCGTCTGACAGAAAAAGCCACTCTTACCAAAATTGTAGAGCACAAAATTCCACATCGAAAAACCTCCCTTAGGAATGTTTATTCTACTTATGCACTACATTATTGAACATGAAAGAACAGAAACGAACGAATGAAATATTTTTAAAAAACTAACAAGCCTGTAAGTACACCCTCAGGAAGTGTTGGTGAGCCGTTGCTTCAGTGGGTGGCAAACTTGCTAAGTTGAAAGTTAGTTTTTCAAAGTGCCTTCTCAAAATACTGTAGGCGAATGTCGTTAAGGCGTTTGTTTGTGATACCCGAGCACACTGACGAAATGAATTGTTCTACAGATGTAGCAACTGATCAGGTGTGGCATTAGCGTCCATGAAAAAGTTTAGTGTTTTTGAAGGCCAGGGTTCTTTTCAAACGTGTTGACAAATTTTTGTTTTTCTTGTCTGAGAAATGTAGATGTACTGTCACAGCCACTGAAGGCGTATAGAAACAGTAATTGCTTTTTAGCTTCGTTTGAGAGCTTACAGTCATTACAACTGTAAATTCAAGTTTCTTCTTTCCCTTTTCCAGGCTTCATCAGAAAGACATTGCTGATCACTGTGATTCTCAGCACAATCAGAAACATGAACAGTAAGAATGACCAATAAATCGATGTCCTCCCGACAATCATCACATTACCCCCATGAGTACTAACAATGCCCTGCTGACAATCAAGAGGTATGCATCCTCAATGGCTTGATTAACAAGGAGCGCTTCAAGAGTCAACCTCTCGGTACGCATAAATATGAGACGTCTTTTATTGCTTTCATTTGAAAGAAAACGTTCTTTTGGCATAGTGACCTCCATTGTCACATCGCATAAAACTGATGCTGATGACATGATACGAGTTCTTCGGTCACGCTCAGCACATTTGATTACTTTTTTCCGTACTATTCCCAGGGTACTCATCAAAAACTATGATACACCTTGACCCATAGTGTTTCTTTATGTATATTACATATTTGTTAATGATATTGTATTCGTTAGTATTCCACACAACTCTATGTACGAGGAACCCACCATCAACAACGAAGTCAGCATTGGTAACCTTTGACAAGATTGAGCACCTTGTAAAGATCTGATTTTCTCGTTTTGCGCATTCCACCAATATCAAAGACTGACAACGGGTATGGTACTAGCTCAAATCCGCAGCGGCAGTTCACGGTTTTTCCTCACTTCAATTCCTTGTAGTTTTTGCCAACGTTGTTGTCCATGCTAGTTCTCCCAAAATCATATGCATTATGGCAGTTCATGTTGTTACCTCCCAATACTCCAGTACTTATGCACATGATTGTCTCTCCTTGATGAAATGGATCGTAGAAATCAAACCAGTTACAAAATTTCTGCACGTCCATGTCATCTCTTCTCATGCGAGAATTGGTATGGTGTCAATATGTTGGTCTGACGACGTATGTACATGTACAGCTATCCACCGAGCCAATGTTCCATCACTAATACCCCGACCTCGCGATAAACCACCACATAAAGTGTGCCTGAACCAAAGTCTAACATATGTAACATCATTGCTGTGTTCTATTCATCTGTCACATTCATCGTCGACAGAATTTTTTTACCCAGAGCCAGGTGAGCTAGAATATGACCTCTTACAACTCTCGAGTAGTAATGCCCAGACATCATGGTTTTCGTTGAAGCAAAGGCAAAATTAAATAAGTCTTGTAAGCCAATACCATCCATTATAAAGCCAGTGGCCCCCATGTACGACATTAATTAATAAAACCCCCCCGAGTCGCACAATAACAAAGCCCAACTCACTGTCAGACGAAGCAACAATGCTTTATGCTTTAATCTACAACGGCTGATCAAAGGTGACGAAGCAGCTCTTTTGGTGTTGCTCTGAGCATTTCTGAACAGCGGTTTTAAGGGTTGTGTAGAGGGTATCTTCGTTGGAAGGGACCCTTATGAAGGGTAGACATAGTATGATTGAAGTCTGGAAAGGCAGGTTAGGTAATAAACCCATTCCAACGCGGAAAATCTTGCACATCTTTCCAGTTTCCATAAAGCCACAACAAATCTGCCGAATTTGGTAGAATACCTTTCAGCCTTCATTCTCCTCTATGTACTTGCATATAAAGTTGATCCATTCATTACTCTCAACACTTTCAGGCCGTCCACGAGAGGGTTGACGTTGTAGTAGGGAGAAAGAATTTCCTAAAACAGTGCTTGTGGTATAAACCTTCAGCAGCTGCTAGATCTATTACATTGCTGATCCTCCTCGCAAGCTCCGCACTTAATGCATCTCCTCTATTGTTATCAGCATTTCTTATTGAGTTGATCACTTTCTACTTGGCTATCACCAACTTTCCTGCTCTTTTATTTCTTAAGTTCTTGTTTTAAGAACAGTTCAGAAGCTTCCACAAATCACACAGTATTAAAATCAAATAAGTCAACTTAAGTCCTTGTGACACCTGCTGCTGGTTTGTTTGCATATTTCTCAGCATTTAAAATACTGGAATCCTTCGTGTACGTACCTTTGCGGCATTTTTCATGTATAATAACTGATGCCTGCTTCGTTAACCACGCATGGTGTTCATCTTGTCTCCTCCTACTGGCCTCGGTAAAAGTTTTCAGAGACTTTTCCTTGATTGTACTGCTCAACTCATCTTCCCTAACACTATCATCAGATATACAACACGTAATGCTTGCCATCACACAGCGACTGCCAACGAATCACTCATTATATTATTTACACGCGTGCGCACAACCGTCAACTATGAATGAAAACTAATCAACTTGAACGATAAAAGGCCTCTCCAAGCGAATAACCGCTCTCGCCGAGTGCAAACTGAAAGAGTGGGGACGGATATTGATGCGTGATACTTATCGATCGTTTTCATTCGATATAATATGTTATGTTCAAAGGGTAATAATAATCAAATATCTACTATTCTAATATTCTATGTGGAATTATTGCACCTGATCAGCGACATTGCTAGTAATATTAATAAACATCCTGAAAATTCCAAAATATTGATGAATTTAGTAGATGATTTGGTCATCGAAATTCAACTAAAACTCACTTTTTAACCAATGCAACCAAAATGCCTATCTTTGACGACCGATTTGAACTAAACAGCTCAACCGAATTTGACTTTCAGGGAGATCTTCCGTAGCGCAATTTTGTGGTAAGATTGTGTTTTTCTGCCAGAGTCCGTCTGACAGACTAATCGTGAAAAACTAAAAAAAAAATCCGAAAATTTTGAGGATTCTCGGCTCCCTAAAGTTAAGCTCCTGTAAAAAATTGTCGCAATCATTTTTTTTATATTTGAGATGCCCAAAGTCGATTGAAATAATTTCCAGCTTGGTAGGATTTTTCAGGGAGCACAGCCTTTTTTTGGGCTAATTTGCCTGGGCTGTAAGATATATGTCGTATATAGAGTAATACAGCACCATATATAATAAACTCATAAATATAAATATATACAACTAAATAATTAGCGATCCATTATATTATAGTGCTCCCATGGGAATGTATCTACAGTGGCTTTTGTGATTCTCTCAACTCTCGTAACTCATGTTTTGTTGACCGAATCAATGTTTGTGATATTGGTTTTTCGGTCCGTGATTCCAAACATTCCGTACAATTCTTAAAATTGATTTTATTTTTAATACATGCCTGTGATACTCCCTTAATTTTTGTCGTTATTTTTACCCGAGTTAACTGGCTCTCAATTTCATTTTGTTCCCACCCCTCTACCAAAAATTTATTTTTGGCTTTTTCCACGTCTTCAAGAGTCTGAAAGACTTTGGTTGCATACATTTTAGACAGCAAGCCAACAGAATGAGTCCTAATTTGGCTATTGTGTCGTCTTTCATCATGCCTAATATCTTTTTGTTGACAAGTGGAATCCCATATACATTATCCTATAATATAGCCAAGAGTATCAAAGTACTTGATGGCAACCGGCTTTCATAATTTCATAAATGTTTACATATTTTATTTTGTATATTGTATATTATTGTTTTAGCTTCAAGTTCAAGATACACAAGGCTACATAAATAGGTTTATTGAAATAACCTTTGGGTTTAGCCATTTCAACAATTACTAAATTCTCATTAATAACGGCAGTTTTAAACTCAGGTCTAGATATTAAAGCTTTAAACCCGAACAGACTAACCCATAAAAAATTGTTCATGAGGTTGTGAAAAAAAAAATTTCAAACTCATTTTTAGCTGCGAGACGGCCATTTAAGTCGATATATGACTTTAACCATCCAGATTGAATATTTAAGAACCTTATATATTTTAGTTATTTTGATCTCCAATTCCAAAGCTTGTTCAAATATTATATATAGTGAATCACATACTGGGTTTTATTATCAATATTTACCAAGAGTTTAATATTTTTAGACCTAATAGGTTTATCATGTACTTTGCTAGGTGGACGGTCTGAAAATGTATCGTGAAGCTCATGAAAATTTCGGCATTTGGTATACTTTTACAATGAACTCTATGATAGAATATACCCAAGACCATAATATTACCTTCTTTCTAGATTGGCTGCCGAAGCTTCCCGAAGATATGGACGTAGTTTCGATTTTTTTTTAAAGGTACAGTGAAACATAGGATATACCTTAGACCTTAATAATACGTTCTTTCCAGAATTGTTGTCGAACATGGCCGACTGGCAACTGCTAATTTCTGTTTCTACAGATAAAAGAATATGTAGAGGTTACGCAGCCTATCGTTCTACATAACACATATTGGACAAGATTGCGATCAGTGGTTGTAAAATAACTAGAGCAGTTTGCTGAAGAAAATTTATTTACAAGAGCCGTTGTATTCCATAACCTAGTATCGTACCTATGAAAATCTGGTAGTAAAGGCCCCAGCAGAAGTCGAAGGTAAAATTGATTTGCTGTCAGTCAACACAGAAAAATACATTTCATTTAGTAAGCATATTCCTGGAAATTTGGTCAAATTTAGGTTTATAGCTTTAGATTTCTGGCTTCTGGTCTAGAAGAAATGGCCAAAAATAGTTTTTCACTATTATGTAAAAAGAGCTTTCTCCCCTACGATTTTATGGATAGTTGGGAAAAGCTTGGAACAACAAACTTAACACTAAAAAATATTTTTGCAGCAGCCTAAAGAACATACGGCGCACGCGTATAACATGCAGTGTAGTTGCGCAAAATAAGACCAAAAGCTGGAACTGCTAACTGACTATGATATGATTGAGTTCGCTGTAAAAGTATACCGAAAATATAATGTTACGAATTTAGCCGTAGTTCTAGATTTGTTAAGATTTAGATGGATTTATTTATGGTTTGTTATTTCAATTTCAATCCTTAATAAATTTTTTTCTGTAAAAGGCAATCAAGGGCCGTAAGGACTATCTGAAAGAGATTCCTTAGGACTACCTTGTACAAAAATTTCAAATCGAAATATTAAGAAACAACCGACTTATGGAAGAAAGAAGGTAAGCGTCGTGAACGCCACACCCCGAAAAGGACGCTACGTCCGTAGCTCCTAAACGCGACGTCCTAGCGTAAAAAGGCACTAGGAAGAAAATGTTCCATTCAACCCGATCTACAACATATCAAAATTTCAAATTGATAGGAAAATTTTTGTGGAAGAAAATTTTTGCATTTTCGGACTTTTTTTGGACGAATTTTCGGATAAACAAAAAATCAAAAATCAAGATATCGAAATGGGACCTTCATAGTATGAAAGCCCTTAATAAAAGAAACTTTTTATATAATAAAACCTTTTGCGAAATAATTAACAGGAAACCTGAAAATAGACTTCGGAAGGACAGCACCTGGTGAATAATTCCAAAATCTTAAAAACTACTCATAGGAAAAATCCAATTTTTTACAGGTGTAAATAATAATTAAAGAAACTTCGTTTAACAAATTCTCAAAGCTGTACGAATTTTTTATTTGAAAAAATAAAAAGTTATCAGAAATAAATGAAAGTTGGCCAGATTACGTATTAAGCAATACGTATATATTACTGGGAAAAATCGCAAACTAAAAAATAAACCAAAAACAACGTTCCCACAGGACTTCAAAGTTTCTCGGGAGATGTTAACTCTAAAAATACTTGCAGAAAAGTGAACCAAAAAGTCGACAGTTTCGTTCACGGGACTCCGCCTAGAATGGACGTGATTGGTCCAGAGCTGACAACAAGGTGTAACTATAACTATTTTTAGGAAAACTGAATCTTTAGCATTTCGTTCATAGCATTTCGTGATTTCAATTCGTTAGTGAAACTTGTGTTAATAAGTCCTCGTAAGCGCCAGTAGCAGTGTAATACAGTGCGTTTTTTAATATCCCTCTTAGTGATACAGCCGAAGACAACTAGAGGAACCTTGCACTATTGTTCCCAACGTTGGATTGCGCCGGGTCTCTGTTCCGAAAGGTTCCCTTGCACATTGATTCCGAGTAGGGCTTAGATCGTGAAGATCGTCCTCAGGACTTAAATCTGGTTCTCCTGATTTATGTCTCAGGAGGTATCTGGAAGAACTATAAACTGGCTGTCAAAATTGCGTGTGGAAGATCTAGGTAAGCTGTGCTCAGTTTTTCTCCAGATCAAGTTTCAGATTTAAGTTACCAAAGGCTCAATTTAACTAGTGTTCAAAGTGTTAATTTTTGTTGTGCTTCTGGCGTAAATTCTATCACTAAATTGTAGACTTTTGAAACATAAAACCTCCTAACCTTTTGCTTATTTTTAAAATTGATAATATTTTTAAAACTTTGATTTTTAACGAATTGCTCACTTCATAAATTGTTATAAACATTTGTGATTTTAAATAACCGATTTTGACTGCATATTTTTGATTATCTTGTAACATATTTTGAATTGATTTGTATTTTATGATCTACCCTTAGTTGGGCGAATCATATTTTTTAATTACTGATATTGACATAACCTATTTTGGATATTCTCTGATTTTGTAAACTTAATTGTTTAAACAAACTGTAAATAAATACTTGATCTTGTAAAAATTAGATTAGGGTTCTAGATTTAAATACGCTTGGTGAATCCGATTTCTTTAAAATGTTTAACGATCCCTCCAGAGACATAGCACGTCAGTCCCTGAAGTTCTCAATCTCTCCTGAGTGAGGAGGATTGTTTATTCTAAGGGACACTTAGAAACCCGTGGTTTTTTATTTGATTTTGACTGATATAAATATTTGTGATTTTTGTGTATATATATTAATACGATATCATAAACTATAACTTTGCTAAAATATTAATTTTAACTTATTATTATAAATATTAACATATTATAAACATTAACGCGTCTAATATCCCAAGCGGCGTGACCCGGGTGGATAATTAGATTAGGGAATTTGGCAAGCTTGAAAAAAATATCTTTTTGAGTTTGGAATTTTTGAAA
This sequence comes from Kuschelorhynchus macadamiae, assembly GCA_030620095.1. Taxonomy (NCBI): domain Eukaryota; kingdom Metazoa; phylum Arthropoda; class Insecta; order Coleoptera; family Curculionidae; genus Kuschelorhynchus; species Kuschelorhynchus macadamiae. The sequence continues at coordinate 944,783 of JAUTXW010005441.1, forward strand.
ATTTTAATTTCTAATATGTTCATTTTTATTTTCTAACTTGCTTTGCCAGAATAAATAAATAAAACACCTATTATTCAAACCTAATTTTGACTATTTTATTATTAATAAATAAATACTTAATTTTTATTTAACATAAATAAAAAGATATTCAGTATTAGTTAGTTCGACTAGGTTAAGTAACTATTGTATCTTGATTAAAAGTTGTAACCGTAAAGACTTTACTGAAGCAGTCACAGTGTTTTAAACTTTGATTATTGTAAACATTGTAACAAGTACGAGAGATTTGTTATTTTTAACTTTGATTTGACTATAAACCAAAAGTAAGCAAAAAGACAGTTCAAGTAATTGTGGTCAATTACTTGTTGTGAGGACAAAAGACTGTTGAGCGAACTTTTCGTAAAATCTCAACATTAATTAAACTATAAACAATAAACTAAATAAACTAAAACATTAAAGTGCCTACACGAACACTAATAGTGACAGTGCTTTCTTTTAACGTTTCGACTTGAGATCGAAAGGTGACATTTTTAGTGGTGTACGGACTTAGAAAAGCCTACACACGGCTAAGGCCATAGAGACAGGAGTTAATAAGTAAATAAATCCTTACGATTTTTGTACATAATCTTTAGACTAAGAGCTAGGAATCCACTCGAGTTACGTTTCTTAGTTTTTAAGTGACTTTACCCCGACAGACTCCCGTTGCTCCCTATTTTGTTTGTTCGGCAGGGCCGGACTTTGAATTTTTAAATTTAAACTTTTTTCAACTGACTACCAATGGCCACCTCAATGTCTGACGTGGTTCCCAAGCACGGCATGTCAGCTTCCCATTTGCCCAGCAACACCGTCCCCCTCATTGAGCATAAGCTCACTCTGATCTCTGGCGAGGGGAACAAACATCCAGATGTTCCTCGGGTGAGTGGTGGGTGCCTGACAAGCTTGTCAAGCTTGTCTCAAACCGCCCCTGTACACTATCAACATTATGACAATTCCTTTAGAACATACTTAGTGGGCACTTTTTCCGGAGCCACCTACGTGGAGGACCTCTCCACGGAGGTGCTCAGAGGACGAGAGTATCCGAGAGACTCTTCCATATTCAATAATACTCAATATAACTTATCAAACATTAATTTAAATAAACCAATAAGTACAAATTCAACTATGTTCCTCGATAACAATCGTCAGCGCGAAACTTTGCACACAATTTTCGATGACAGTTCGTTAGAGATAAAAAGACCAATAAAAAATAAGAAATATAATGAATCCCTTTTTGAAATGGATTTCTCTCCTACACAACAGAGTCAGGGTGGGGAATCCAATATCGATCTTGCTTCCAATTGTGAGGGCGACGATAACTTAACTTATGACTTGGACCGCAGGTCCGTAATCAGAAAAAATAAAGCAACTACAGGACAACCCGGAGGTAGTTTGTATTCCCTTTTTGACCAAGATGAAATGGAACACAGCGTCCCTGCAGGGGACAAACACGAAAAGAAGGCTGTGTTCCCGCCCACAGTAAAAATGTTTTTGAGTACAAACTACGCCACTCGAGAACATTAATACTGGTAATGCAGCGCGGATAAAACAGCCTCCAAGACGAATACCTTTGGCAACGCGTCATGAAGTTAATCAGATGCTTAAGGATATGGAAAAACAAGACATTATAGAACCATCTCAAAGTCCATGGCCAGTAGTCTTAGTTAAGAAGAAAGATGGCTCCACCAGATTCTGCGTCGACTTCCTCAGGCTCAATGACGTCACAAAGAAAGACGGCTTTCCCTTACCAAGAATTGACGATACCTTGGACACTTTAACACGATCAAAATGGTTCTCACCCCTGGATCTGAAAAGTGGTTATTGGCAAGTTAAGCTTCAACCAGATAATAAATAGGACAGCGTTTTCTACTGGGACTGAACTGTGGCAATTTAAAGTTATGTCTTTTGGATTATGAAACGCCCCAGCAACGTTTGAACGTTTAATGGAACTGACATTACATGTAATGACATGGAAAACATGCCTAGTATATTTAGATCGCATCATTATTCTTGGGAAAACCTTTGAAGGTCATTTAAGATTATTGAAGCTGTTTTCCAGAAACTCAGAATGGCTGGCTTAAAACTCAGTCCCAAAAAGTGCCAGTTTTTTCAAAAAGAAGTGAAATATCTAGGCCCTGTAATGACCGAACATGGAGTAAAAACCGATCCTGAGAAGACTGAAACCATTCAAAATTGGCCAATACCAAAAGACAGACATGAACTAAGGAGTTTTCTGGGACTTTGTACGTACTACAGACGATTCACAAAAGGTTTTGCTAATATCTCTAGACTATTACATCGACTCACTGAAAGCAGTCACAGCTATGTATGGATCCAAGAATGTGGAGAAGCATTTAACAACTTGAAGCAAGTGTGTCATATCCTGAGCCATCCCAGATGTTTATTGTAGACACCGATGCCAGCAATGCCACTATTGGTGGTATTTTGTCACAAGTACAAAATGGCGAAGAAAAAGTAATAGTCTATTTCAGCAAGGCTCTTTCTAAACCTGAACGCAACGCAAAGAACTACTGGCTATTGTTAAAACATTGGAGCACTTTCATAAGTACTTGTATGGACAAAAATTCCTTTTAAGAACGGATCATGCATCACTCAAATGGTTGCTACAATTTAAGAATCCCGAAGGACAAATAGCCAGGTGGTTGCATAGCCTACAGGAATATGACTTTAAAGTTGAACATCGCAAAGGGTTAAATCATCAAAATGCTCATGCTTTATAAAGATGATCATGCCCAGAAAGTTGTAAACATTGCAACAGACACGAGGAAAGAGAAGATCCTGACGATTTTCATAGCCGAAGAACAGCACTTCAAAGCTCTTAAGAGTGGGACTCTAAAATGTTATCCAAAGATCAGCAAGAAGACCCAGATATTGGCCCTATAATTAAGCTGATATTAGAAAATTCATCAAGAGCTTGTTACCAAGAAATTGTAGCCAAATCCCAGAAATTTAAAGGATACTGGGCTTTATGGGACTCTTTAGTGATAAAAGTTAAAAAGAATCTGGGAAAGTTTTCATGGCAAAAATAACAAATACCAAACTATTTTTCCCACAAAGAGAATTCCTGAAGTGTTGCAAGCCGTACATAACGGTGTAGGCGGAGGACATTTTGGTGTTATGAAGACTCTTGAAAAAGTTCGAGAAACGTTTTATTGGTTGGGAAGTCGTACAGATGTGAAAGATTGGTGCCGAACCTGTGAGGACTGCGCCGCCAGTAAAGGACCCCAATCTCGTACTCGTGGCAAAATGAAGCAGTACAACATGGGAGCACCCTTCGAACGAATTGCCATAGATGTAGCAGGATCATTTTCAGTCAGTAAGTCCAGGAATCGCTTTGTGTTAGTAGCGATGGATTACTTCAGCAAATGGCCAGAAGTCTACGCAATACTCAATCAAGAAGCCATCACTGTCGCCGACGTACTATTTCGTGAATGGATTTGCCGATATTGAATTCCAAGGGAAATACACTCCGATCAAGGCAGAAACTTTGAATCCGATGTATTGAAAAGCTTGTGCAGCCTATTAGGAATTCATAAGACAAGAACAACACATCTTCATCCGCAGTAAGATGGAATGGTTGAAAGATTTAATTTAATAGAACTTTGGAGAACTACCTGAAAATCCAAGTTAATGAACAACAAAGTGACTGGGATAAATGTATTCAACCATTTTTACTTGCCGGTCGCTCTGCAGTTCATGTATCCACTGGAAAACACCTGCAATATTTGGATCTAATTTACAGCTTCCAGTCGCCTCTTGACTGGACGACCTCCTGACAATAAGATAACTACTACGGATTATGCCAGCCAGGTTGGTAAACGCCTCAGAGAAATCCATGAAGAAGTCCGCCATAAATTACAGATAGAAAGCGATAGAATGAAGTCACGTTATGATCTACGAGCCAATCACACTGAATTTACAGTCGGTGAAAAAGTTTGGTTATACAATCCAAGAAGAACTAAGGGACGCTAACCGAAGTTGTAGAAATCATGGGAAGGCCCGTATCCTGTGGTGACCCGACTCAATGACTTGGTATACCGAATTCAGAAAACCCCCCATGCAAAAATGAAAGTAGTGTATCTCCATCGACTAACCCATTACCAAGATACCGAAGATGTTTGATCGGGACGAACAACTATGGGAAGGGTGTAATGTTACGAATTTAGTCCTAGTTATAGATTTGTAAAGATTTAGATGAATTAATTTATGGTTTGTTATTTTATTGAAGTAGACTTACCTTAATTTTTATCCATGTAACGACTACGATAGTCAAAAATCGTTCTCCAATGTTCTGTTAGGCTTAATTCATCTCACCATGTAGCATTTAGATTATTCTAGAATCATTCCATCCTTTTCTAAAGGCTATATAAGAGCGCCGCGAAGCCACATTTTGATTCAGTTGTAATTGAGATTTCGAAGTGTTAACAAGCTGACATTGACAAGTTTAAAGTTACCTTATTTACGATTGTCAGGTAAAACCAGTGTTTACCTGTGATACCTGTAACATGTATTTTGAATAAAAGGAGTGCATTCAGAAACTACGTGTTTGTGTACCGGCCAATCAGGGCCGATAATACTAAAACAAGCTTTGGAATTGGAGATCAAAATGACTAAAATATATAAGATTCTTAAATATTCAATCAATCTCGGTGGTTAAAGTCATATATCGACTTAAATACCCGCCTCAGACAAGCAGCTAAAAATGAGTTTGAAAATTTTTTTTTCACAACCTCTTGAACAATTTTTTATTCGGTAAGACCATGAAGAATATAAGAAAGCATTTCATCGACAAAGTTATTTCTAAATGGGTTAGTCAGTTCGGGTTTGAAATTTTGATATCTAGACTTGAGTTTAAAACTGCCGTTATTAATAAGAATTTAGTAATTGTTGAAATGGCTAAATCCAAAAGTTATTTCAATAAACCTATAAACATACAATATACAAATTAAAATATGTAAACATTTATGAAATTATGAAAGCAGATTGCCATCAACTACTTTGATACCCTTGACTATGTTATAGGATAATGTATATGGGATTCCACATGTCAACAAAAAGATATTAGGAATGATGAAAGACGAAACAATAGCCGAATTAGGACTCATTCCAATACCTTGCTGTCTAAAATGTAAGCAACCAAAGTCCTTCAGACTCCTGAAGACGTGGAAAAAGCCAAGAATGAATTTTTGGTAGAGGGGTGGGAACAAAATGATATTGAGAGTCAGTTAACTCGGGTAAAAATAACGAAAAAAATTAAGGGGTTACCAAAGGCATGTATTAAAAATAAAATCAATTTTGAGAATTATACGGAATGTTTAGAATCACGGACCCAAAAACCAATATCACCAACATTGATTTGGTCAACAAAAGATGAGTTGCAAGAGTTGAGAGAATCACAAAATCCACTGTAGATACATTCCCATGGGAGCACTGTAATATAATGGATCACTAATTATTTAGTTGTATATATTTATATTCATGAGTTTATTATATATGGTGCTGTATTACTCTATATACGACATAGATCTTATAGCCCAGGCAAATTAGCTCAAAAAAAGGCTGTGCTTCCTGAAAAATCGTACCAAGCTAGAAATTATTTCAATCGATTTTGGGCATCTAAATATGAAAAAAATAAATATTGCGACAATTTTTTACAGGAGCTTAATTTTAGGAAGCCGAGAATCCTCAAATTTTTAGAATTTTTTTTAGTTTTTCACGATGTCTGTCAGACGCACTCTAGCAGAAAAACTCAATCTTACCACAAAATGGCGCGTCGGAACATCTCCCTAAAAGTCAAATTCGGTTGAGCTGTTTAGTCAAAATCGGTCGTCAAAGATAAGCATTTTTTCCAACTTGGTTTAAAAGTGAGTGTTAGTACATCTACATTTTTCAGACAAGGAAGACAAAAATTTGTCAACACGTTTGAAAAGAACCCTGGCCTTCAAAAAACGCTAAATTTTTTCATAGACGCTAATGCCACACCTGATCAGTTGCTACCTCTGGAGAACAATTAATTTCGTCAGTGTGCTCGGGTGTCACGAACAAACGCCTTAACGACATTCACCGACAGCATTTTGAGAAGGCACTTTCAAAAACTAACTTCAACTTAGCAAGTTTGCCACCCACTGAAGCAGCTGCTCAGCAACACTCCCTGAAGTTGTACTTACAGGCTCATTAGTTTTTTTAAACATTTTATTCGCTGGTTTCATTCTTTCATGTTCAATAATAATTGTCAATTACAAATGTAGTACATAAGTAGAATAAACATATTCTTAAGGTAGGTCTTTCGACGTTCAATTTTGTGCTCTATAATTTTGGTAAGAGTGGCTTTTTCTGTCAGACGCACTTTTGTACTATTAATCGCGAAAAACTAAAAAAAGCCCAAAAATTTCGAGGTATTTCGGCATCCAAATATTAAGCCCCTGTAAAAAATTGTCGCAAAATTTTTTTCTCGTATTTGGGGTGCCATAAGTCGAATCAAATCAAATATTTGTATTAAAAACTCTATACAAAAGAGCCATGAAAATATACATTTTAAGCCATCAAAAAGTTCCAAATATACAAAAAAGGAGCCATTATAATAATAAAAAAAGATGCCATAAGTAGAGCAAGAATAATCCGCCGAATCACCCCCCTCTTACGTTCCTGTCCCCTTCGTCTTGTGACGTCTTTTGACCTTGAGAGGGCCCGACCACTTGACATTGGTTTTGACCGTGAGATGTCATTGACCCATGAGTTCGAAATAGCCTTGAGAATATTTTGAAGGTCGAGTTGTTTATCCTTGACTTTGAAATGTCCTCGATAACCTTGAGATGCCCTTGACATTTCACTTTGAAAAGTCCTTAAAAGTGTTTTAAAGATGAATTTGTTTCACCTTGGGATGTCGATGACAGATGGTTATTAAATGACGCGTTTGGAATGTGTGTAGGTAGGGGTGTTCGAACTTGAAGGAAATAGAAGTATTGTGTGTGTATTCTGAAAGTGCTTTAAGGCATACTACAATCGTTTTTTGACTTTCAAAAGTGGGAAAAGGATATAGTATTAAGAAAATGTAGTTAATGACAACACGTTTTCAATAATTTTTACAAAAACGCGTTGTTGAAGCTCTTCCATCTGATACAGTAGAGAATATCAATAAGTCAGATGATAAATTCACTTTGACTTATTTATGACAGACCTTGCGAGTGTTTGCCAGTGGTAAGACAAGGTCGTTATTCAATTTTGGTGTGTTAGAATAACAATATTTAACATTAAAGTCACTACTGCTGTATTATAATTTAAAAAACTTACTAATAAAAATGTAACAACAAAATGTACATATCTATTTCTAATTAGATATTGGCCACGTTGCTACTGAAAGGCAAGATTCCCACGTAAGCATCTTGAGCTATGGCAATCAGTTTTCATAAGTCCGACATTTGGCAGAAAAGCTAAGAATAATGTCTAAAGATATTCTTTCACTTCTAAGTAGGTTTGGAGGTGATGATTGAGAAGAATATATTAAATAAATATTTGAAGCAGTCAACAAATTTTTCTGTAGGAGCACATATTTGCAAAAAGTATGTATATGGATATATTATCTTAGATACTTTTTATTCAGAAATGCTTGAGGAGGATCTAAAGGATTTTGTGATCAAAATTGAAGTTTTGAAGAAAAGCAACAAGAGGAAAATCTACTAAAACATGGTAAAGTTGTTCAAAGCAGTAACAATGGTGACCAGAATGATGTACAAAATTATGCGGTTCCTGAAAGCAGTAAAAACGACGGTCAGAGTGGTATTGACACAATTGGTAAAATCGATGTATATTAGAAAAGTAAAAAGACTGTGAAAAAGACAATGTATACAATGAATTACAAATTAATTATTACTATTATTTCATTTATTTTAACATTAAAGGATGTATAGCGCTGATATCTTAGAAAAATAAAACCATTAAATACGTACCCGAGGGGCACGTCAACTATAATGATGAACATTAAAAATTTAATAAGAATAATAAATGAGAATATTAAGCGCGTAGCCGATATCCTCCAAAAAAGGAGATCTACATACGCCTGCGCAGGCGGGTGTAACGCCAGCTAGGCTCTAACCATGAAAGAAGCGCAAAGGATTATTGGAAAAATCCGAATTACGTCGAAACCAGAGATATTTCACAAACCAAAGTTACCAGTCGGACGTAGAATACTGAAAATGACACATGAATTTTTGGATGCTGAATACAAGAAAAATAGGCAAAAAATTCAATCTCAAAGATTTGACCTTGACCATTTGGATTTTGACCTTTACCGTTTATCTGCGAAGCTCAAAATCTCTATTTGATAATTTTTTTGAATGTCTTTTAGATCCCCTACCCGTGTGATTGTATCTTTGTCACTTTTGCGTAACCGTGAACCAAACTTTTCCATTTTTTTTTTGTAATTACCTCGAAATCTATCGGTTTTCCACATTTTCTTGTAATAACTAAAGTTAAATATCTCGACAAAACAAAACTTTTTCTGTATCTTTAAAAATTATGGTCTGGCCGTGGCCGACTGAGTTAAGGTGAGCTTTAGATTAGGTTAGGATAGGTTTTCGAATTTATTTATAGTAACAAAAGTTAAATAACTCGAAGAAGCGAAACTTTTTTCTGTATTTTTAAAATTTATGGTTTGGGCGTGGTGCGCTGAGTTAAGATCAGCTTTAGTTAGATTAAGTTAGGTTTTCCAACTTTTTAATAACTAAAATTAAATAACTCGAAGAAACAAAACTTTTTTCTGTATCGGCAACTATAATGATGATTAAAAATTTAATACGAATCATAAATATGGGAATATTAAGCGCGTAGCGGATATCCTCCAAAAAAGGGGTTATATATATGCCCGCATAGGCGGGCGGAATGCCTGCTTATTATAGTATAAAAAGGACGAAATATACTTAAGGTTAATACCATTCTTTCTACAAATTTGGAGAATTAAAGATGTGCAACATTTGTAATATCAGAACACCGCTTGAAAGACATACAGAAATGCACTTCTTGATGCGAATGATCAGATCGCTAAAACGAGACAATGCATGTCATCAGGGTTTGATCTACTGCGATCAGTACCTTAACGATAATTTGCAAGTCAGAGAATTTTGCAGACACATTCAAGGTCTGCAAAATGATATGGAGTTGTTGGATTTGCTGCGCACATATCAATTAAATGGTTTCCAATTTGAAGAGTAAATCTATTGTCTCCAAGTATGGGTATTAGTTTTAAATTTCCTTTTTTCCTTAAAAAAATGTGAATGGGGTACGAGAAAGAAGCCAGTTCACGTCTGACAGCCCCGTTTAGGAGTTAGCCTAACCAGAAGCTCTTAACACTATTTACTAATCAGAATATATATTTAATGTACGTGGATACTATTTCAAAAATTAAATTATTTCCTAGTATTTCATAGTATTTGAAAATATATTTACTGTTAAAAACAATTTAAAAAAGTTGAACTCTCTCCCAAAAAAACTTCCATAGTTTTTTAATACGTGATCAATCACAAAAGAAAGCCCATAACTAACTTGTTTTCGATGTTTTTGACTTCAGTCACCTAATATAGCTTTCTTGAACATTAAAAAATTAAATTTCATATATTTTTTTAACGATCTTTCTCTCTTTGTGTGCAGTGTTGCCAAATCCTACTATTTTTCCAACAAATTAACGCCATTCTCGTCATCCACCTAATCCCACCTCCAAACCATTCTACAGTATAAATACTCCCAATACATGGGCCGATATCTTCATATTTCGCCTGTAACAAATACCATCAATATGTCTGACGAGGAGGAATAGCGGACGAAAATCTTAGCTCTAATGCTTATGAGCTTGATGCTACTCGAGATACTTTTCGGTTTTTGAGCATCAAAACAACTAGTACAGGGTGACCGTTTTATTATCGGACGATACCTTATCTCAGAACCTGCAAAAGATAGCAAATAAAATTAAATACAAAAGCTGTTTGAGGTAATCTGAAGTTTTATTTTATGTATATTTCATATCTACAGATTGTCTGGTTTTTCATGAACCGGTACCAACTATCTTATTTCAAATGGGACATCCTGTATATTGAGTCATTTTTGGATTCCCTACAAAATTCTAGATATAATTTAGGTATATTGTTCTATACCTAAACCTACCCGTTTTTGACATATCTTATGTTTTATGCAAAAATGACATTTGCAGGCCTCAACTTAAATGTAGATTTCTCCTGCTTAAAATCGTGTTTTAAATAATAAGGACTTATTTTCTGGTAGAATGGGTTCTACTTTAGTAGACTATGTCAATATTTTCGTCATTAACAAATGCAGGGTGGTCAAAAACTAGCATTTAAAAATTAAATGAGAAAATCGTAATTTTTTTCAACTGGAAACCCCATAATTTTATAAGTTTATCTCACTTTGTTAAAGAATGTCTATTTTAGACATTTTTAATTTTCGCAATATTGGCCATTTAACATTTTTCTATTGAAAAAATGCTATAAGTTTGCTATTAGTTGGCCATGACAGCCAGGCTAAAATAAAACACAATCGGGAACTGTAATTATTTTCACTTTGAAATCATCCTATTGGTTTTATTCCACATAATTGTTACTCTTTATTGTTATTATTGTTGTTGCTACTATTTTTTTTTTATTTTATTAATGTACCTACGTTCTAAAGTTTTTTAATATATACCTCAGAAGAAAAAGCCGATATGCTGGAGTGCTATTTATCTAGCAAATAAAAGTCCAGTGTTAGTGTTAAGAAGATATGTTACCAAATTTCCTCTAAGACGTCATCCGGAAAAGAAGGTTTTTGCTAAAGTCTACGAGTGTTTTCGAAGAAATAGTTTGATACAGAAAAAACAAAAGAGCCGCCATGTCTTAAATGATGAAAACCAATTAACTATATTGTTACATTTTGAAGAGTCACCTGAAACTTCCATCCGACAGGCAATATACTATTTGCAATAGTTCCTAATTTTTTGGTTACATATTGTATTTGTTCGGTAATTTTGTAAGAATTAAATAAATACGTTTATTATTTGTAATTATTTAAAAAAAAAGTTTTTCTCATTATTAGATATAATCGTTTCTGTGCCGTTTTTAGATATCTAAAAGATAATTTTTGAATAAAATTTGTTATCAATGTCATTTCATTTCTGTAGTGCTCGATTGTGTTTTCTTTCAGCTTGGCTGTCATGGATAACTAATAGCAAACTTTAAAAGTTGTAAGTATAGAAAAATGTTAAATTTCCAATATTTCGAAAACTAAAAATTTTTGAAATAGACATTCTTTAACAAAGTCACCCTCATTTTTAATGCTTAATGAGATAAATTTACAAAATTATGAAGTTTCCATTTGAAAAAAGTGACTTTTAACGATTTTCTCATTTAATTTTTAAACGCTAGTTTTTGACCAACCTGTATTTGTTAATTACGAAAATATTGACATAGTCTACCCATATTACCAGAAAATAAGACGTGATTACTTAAAAAATGATTTTAAGAAGGGGAAACCTAATTTAAGTTGAGGCCTGCAAACGTCATTTTTGACATAAAAGATAAAATATGTCAAAAACTGTTAGGTATAGGTATAGAACAATATACATAAATTATATCTAGAATATTGAAGGGAATCCAAAACTGGCACAATATACAGGGTGACCCATTTGAAATAAGAAAGTTGGTACCGGTCCACGAAAAATTAGACAACAAACAAACAAAAGTATGCTTTATTACCGCAGGAAAATTGTTACAATTTTATGGACAAAGAGAAATTTTTCTTAAAAGAGAAAAAGCAAAACAATGAAAAAACGAAATATTAATCGAAAATAAAATCGTATTTTTCGATACTACTAAATACATAAATTGTAAATATACCAAGTAATGATAGCTATAAAACAATCACGAAAAAAGAAACATTCGTTAGGACATAACATTGCCGTAAAGCGGTTAATGAATCAAGGTGACCTTAATAATAAGAAAATAAACAATACATATGCGAGGTGAACAATTTCGATGACATTGAAATTAAAATTGCTCGACCTTAAACTCTATTTTGTTATCATTATACAAGCAAAATAGGTGAACAAAAAGTGTACTGAACTAATATAGTAATTAAAGCGTATTAAAAAAAAAGGAAATGTATAACTTAATCTAATCTAATGCGGAACAAAATAATTAATTTTAACAGACTATCAGACAGTTCATTTCCCTATAAAATGATGTTCAAATTATAAAATAAAATGGGGATAAAATTGAGTATTTTATAATTTAAATTACAGATGGAATGTGCAGCACCAAATTTTATATATATATATATATATATATATATATATATATATATACATACATATAGTTCCTAAATTTACAGGACCCTATGTTATTTCCCGTGTTCTGTCACCATGGACTTATAAACTCACGGATTCTAATGGGCGAAACTGTGGTGTTTGGAATGCCAAAGACCTAAAAGCTCATCCACCTAATGACTCCATCTAAACTGCATCAAACTCTTTTTCTCTATTTAATCTATATTAAAAATAAGTACATATTTTTTTTTTGAGTCCAAGTTAGTTAAGTTTTTTTTTATTAGAAAAGATTTTTCAAATCTTTTTTTTTAAGGAGGGGAGGTGTTGTGACGGGTTATATTTTCCTAACAGAAATTTAGAATTTTGCTATATTTTTATTTAAGATAATATCTATAAAATATGCTTACCAGTTTCTATAATCTTCATAGTTGAAATAAGACACATATTTAATGCTTTTTTATCGTTTAATTCAAAATTAAAATCACAAATTCAGTAATCCTAGGTTAACTTTATAACAATAAACCACGTGGTGGAGAGGCATTCCAGAGAAGAGGCACATTCTTCTCATTTTGAAACAAATTATTAAAATTAGCAATTTTAGGTACAAATTTGTTACATGATTATAGAGTTGGCAATTTTAGGCTAAGTTAAGTAAAAGAAATCAAAGTTTACCTTGTATTCTGGTGATAGCTTTCAGTAGCTCTTACTGTATTTGTTAACAATAACAAACCAAAAGGTTAGGAATTAGGAAAATAGGAAATCAGAGTACAGAAAATTTATATGATCAAGAATCTTCATTTTGAAACTTACCATTGTAATTTTAACTAACATTTTGGTATATCCTAATTATCTCAAAACAAAAATAAAATGTATCTAACTTTAAATTAATTTTGAAATATCTGTCAACTTCATTGACAATTAGTAGTACCAACATCAGGGTTGTATCAAAAATCTCTAGGTTTCTCTCCAACAGGAGAAAGAAAAAGTGACAGGAGTTAAAAAAAAAAGGCAGACCATATTCTGGAACTTTTGGTTGTCTTTATGACATTTTTGTCAATTTTTCTTCGAAAAATGGGTCCATTCTAATTATTTGGGGTGACTTATTGTTTAAGTGTCCTATAGCTATGCCAGCTGAGTTAAAATTAGAATTTTAGTGGAAGAAACCCATTTTTCATTCCAAGTCACATGTTCTTGACTCTTTGAAAAGGCCAATATATCATTGGTAAGTCTCATTTTCATCATTCTCTCACAAATATATATTATTAAAACCAAAATGTATAATTTACCTACCTTGGTTTCTCGAACTTTCTTCTATTGCTTGATTTGTTCCTTGTAGACCTTTTTTTTATTTGGTGTTTTGGTCCAATGTTCTTGTGTGCTGATGAAATTTAGCAGTAGCACAGTCACTCAGAAGCTTGCTTGCAGTTGCATATCCATATAGTACATCCTCGATGCTGTTGTGAGATCCTCGACAGACTCTTCTATGTATCAAATATAATCAACTTCAAGTTTGATCTGTGTGTTGTCTTGGGAACATACTTAACTGTCTGTTAGTGTTATTATGTGCCAAATAGAGCCAATTCCATTTTGATAATAAAATTAATATATAATGACCTTTAACGAAACACTTTAAATTATGTCTAGTTTTTAACTTTTAACGAATAGCACTCAGTACACCGCACTGTTGATTTATGAATTTGCACATCTATTTGTAAACTGGGTTAAATAGGCCTATTTCGAAAGTAATTGAATCACTGACAAGTACAGAACTTAAAACTTGAATGATGTAAGTTTTGTAGCCTTTTGATTTAAGTTAAATTGGTAGAAAACTCACACTACTTTCTTTCTGAGATACTTAACATAGTTAAATTTTGATGATCTTTCTCTCGTACCACTTATTATTAAATATATAAAAATTTAAGTGCAACATGTAAAATTATTTGGAAGAATCCTAGGTTAGGTTACGTCACGTCTTACGACCTCTTCCTATATTTTATTGACAGCTCTCTCCCTCTTTCTTTTGTTCATACTCAGGAAATAGTCGTAAGAGAAGGTAATAATTATTAATATGTCTTTAATCTCATTTATTAAACTTTATATGAACTAAACGTGACTATAATCTATGTATAAACAAGGCTATAACGGTAAGTTTTCGTAAATATAATTTTCAATATTAAGGATATTGGTGTTATTGTAAAATTCTTGTAGTTTTCCTGTTTTTCTTAAGTTAATCCGATCTCGGGCTTTCTTTTAAGGGCCATAAAAACAGGTGGCGCATACTTCTTCTATTATTACCCCGACCCAGTCTATCGATCACTAGTTATCTAGTTACCCGACGGTAGCCCAGCCCTATAGACCTTGAAGTACCACCAAATCCATCTAGCGGCCGAGTTTCAAAGTCCTCGCCGAGAGATCGGTAACGGTTCAACAGTTGTCCCTTTAACCCTTCAATCTTTAAGAATATTAAAATCAATCTTTAATATTTTATTATACTTTTATTCAATTTTAACATCATCAGCAAACCTGCCACAAAATAAATGTTGATGGGTGTAGGGAGATCGCCAATATAGAGCATTATAAGACCAGAATAATCCGAGAAGCCATAGAAATAGAAAAACAAGGTGGTTTAAATAAAAGTGACGGATTATTAAAACTACCAACAGTATATATATATACATATATATATATATATATATATATATATATATATATATATATATATATATATATATATATATATATATATATATATATATATATATATATATATATATATATATATATATATATATATATATATATATATTATAAACCAACAGTGCGGTGTACTGAGTACTATTCGTTAAAGTTCATTATATATTAATTCTGTTATCAAAATGGAATTGGCTCTATTTGGCACATAATAACACTAACAGACAGTCAAGTATGTTCCCAAGCAACACACACAGATCAAACTTAAAGTTGATCTGTCTGTCGAGGATCTCACAACAACATCGAGGATGTACATATGGTTTGCAGGCCTAGTTTCATACAGCTAGACACATGACTCCTGAGGGACTGCAAGCAAGCTTCTGAGTGACTGTGCTACTGCAAAATTTCACCAGCACACAAGAACATTGGACCAAAACACCAAATAAAAAAAAAGGCCTACAAGGAACAAATCAAGTAATAGAAGAAAGTTCGAGAAACCAAGGTAGGTAAATTATACATTTTGGTTTTAATAATAAATATTTGTGAGAGAATGATGAAAATGAGACTTACCAATGATATATTGGCCTTTTCAAAGAGTCAAGAACATGTGACTTGGAATGAAAAATGGGTTTCTTCCACTAAAATTCTAATTTTAACTCAGCTAGCATAGTTATAGGACACTTAAACAATAAGTCACCCAAAATAAATAGAATGGACCCATTTTTCGAAGACAAATTGGCCAAAATGTCTAAAAACAACCATAAGTTCCAGAATATGGTCTGCCTTTTTTTTAACTCCTGTCACTTTTTCTTTCTCCTGTTGGAGAGAAACCTAGAGATTCTTGATACAACCCTGATGTTGGTACTACTAATTTTCAATAAAGTAGACAGATATTTCAAAATTAATTTAAATTTAGATAAATTTTATTTTTGTTTTGAGATAATTAGGATATACCAAAATGTTAGTCAAAATTACAATGGTAAGTTTCAAAATAAAGATTTTTGATCACATAAATTTTCTTTACTCTGATTTCCCATTTTCCTAATTCTTAACCTTATTGTCTGTTATGGTTTTTACTAAAGTTTATGTAATGTGCTTTCTCTTAATTTCAGAAAAATATCAGCTGTATTTCTACAAACGGGCTTGATGCTGCTGAAAAACAACAAATACAGTAAGAGCTAATGAGAGCTATCATCAGAATACAAGAAAAACTTTGATTTCTTTTACTTAACTCAGCCTAAAATTGTCAACTCCATAATCATGTAACAAATTTGTACCTAAAATTGCAAATTTTAATAATTTGTTTCAGAATGAGAAGAATGTGCCTATCGAGGTCTCCACCACTTAGTTTATTGTTATATAGTTAACCTAGGATTACTGAGATTGTAATTTTAAATTTGAATTAAACGATAAAAAAGCATTAAATATGTGTCTTATTTCAACTATGAAGATTATAGGAACTGGTAAGTATATTTTATAGATATTATCTTAAATAAAAATATAGCAAAATTCTAAATTTCTGTTAGGAAAATATAACGCGTCACAACACCTCCCCTCCTTAAAAAAAAAGATTTGAGAAATCTTTTCTAATAAAAAAAAACTTAACTAACTTGGACTCAAAAAAAAATTATATACTTATTTTTAATGTAGATTAAGAGTAGATTAGAGAAAAAGAGTTTGATGCAGTTTAGATGGAGTCATCAGGTGGAAGAGCTTTTAGGTCTTTGGCATCCCAAACACCACAGTTTCGCCCATTAGAATCCGTGAGTTCATGAGCGATTATCTCGTCGACGAAGGTTGTATGCATGACTTGATTTCATATAAGCTAGCTTTAAGCGATTCTGAACATCCACAAAAACTTTCGACAAAGCGTTTGATCGCGCTAAAGTATCATAATTTCCTGAATTTTCTTGAGTGGCGTTTTCATCATCAGGTAGTCTAATTTCATGTCCAAAGACTACAAAATTCGGAGTCAAGCCGGTAGTCTGATGTTTTGCTGATCGGATTGCACAACCAGCTTTAGCTAGGAGTTTATCCCAATGTCGTTGATCCTTGCTTACATAACACGTAAGAATAGTCTTTAATACGCGATGTACTCTCTCCACGGGATTGGTTTGAGGATGGTAACTGGCAGTATATCGAATTTATATGCCATAGCTTTCCAAAGTATCTCGAAAAGTTTTACTGCGGAACTGGGGATCATTATCAGCAATTAGTTTCTTAGGTATCCCATATATTAGTATTACGTAATCTTCCAACCATTTTAAAATAGACGTAGCTGTAGCGGTACGAAGAGGAAAAAATAAGCAGAATTTGCTGAACACATCACAAACAGAAAATATATATGAATGTCCAGAGTTAGAGCGTGGCAGTGGACCAACAATATCAATACTGATGACCTGCCAAGGTCTGGAAACAGTTGGTATTTGACTTAACATTTGGCCAGCGGGGGCCTGTTGTTCGGCATCTCTTAATATATCGTGATACATCAGATTTAATTTGAGGCCAGTAATACTTCTGGGTGATGCGAGATAGTGTTTTAAACACTCCTAAATGTCCACATGTCGGAGGGTCGTGGTTTGAACGTATTATTTCTGATCGACGTTCTCGGGGAACCACTAGAAGCCATTCATCTTCGGGATTTACAAGAGGTGGATATGGATGCCTACCTCGTTTATACAGTCGTTGTCGATATGCCAAAGAGGATATTTAGATGGCTGCTGGGTTACTTTCTTGATCATTCCAAGATCCCATTTGTCTACTACGGGAGGTAGATTTATATCTTTTATTTCTTCCTTTACCGAATCTATAATTGGTACTGATCGTGATAATGTGCCTGGAACGACGTTTTCTTTACCTTTCCGATGTACAACATCAAAATCGTATTGTTGTAAACGAATGTCCCATCTTGCTATTCGTCCTATGGGCTCCTTGATTGAATTCAACCATTTCAAACTATAATGGTCGGTGATAACAGTAAATTTTGTTCCCGCTAAGTATGGTCGAAGTTTTTCAATAGCAAATAAGACAGCAAGGCACTCTTTTTCTGTCATCGTGAAGTCTTTCATTTTTCGTTAAAGAACGGCTAAGATAACAAATAACACGTTCTTCATTATGTTGAACCTGGGAAAGGACAGCACCGAGCCCGAAGTCTGAGGCATTACATTGCACGACAAAAGGTTTATCAAAATCAGGGCATGATAGAACAGGTGCTTTCATCTTTCGTAAGGTGTTCTTTGATTGTATTAAAAGCTAATTCACAATTTTGGTCCCAATTAAATTTAATATTTATTCGCCTTACTTCCTTAACAGATTTCGGAGTGGGGATGCTCAAAATTGCCTCTATTTTCTCAGGATCAACAGAAGACCGGATGCGTTGACAACATAGCCCAAATACTTGAGTTCTGGTTTACAAAAAACACACTTTTCTTTATTCAGAGTTAGACCAGCACGAACAAGACGGTTTGTTACTTCACACAGGATTCGAATATGTTCCTCAAAGGAAGGCGTACAAATAATCACATCGCCCAAATAGAGAAATACAAATTCTTCCAATTCAACACCAATAACGCGATCAATGAGGCGTTGCCACACAGCTGGTGCGTTAGTCAAACCAAAGGGCATACGCTTAAATTGATAAAGACCTCGAGTCGGAACAGTAAAGGCGTTAAGTGGTCTTGATTCCTCTGCAATAGGTATCTGCCAATAAGCTGATTTTATATCTAACGTGTTGATATATTTTGCGTTTCGTAATTGTCTAAAATTGCAGACACGTACGGGATTGGATAGCTATCAGGAACAGACTCGGTTCAGTGACCGATAATCTACACAAAATCGCCAAGCACCTGTTTTCTTTTTAATCATTACAATTGGTGACGACCATGGGCACACAGAGGGTTCGACGATATCATCCTGGAACATTTGTTCCAATTCTTTATTTACTTCAAGCTGTAGCGCACGTGAGAGTGGGTAGTATCTTTGCTTGATAGATGAATTAGTCTTGATTACCAGCTCTACTAGTTTGGTACAGCCAAGATTATCACCCATTTTTGAAAAGGTTTCTTCTACAAAGTCATTCAGTTCTTGTTGTTGATCAGCTGAAAGTGTTTCACGGCTTTAAATAGCACAAACCTTAATAGTATCAATTGTATTTGAACGAAACTTCCATTCACCAGTATACAAGTCAGGAACGATTCCCATTCTGGTCCAAAAATCTATTCCGAGAATTAGACAGTGAGGAAGGGATGGAACGCCTCGCCTGATTTACGTTTTTTGAACAAGTTGTGCATGTTTTTGAGGTGACCTCATCTTTTCCACAGCGGTAACAAAACATTCTTTTCGGATTAGGGCATTGACGAAATCTATGTCCTGCTTGACGATAGTTCCAACATGACTTGTTTTTCTCCCGATATGACATCCACAACAATACTTTCAAAATTATTGGAGTCCGTATTATTTTGTATTCCTTGATCGTTAATGTCTGATGAAAGGTGGGGATCAATTGTGCTTACATGATAATTAGGTCTGTAATAGGCAAGTTCAGGTTCTAACATTTGTCTGAAATTAGTCGGCGGCGGTACAAATCTTTGAACACGCTGTTCGGTTTCTTCTATCGCACGGCTCAAACGAATAAGTTCTTTAACGGAAGTAATTTGATCAGTCGCAAAGCGGGTTTGCAAATAAGGCAAAAGATTACGTCTAAATAATTGAAGCTTTGTCTCCTCTGAAGGTGGTTGAGGTAGCTTACGAAACAAGTTCTCCATGGCAACAACGAAACCTATTATCCTTTCTTGAGAACCCTGGGTACAACGTCTGATAATAAGGCATGAAAGTATCTCGAAGCTGAGCTAATAGATCATCCTAACTATGAAAATTGCAAGTTCGATACCATAAAGGCGCATCCTTTGTAAATAGCTCTGGAGCTGACCTCAATAATTGTTCTTTACTTACTCCTCTGGACAATCTTAATTCCTCGATTCTTTCCAAAAAGTTAGATAGGCTTCCTTGTCCATCATACTTTATGTTCCAACGGCTAATATCCTTATACGGTGGAATTGCATCGGCTAATGTATGAGAATAATTATTAGTGGGATCACGAAATGGTGAAAATTGAAAATTATCCAATCGATCTGCTAAGTCAAGAAAAGGAAGAGAATGCGATAAAGTTTCATTATGTGGAGTAGAATTTATATGTGGAATTTGTGAAGTAAATGAATCTGGTTCACTAAATCGAAACTGTGAATGTCGCCGATTATCAACAATCGAAAGAGGATTGGGATATTGTATGTTCACACTTGGATTGGTGCAATTTGTTTTATTACTAACTCCACCAGATAAAGACAAAGTTCTACTGGGATCGATATTGTTAACACCTATCGAATAGTTTCTATTTACCTGAATATTTGATGGTCGATTATTAGGTTGCTGAATAATAGAAGACTGAAAGATTCTATTTTCGGAGGATCTAGGAGCGGTTGTGGAAGATCTCGGTACCTAAAGTTGAATATGACAAATAAGAGCGTCAATCAAAGATTGAACTTCAATGTTTTCATTTTCTACGATAGTTGCTGGGTGTACACTAATATTTGTATCTGGGACACGTGTTTCACGTTCACTATTAGAAGATGGCAGAATGTTCACGGGCTTGAGGATTGGACAAATCAATTATTTCATCCAACTCTATTAAGGAATCGCTGGAGTAGATAGCAGAAGGCTGAGTGTTTGTATTCCTGGAATTTGTGGATACTTGAGAAGCAGAGATAGTTTTCCGACAGTTAACATAAGCGATATTATTTTGTTTTTGATTGGTGGAAGATTGACTAAAATTTTCAATTGGTTCCCTATTTTCAGGTAAATTTGGTAGTTCTAAATTCACTAAGTCATAGGATACATGTGCTTCCAAGTTATCAGTTTCTCGCGGTACACTCGTAAAACTATTACATTTATGATCAAGATCCTTTTCAAGTGCTGCACGCCTTGTTTCTAAGTTATTTTTTAAAATATTGCCTGGGTCACAAGTAGTATTAATGCGTGACATACGTAATTTAATGTGTTCCAATAATGTACTTATCTTCTTACGCTCATTTTCTTTATGTTCGATATCAATATTTAACATATCCCGCTCTATGGAATATAATTTCGCTCCGCGAAAACAAAGTTCACTAACTGTTTCGTACGGTGAGGATGTGGGTGGCTGAACACGGCCTTCACGCTTCATGCGCAAAGCTTCTCTTCATTCAGCTCTTTTCTGAGCAAAACTACCTGTTATTGGTAATCCGCGTACCGTTAACTCTTATTTTAGCTCTTCACTACCAAATAGAATAACGTCCATCTTTAATTACAAAACTCTTAAATTCAGACTTTTATTTAAGTATTCTTATCAAAATGTACGTATTTGTATGTCCAAACTGGACAACCCGACCACAAGTCACAAAAAAAATTTAAAAAAATAATAAAAAAAAACCCACAAAAATATATACCTACAATTTAAAATCCTGTATAATATAGGTTAACAACCTAGTAACAGAATTATATTACAACCAGAATAAAATCTAGATTGGTTTGCGATAAATCAAAAAATTTTATCAAAATTCGTTTTTTGTTTTGTTTTAAGGCTCTATAAAAATTATACTATAAAAACCCTAATAAAATTAAATCAGAAAAAAAAAATAAAAAAATTAAATCAGAAAAAAGTGCTTTATATCTCGGTGTATATATGCGCAATTAATTTAACCAGTTCAATCAACAGAATAAACAAATCACCAATATATGAAAAAAATTATCAATAAATCATACCTGCTATACACTATATCAATAAATACCTGAAATAAAATCAGTGCTCTAAGCATATACATCTACTATGAATGATCATTTAGAAAAAAAAATAAAAAATTCATATATCATATAACACCCTGTATTTCATCTACTAATTTAAAAATACTATCTGTATGCACCTATATAATATTTTGAAAATCAAAATCTTAAATTTCGAAATAACTTCTATAAGATTATTCAATATCAGCAACCATTACTAACATTATGCTATATGCCTTAATTTGCAGAAATATCAGTCGTTAATTTTCACTATTAACTATAAAAAAACAAAATTCAAGTTATATATCTAGATAAGTAAATATTTTACCACAATTATGGTAACACAAAGTATTCACGAAAAAAAAAACACAAATGCTAGTGCAAACATCAATAGTAAAGAGCCAAGAGTCCAACCTGTACAATATCAAATATGTTCTACTATGCAGCTAAAATACAACACGTTTTGGGCGCCAATTTGTTAAAATTGAATAAAAGTATAATAAAATATTAAAGATTGATTTTAATATTATTAAAGATCGAATAGTTAAAGGGAGAACTGTTGAACCGTTATCAATCTCTCGGCGAGGACTTTGAAACTCGGCCGCTAGATGGACTTGGTGGTACTCTCTCTAACTAGATAACTAGTAATCGGTAGAGTGGGTCGGGGTAAAAATAGAAGAAGTATGCGCCACCTGTTCTTATGGCCCTTAAAAGAAAGCCCAAGACCGGATGAACTTAAGAAAAACAGGAAAACCGCAAAAACTTTACAATAACACCAATATCCTTAATATTGAAAAATATATTTACGAAAACTTACCGTTATAGCCTTGTTTATATATAGATTATAGTCACACTTAGTTCATATAAAGTTTAATAATAATTATTATTACCTTCTCTTACGACTATTTCCTGAGTATGAACAAAAGAGAGAGAGAGAGAGAGCTGTCTATAAAATATAGGAAGAGGTCGTAAGACGTGACGTAACCTGACCTAGGATTCTTCCAAATAATTTTGCATGTTGCACTTAAATTTTTATATATTTAATAAAAAGTGGTACGAGAGAAAGATCATCAAAATTTAACTATGTTAAGTATCTCAGAAAGTAAGTAGTGTGGGTTTTATACCAATTTAACTTAAATCAAAAGGCTGCAAAACTTACATCATTCAAGTTTTAAGTACAATACTTGTCAGTGATTCAATTACTTTCGAAATAGGCCTATTTAACCCAGTTTACAAATAAATGTGCAAATTCATAAACCAACAGTGCGGTGTACTGAGTGCTATTCGTTGAAAGTTAAAAACTAGACATGATTTAAAGTGTTTCGATATATCATTATATATTAATTCTATTATCAAAATAGAATTGGCTCTATTTGGCACATATTAACACTAACAGACAGTCAAGTAAGTTCCCAAGACAACACACAGAGATCAAACATGAAGTTGATTATATTTGATACGTAGAAGAGTCTGTGGGAATCTCACAACAGCATCGAGGATGTACATATGGTTTGTAGGCCTAGTTTCATACAGCTTGAAACATGACTCCTGAGGAACTGCAAGCAAGCTTCAGAGTGACTGTGCTACTGCTAAAATTCATCAGCACACAAGAACATTGGACCAAAACACCAATTAAAAAAAAAGGCCTACAAGGAACAAATCAAGCAATAGAAGAAAGTTCGAGAAACCAAGGTAGGTAAATTGTACATTTTAGTTTTAATAATAAATATTTGTTAGAGAACGATGAAAATGAGACTTACCAATGATATATTGGCCTTTTCAAAGAGTCAAGAACATGTGACTTGGAATGAAAAATGGGTTTCTTCCACTAAAATTCTAATTTTAACTCAGCCAGCATAGCTATAGGACACTTAAACAATAAGTCACCGAAAATAATTAGAATGGACCCATTTTTCGAAGAAAAATCGGCAAAAATGCCCTAAAGACAACCAAAAGTTCCAGAATATGGTCTGCCTTTTTTTTAACTCTTTCTGTCACTTTTTCTTTCTCCTGTTGGAGAGAAACCTTGAGATTTTTGATACACCCCTGAGGTTGGTACTACTAATTGTCAATGAAGTTGACAGATATTTCAAAATTAATTTAAATTTAGATACATTTTATTTTTGTTTTGAGATAATTAGGATATACCAAAATTACAATGGTAAGTTTCAAAATGAAGATTTCTGATCATATAAACTTTCTTTACTCTGATTTCCTAATTCCTAACCTTATTGTTTGTTATTGTTTTTACTAAAGTTTATGTAATGTGCTTTCTCTTAATTTCAGAAAAATATCAGCTTTATTTCTTCAAAGGGGCTTGATGCTACCGAAAAACAACAAATACAGTAAGAGCTACTGAAAGCTATCACCAGAATACAAGGTAAATTTTAATTTCTTTTACTTAACTTAGCCTAAAATTGTCGACTCCATAATCATGTAACAAATTTGTACCTAAAATCGCTAATTTTAATAATTTGTTTCAGAATGAGAAGAATGTGCCTATGGACGTCTCGACCACTCGGTTTATTGTTATAAAGTTAACCTAGGATAACTGAGATTGTGATTTTAATTTTGAGTTAAACGATAAAAAAGTATTAAATATGTGTCTTATTTCAACTATGAAGATTATAGGAACTGGTAAGCATATTTTATACATATTATCTTAATAATATAAAAATGTAGCAAAATTCTAAATTTCTGTTAGGAAAATATAACCCGTTACAATGTAGGAATAGAGCCCAGATTGTTTGTTTGTTTCTGATGCTAAGTTTGTGTTCTTCTACTCTTGCTGATATTCACCTGTTAGTTTGCCCCACGTACAGCTTTTCACAGTCCTGGCATGGAATGCTGTATACTCCATGGTTTTCCAAATTGATTTTGTCTTTTGGATTTCCAAGTAGTTTATTTAAGGTTGTTTGGGGCTTGTGCAATGTTTGTATATTGTGTGTTCTAAGAATTGTTGCGGGATACAACGTTGAAGTTATCGCCCAGGCAAAACAGCATCCATCTTGTATTTTACATTGATAACAGCTTGTTTGTTTTTCGATACATTTGGGCAACTTTACCATATCTGAATCTTTTCCTTGAAATTCCGAAGACTGATTTTTCATTACATCAACGAAAGATTGATACACTACACTTCACAAGGCATCTCAAGGTTATCGGGGACATTTCAAAGTCAAACCCAAGGACAAACAACTCGACATTCAAAATATTCTTCATTCAAGTTATTTCAAAGTCATGGATCAATGACATCTCAAGGTCAAATAAGTTAAACTGAAAATTAACTTGACCTTCAAACTTCAAGGTCAAACCCAACGTCAAGAGCGCGAGATCAAATGACTTCACAGGGCGAGCGGGGCAGAAACGTAAGAGAGGGGAGAGAGGTGAGTCGGCGGATATTTCTTACTGCACTGCCAAAAATATGTCATTATAATAATAAAACATACGCTATATATATATATATATATATATATATATATATATATATATATATATATATATATATAAAGGAGCCATTATAAGATACCAAAATTAAAGTGTCATCAATATATACGCAAATAATAGTTTTCATTTTTACTTATGTTTTAAGTAAAAATTAAAAATAAAAACATTTTTAGAGGTTCTTTCGAAATAATAAATTTCATGTCTGAGCGATATTGCACTTTTATTGTAATTTCTCGTAAAATGAAGAAGAAAATATTCGTTTTGTTTTTCCATTTTGTTTTTCCGAACATTGAAGTACACTAATAAATACATAAATAATTTCGGGATCTATAGCTGCTCAATACATACTTTAATCGAGCCTAGGTAAAAGTAATCTGCCTAAGGGAAATGCTTACGGGTTAGTGTTTTATCTAGAGGGTTCCAAGCCCCTAAATCGAGAGGAAAATATTTCTGAGCTTAAATTTTCTAATTCATTAATTACAGACCCCAAAAGTTTTATTTCTAATATATTGTTGCGAATTTAGCTCTAGTTGATAGACTTGCTAAGTTGGACTGAACCTGAAAAGACGTAACACAAGAAATGAAGAAAAACTAAGAAGACACGAAAAAAACTCAAGAAGAAATGACGAATGAACTTAAAGAAGACACAAAAAAAACCCAAGAAGACATAAAGAGGGGCCAAGAAGACATGAAGAGAAGTCAAGAAGACATGAAGAAAAGTCAAGAAGACATGAAGTAAGAACTAGGAGACCTGAAGAAAAATCAAAAAGACAAGAAGAAAGAAATCAAGGAATATATGAAGAGGAACCAAGAAGAACTAAACAAGAGCTTTCAGATGACATGAGGAAAAACCAAGAAGACAAAAAAATGAACTTGAAGATATGAGGAGACACCATGAAAACGTAAAACCAAAAATTCAAGAAATGGAAAAGAATCAAGAAGAAATCACTAGAAAAACGTTGTTTGAACTGACACTAACCAAGGAAGATGTAAAAGAGAAAATAGGAATTGGAGAAGAAAGCGCAAAAGCAAGTTCAAGAGGTTCATAACCAAACGCAGCAAAAAATCCATAGTCTACGTTCCCAGATGCAGAAATTTGGAAACTAAAGTGACTTCAAATCTGACGTTGTCTCTTTATCAGATTTGATAAAGCTACCTACTTTTGATCGTAAGGTGCCATGGGTTACTTACTTGAAACAATTTGAAGCTGCCGAACCTGGAAATAGTTGGGATTCTACCGAAAAGGCACGAGCACTGGTTTGTTTCTTGCGTTGTGAAGCAATGGAGGTGCCAAGGAGCATACCCGAGGATAAACAAAACGACTTTGGGTCATTAGTAAGCCATCTAGAGGAGGTTTATAAAGCGCAACTTCAATATCGGAGACAAAAATCTAACGAAAGTTTTCAACAGTATGAGGCCGATATTGTGCGACTAATTAACTTCACACTTTTACCGAGGAATGTAAGTAAGTATCTACCTTTCCAGCAAACAAAAAGCATCCGTTGTTGGAAATGTGGGAAAAAGGGGCTTCCGGAAGATAATCAGGAAAAATCCCATTAGCCAGTTTTAAGGGGCGAAAACTGGCTTGGTTCTATTAAGCCCCATCAACATCAATCAAAATTAAAGTATCCCTGCTGCAGAATAATGGCTCTAGCTTGGTAGTACCAGGGAAGGTTTGCGGTCGGGAATGCGACATGGTATTGGATCTACATACACCATCGTAAAACCGGACGTTATAACTACTTGTAAAAATAGAAAACTCCTACAAGAATTACGTCTTGTAAACAGCTCATGGTGAATCTGTAAGTTTGAAAGATCTCCATGAAGCAGAAATAAGCCTGGGGAGTACTACTTCCGTACACGTTGTATTTGTGGCAGACATAAGTTTGACTTGCCACAAAAGTTCTCCGCACTAAAAATGATGAAATAGTAATCAACATTCCTCAAAGAAATGATTATACTATACGAGAAGCAGTTTTATTAAAAAATGTTACATTACATGAGAGTTGGGAATGTATAGTGAAAGCAACGCTGGACGACATAGGTGGAGAAGAAGTAATTTTGATCGAACCGGTTCAAGACTGCCCAGTACATGCAAAGGGCACTTTACCAGCAAGAAGTAGAAGAAACACAATATTTGTAAAAATGATGGAACGTTAAAGATCATCCTCAGCAAGATGAAAAGAGTGACAAGATCGGAACCTGTCAACTTGCTAGTAAAATATTTACCTGTACAAACTTACCACCTTCAGAACCTGAAAATACTTTACCTAAGATATTTCAAGACCAAGTTGGTAAAGGGGTCGTAGTGAAACACCATAGACTTTTTAAAAAACAAGACATTATAGAACCATCTCAAAGTCCCTGGTCGCCACGAGTGGTCCTGGTTAAGAAGAAAGATGGCTCCACCAAATTCTGCGTTGACTTCCGCAAGCTCAATGATGTCGCAAAGAAAGATACCTTTCCGTTACCAAGAATTGACGATACCTTGGATACTTTAACGGGATCAAAATGGTTCTCGGCCCTGGACCTGAAAAGTGGTTATTGACAAGTTGCCATGCCAGACATGCCCAGAAAGCTGCAAACACTGCAGCAGACACGAGGAAAGAGAAGATCCTGACGATTTTCATTGCCGAAGAACAGCACTCAACTGGCGTTATAATTAACCTGAAATTAAAAAATTCACCAAGACCTTGTTACCAAGAAATTATAGCCAAATCTCAGAAATTTAAAGGATACTGTGCTTTATGGTACTCTTTGGTGATAAAAGACGGTCTGTTAAAAAGAATCTGGGAAAGTTCTGACAGCAAAAATAGCAAATGTTAAACTATTTTGCCCTCAAAGAGAATTCCAAAAGTTTTACAAGAAGACTTATGAACTTATGAAGACTCTCGATAGAATCGGAGAAAGGTTTTATTGCTTGGGAACAAGTACAGATGTAAAAGATTTATGCCGAACTTGCAAGGACTGCGCCGCAAGTAAAGGGCCCCAAACTCGTACTCGTGGCAAAATGAAGCAGTACAAGGTAGAAGCACCCTAGGAACAAATTGCCATAGATGAAACAGGATTATTTTCAGTTAGAAATTCCAGGTACCGCTTTGTGTTAGAAGCGATGGATTACTTCAGCAAATGGCCAGAAGTCTACGCAATACCCAATCCAGAAACCATCACTATTGCCGACGTACTATTTTAAGAATGGATTTGCCGATATAGAATTTTAAAGGAAATACCCTCCGACCAAGGCAACTTTAAATCCGATGTATTCAAAAACCCGTGCAGCGTATTAGGAATTCATAAGATAAGAATAACACCTCTTCATCTGCAGTTAGATGGAATGGTTAAAAGATTTAATAGAACTTTGGAGAAGTGACAAAGTGACTGGGATAAATCCATTCAACCATTTTTACTGGCCTATCGATCTGCAGTTCCAATGGAAAAACACCTGCCAAACAGAACTAAGGGACGCTTGTCGAAGTTTCAGAAGTCATGGGAAGACCCATATCGTGTGGTGACCCGACTGAATTACTTGGTATACGGGGATTCAAAAGGGTAAAAGTTCATATATTTCCTATACATTATTTTTACAATAGTAGGATATTTATATTTCCTCTTTTTCAGAAAACACACTTAATTATTATCCGATATTTGTTTTTAAATAGGCCTCTGTCTATATTTAATTATTATTTAATATCGTTCATCTTTTGGTATAAACATTCTTCCGCATTATAGAAAAACGCTCGTAATATATTTGGTGAATGCGCTAGGAATAATATCTTGTCCAAATAACGCAAATAAATATAGTTTACAAATGTATTAGAAAGAAGACTTCTTTTAACCAAAGAACCCATTAAAAATAATTGTTACGGATACATTATCTTAACAAAATGTTTTCGAAGATTATGTCTATAATAATACCGATTACTTCATATACGCTTGTTTACACCATATTTTAAAACATTTTCAATAAGTCCCAGATGTCTTAATGATTTATGGTTCCAGTCTATTTAATACAAGGTTCCGAAATTTAATCCGTAGAAAATTTTTTTGAAAATAAATTTAAAAAAATTAAAGTTTTGTCTATTTCTGCTTTAAAACGTTTACCTTAAGTCTTAGTTGTCTCCAACGGTTATGGTTTTAGTCTCTTGAGGTCCCGAGATCGATCCCGTAGAAACCGAGGCTTTTTTAAATATATGTTCGCAAATGATCTGATAATTTGGTTCCAATCACGACAACAGAACGGACGGTGAGGCAAAGGGCCTAACCAAAAAAGCACTGATAGGGCTTCGGACGCTGGGTCAGTTGGAGTGGGGACTAAAGTGATATCTGCAGGCGCTAGCGCAATATTTTCAGAATCCAGATCGTCCGTGCCTACCTCAAGAAAATTTTTCAAAAATGACCTTAAATTTCCTTATAGAGGATGGAAAAATTGCCGAAATTGCGGCAAAAACTATATACCTATTCTACTTCTGATATATGAATAACAACATTCTGGCGGAAATTATCATTTTCGTAATATTATTAAGCCAAAATACCCGAAAAAAAATTCTTGACGTGCATTAATATAACACTTACCTCAAATGTGCATCATCATCAACAGATAAAATTGCTTCAGTCTCTAAATTATCAAGAGGTAGAAATCTATTATTTAATGAGTTCCTAGCAGCTTTAATAATATGAACTGGTGTACCAATATCGGGCCACCTTAACTCAGGACTGGGAGGCCTCGGAGAGTTCCAAATTACTACCACAGAATGGAGGTAAGGTAGCCCTCGTAGCCTCGCTATAGAATCCAGGAGGACCTGTTCCCTTTCATATGTTAAAAGAAGTATGGTAAATTGTTCCCTGGGACTATTTCCGCCAAGGGCTTCAGAGAATTCCTTGCCCGCACCTCCTGCCCCGCCACCTATTGGTCTAAAACCTCTCTCAGATCCTATAAATTTCGCATCGGACGGAAGTACGGGATCCATGGGTAAAGCTGG
Source organism: Kuschelorhynchus macadamiae (assembly GCA_030620095.1). Classification (NCBI taxonomy): domain Eukaryota; kingdom Metazoa; phylum Arthropoda; class Insecta; order Coleoptera; family Curculionidae; genus Kuschelorhynchus; species Kuschelorhynchus macadamiae. Next base: position 975,071 of record JAUTXW010005441.1, read on the forward strand.
ATATAACCTGAAAAAATGAAAATTGAAAGAAAATCAAAAGTTAAATTGAGAAAAGTAATCCAACTTATTAAATTCAAACCAAGTTAAAAATGTCTTAAAAGAGACCAGTCCTATATTTAGTAAAAAAGCAAAATACATGCTTATTTTCAAAAACCCATCTCCACCAACATTATGCGGTCTCATAAAAATACACAAAGAAGGGGCGCCAATCAGGCAGGTTGTACCTTATATAACATAAACATAACGACCCCTTTAAGGAGTACCGCTGTAAAACTTAATACAATTTTTAGAAATATCACACAATTTTAACCAAAATGTTCTGTTAAAAACTCCATCGAACTTTCTAAAAAACTAAAAGATAGAACCGTGCCAAACAACAGTATTTTAGCATCCTTTGATGTCACCAATATGTTTCCCAATATACCAAATAAAGAATGCCTTAATATAATTAACCACATACTTACAAACATATAAACCCTGTAATTCAAACAATACCATTAAGCCTATAAAGCTTCTGTGTGGAAGTTGACGCCGAGTTTTGCGGGATCTTGATACCAGACTCGCGCACTTCTATTGTTTGCTTATATAGGTCTTGCCTCTGTGATTTTAATACGTTTATACAAAAATTTGAAGCCCTCTTGGAACATTTAACAACATTGTCTGATAAAATAATTGTCTTGGGAGATTTCAATATTGACTTTGGAATGTCTTCCCCAAATGGTAGCTTGACTGAATTAATTTGCTTAATATACTCATATGGCCTGCAGGTATGTATTAACGAACCCACACGGGTGAGTCCAACCTCAGAAACCTGTATTGACAATATATTGACTAATTTGAATGAATCTTATTTTAATGCAGAGGTCATAATCCCCTGCCTTTCTGATCATCTGGGACAGGTAATTTACATGGACCAGGGTTTCAATCAAACGGAAACGACTAACGTCAAAGTTCGAAACTTAAGCGATAAAAACCTTTGTAAATTTAAACAGGCTCTGCAAGAGGCAAACTGGGATCCTTTTGCCGACCCCATTGCAAACTCAAACACTTTGACACAATATATTTTGAACAATTTTACTGGTATAATAAATAAACACTTGCCTTTTAAAACTTTCAAAAATAGTACTATGCAACCGGTGAAATGGTTTAATGATGATTTACGGAGAATGCGAGATACTTTATCAGCTCTTAAAACAGTCAGTGACGTATCTAAGTCTCTCCAGGACTACGATGTGTTTAAATCATTTAAAAAAATATACCGACAAGAAATCAGTAATGCCAAAACCGTAGCGTACAGGAAGTATTTAACTAATTCAAGTAGCAAATCAAGAGATTCATGGAAGTTGATAAAACATGAATGTAATACCTCGCGAAAAGTGCAAGAGTGTAAAATTGATGTTAATCAGTTTAATACTTTTTTTTGTACTATGCCTAGTACAATTATTAACTCGTTAGCAACGTCCAGAGTATCGCATTTTGATTTTTTAGGCAGGGTACCTCGCCCAAGATCCAAAATGATTAAAAGTTGTCTGGAAGTCATTGTGGCATATTTGACTATACTTACAAATAAATGCTTTGAGGAAGGGAATTTTCCTGATGTACTTAAAGTGGCAAAGGTCATACCGATTTTCAAAAAAGGCGACCCCAATTAACCCGACAATTATCGACCAATTTCGATGTGGAAAAATAATTGAAGCAATTTTGAAGACTAAACTTGTTTCATATTTTGAAAATTTCAACATGTTGGATTCTGGACAGTTTGGTTTTAGGGGTGGTCGCTCCACTATTGACGGAATTCTGGAGGTGGTGGGGGCCATCGTCAAGGGTTTGCAGGAGGGTCGGCAACACGCTGCTGCGTTGTGCGATCTCAGCCGAGCCTTTGATTGTGTATCTCATCCTATTTTACTTGATAAACTTAGTTATTATGGAATAAAGGGAATACTCCTCCTCCTAAAATCTTATCTACATAATCGCATACAAGCGGTGGCTTTGAACCAAAAACAGTCAGATTTTCAGGGTCTGAGGACAGGCGTTCCCCAAGGGTCTATTCTGGGGCTCCTGCTATTTATAGTCTATATAAATGACTTTAGTCAAAGTCTTTCTCCTAATAAGTGTGTTCTATATGCAGATGCTATAAGATGATGCGACACTTTTAATTTCAGCCCCCAAACACAATAGCGCACTCGTCCAAAATATTGAATCCACCCTAGTAAAAGCTCAGCGTTGGTTTTCGAGCAATAACCTTAATTTAAACAACGAAAAAACCCAGATCATTTCATTTAGTTTCAATTGTACACTTGTTAAAGGGGCCTATGTTAAACTGTTGGGTGTCCTTTTGGATGACGGTTTAAAATGGTATCCACATATAGACAATCTTTGTTTGAAACTAAGTAGTCAGATTTATTTGCTTAAGCAATTAAAAAAATCATTTGATATAGAAATATTGCTAATGGTATATTTCGCAAATATCCACTCCTTATTGAGCTATGGAACTGTCATCTGGGGCGGTTCATCGAAAAGTTACAAAGCCTTTATCGCACAAAAGCGAGCAATTAGGACCGTTGAAGGGGCTGGTTTACAAACCTCGTGCAGACCGCTCTTTAAAAAATATAATATCATGACACTACCTTGCATCTACATATATCAAACTCTTCTTGAAATTAAAGAGCATTTCGAGAAGTATACTCGTCTCTCTTATAACCATAATTACCAAACTAGATCGTCTGAGTCATTGCTGGTTCCGAGGCATCGCCTTGCGAGTGCTTCACGAAACTCTGTGAATATATCTATTTATAATAAACTCGACAACACCGTCAAGTGTTTAAATTATTCTCAATTTAAAATAAAAATTAAAAAAATACTACTAAAGCATTCTTTTTATTCAGTCAATGAATATATGGAGGCGCCAACCTTAAGTTGAATTGACACTAATTGTTTGTTTATAATTTACATATATATTTTACTCTTTTCTTAGTTTGTAAACAATGTTATACGTTTGTATTTTTACTTAGCTTATATGCTTTTTTTGTATGACTTGCAACAAATATATTTTGTAACGTTGTCAAATAAATGTATCTATCTTTCTAATACATCAAGCGTTCATAAAAATGCTTACTTTATGCATAAACGAAAATTACTTTGAATTTGGCGGGGAATACTATAAACAAAAAGACGGTTTTAGCAATGGGCTCCTCCATAAGCCCATTACTAGCAGAAATTTCTATGTCAAATTTTAAAGAAATTTTTTTAAACACACCCTTTGCAAAGGATATCTTCCTTTGGGAATAGGTACGTGCATGACATATTGGCCTGCTTCATAGGAAATAAAGAACAACTACACAGTTTCACATACAAATAAAAAATGTTTTAAAGGAATATGGTTATATAAGTTTATAAGTACCCTAAAATTCACTAAACTCATATAAATTATAAACATTTAATGCAGTGATGACATCAGACAGAATACAATTTAAAATATAACTTAGGATTTAAGAAGGCAGGACCTATGTAAATAATAAAAATTCATATATCTTATATTATTTCTTTGCTGAAATATGCATCGAAATACTCTTCTAGATTATAAGGACTTAACGATAATAAACATTTCTTTCCATTCATCAATTTGAATTGATTTATGGCATTTCAGTAATACTCCGAAGGCTATGATTAAACAAATTTACAGCCGGGATTTACAGCCTTTTTGAGTCTGTGATACTGGACCAGTAACAATTTCCTGTGCCTAGTGTTATGGTCATCTATACACTCATGTTTGATAAAGGCTGCTTCGTGATATTGATGGATGTATAGCGCTGGAACCGCCAAGATATTTAGTGTTTTAAAGTGACCGCAACAAGATTGCCTTTGTGAAACGTTGAACATAATCCTAATACCCCTTTTTTGTTGTTTAAAAGTTATTTGCTCATAAACCGAACTTCCCTACACAATATACGTAAAGTAGTTGGCTTTGAAAAATACCCTTTAGGCATGTTTCTTTATTTCAAATGATAAACATATTTTTATCTTACGAAGTAAATAAATAACATTCGATAGCATGGGGGTAAGGTTGTGTATATATTTAAAGGTTAGTTTTGAGCTCATATATAGTCTAAGAAACTTTACTGTTTTATTTTCTGAGTCTTTTTTTAATGTTTCAGAATTAAATTGCAATGAGTTATCTTCAAACCAGATGTTAGATTTATTCAAATTCATTGACAGAAGAAATAACATACAATTCATGAAACCTAACTAATAAACAGTAAATATGCTAGTGGTTTTATAACACGCTCTTTGAAACTGGTCAGCGAGGCTCCTAACGTATTTATGGAAGAATTATTGTTCAGAAAGTTCAAGGATCTCACCAATGAGTAAATGACTACCATACCTAGTTTTATGAAAATCAACAAAAAATTCTCCTTAAGTTACGCCCTGAAACCTGCAACTGGATTAGATAGCCAATGAGACCATTTACTACTGCATATATAAAGCTAAGGTCTATGACAACCTTCTGTCAAAAAAGCTATTTTTCTGTTACAAAAAGAGGAATATTATGTAATTATGTGTTCTATATGCTTTTATATATTTATAGTTTTCAAATAATGACCAATTTTAGTAAACATGAAGGTGAAAGACCACGCAATTTGCCTCAAATAACCCTAAAAAATCAGTAATTTCACCTTTATCCACAACTTCTATAATTATTTGGTAATAACTATAAAAATCCTCTATACTGTAATTTACTTCAATTTTTTCTTTTTAATTTATTTTTATAACATCTATGTAGTCTACAAAATATACATTATGTCGTTTATTATTTTCCTCTATAAAAAAATGGTTTCTGTTTTACATTATAGGAATCGCACTAAAAATTTACAAGTTATCCCTGTTTAAACCTTGATTTTTGTGCAAAATATGAAGTCAACTAGTTAAGTAGTTTTTTGGTACTGAAGTTTTAAACATTTTTATCCATTTATCACACTTTATTTTTGCGCAAAAATCCATTCGATGAGTAGTTTCTTAATTATTTATTTTAACTTTGTGAGGCAGCCATTTTATTCCGCCATATAACCATTTCGTCCCTGTTTGATCCCTGATTTTAGATCAAAATTTGAAATCACTCAGAAAAGTAATTTTTGAGCTATCCCGCGCACAGACAGAGTGACAGAGAGACAGGCCAACGGACTAAAGGAAATGGGAGAACATGATTTTCGGAGTCGAGGGAACCGAAAACACAAATATCTGCAAAAATATTTACAAGGGAAGTAAAAAAGCTCCAGCGCCGATTGGTCCCTCTATGTTGTACATTAACCTTACTTAGTAGCTAAGGTGATGCACATAAACTATAACAAAAGCCACGTCTAATTAGGATGCGTAATAACAATTTTTGGTATAAATGACAACAATTCATCAAATAGGTATATCTTAATATGACCTGTATAGCTTACTTGCAAACTGAAACAACAAACTTTAAATAAAGAAAATGTTTGTCACAACATATCAATACATAGTTTATTATTTAGATAATATATAGAACAAAATTGGGGCCTATGATGCCTAAAATTTTATCTACTTTTCTCACATGTTTATGCTTATTTTTAAAAATAATTTATTGTACCTAAACTAAAGAGTATTATCATCAAAATTATTTTAATTCATTAATATATGAACGACATTATGAAGTCAAAGCAAAAAATGTTTGTGGCAATATATAATTCAGGGCACATAATATGAACGTGACCCAAACTTAAAGTATTTATCAAAAATACATCATATATCTAGTTTTTACCTAAATGGATCACCCCAATCATTCCATATCTCATGTCCTTGAGTTAGTCCTAAACTAAAATTTCTTCTGAACGCTGGGCTGTTATAAGATGGTTCTAATGGCCCCAAACTTTCTTCCTGTTCCACATCGCCAGCTGCAGGCACTAAAATAAGAATTACAATATTAATAACGACTGTATTAACGCCATGTTCTGTTCTCTACTTGGATGTACGTCATGTTCTCTTCCCTACTGGAAGAACGGTTGCTTATCAGAACCACACCTTGTACAGCTTTCCTGGGCGCATAAGTCTCTGAGAATGGATTTTCTGATTGACGAGGAGGCAAGAAGGATAGTAATTGGAAATTGTTTGATCTCCCTGTTCACATGTTCTAACAAGATAAATTATTAAAAAACAAAAAATCCAACTGCTTTGAACTATTATATTAATATAGGAAAAAAAAAACACAAAACAAACTAAAGTAAGGGACACGTGGTTTATATAGATACCCGGAAGATTACATGGAAATGTAAAAACCCTATTTAAAAATTTTAAGCAGTTCAAAAGTTATGGTGAATAACAATTTTTTTTGATAGCTGTCAAACTGTTTAAATAAATAACGCCACTAAGAGTTACACGGAACTGTAAATGTAAATGTATTTAAAAACTTTGAGTAGTTTCGAGGTAATTTTTTGACAGCTGTCAAATATTTTTTCAAGTAAATTACGCCTTTAAAACTTACATGGAACTGTGAAAACTCCTTTATAAAAATTTGAAGCACTTCGAAAGTTACTGGGAAAAACAATTTTTTTGATAGCTGTCAAAATATTTTTTACACTGAACTATTAACATCATTTTTAGAATCAGAAATGAAATCTGCATTAAAAGCTAATATACTCCGTATGTGAAACATATTATCACATCCTTAATTACAATCAGAAAAGAAATCTGTATTAAAAGCTAATATACTCCGTATGTTGAAACATATTATCACATCCTTAATTAGCCGTTAAGATTACGTATCGACCTTTACGAGTGAAACATGCAAAAGTTTAACAATTTTCACATGTAAATTAGAAGCCTACACATTGGGTAGTACAAGCTAGCAAAAATTAAAAAAAAACTTCGGTCCAAAATACTTTTATAACGCACATAACAAATATACTGGAACAGCTAAATATCCCATACACACAGCATAACAAATTTGTAAAAATAAAAAAAGCTTTTCCGGACCGAAATAATTTTACTCCCGTATAATAAATATATTGAACCAAGTAAACATCCCTATGATTAAATAGTTAAATAGCCGCTTGGTTAATTACAGTAATGATTTCAAAAAGGAAATTAGGTTTTCGTCTCAGAAAACAGCTAAATTCTAGAGTTATTAAAGACAGGAAAAGGAACATTAAAACAACAAATAAACCATTTACAGGGAAGACATTTGCTTTTGGTGATGGATTCGTTAAAACAACTAGAAAATCATTGCTATCTAAACAGCTGAATAACAGAAGTAGCAGTATTTTAAAATATGCAAAAAAGCTCTAGTTGCAGCTCGATAGTTTGTTAAGAAAAAACTCCTCTGACTCACTATTATGAGTTTTGGAAATCTTCTTCCACCCTTTGAAATTATAGATTCACTTTATATGAGTGTGGGTTACTTGTGTTTAAAGTTTCTAAATGACGTTTAACTAAAACAATGGAAGGCTATTATTTAAAAAACACAGAGTATTCTTTGAAAATATTCTCAGATAAAAAATGCTTACTTGATATGACTAAGGAAGAATTAGCCAATTTAGACCCACCAAAAGCTTTACAAGAGCTCATATCATAGACTACCGAAAGCTTTACACGAGCAATATTTATATTGCAACAATCATATCATACATGGACCTCCACCAAAGAGAACATTTTGCTATTATTGAAACATGCAACGGGTCTGATAACAAGATGGATGTAACAAAATCTACCAAGAGAACTGCTAGATGCTGTATCATATAAACATGTTCAACAAATTTCTTTATCAGTCATGGTTTACACTTTCACTTTTTTACATAATTTTAGCTTGCTAAGGCAAATTGTTATCCTGTCATATAGTTAGATAAACATTCACGCTATGGGTTGGGTTTGCTTCATTAAATCAATTCAATTCTCGTTATGAAATTATTTCTTCACTCGATCTGATTTTGAACAAGTTTTGATTGTTAAATCTGGTAAATTTAGAGAAAAAGATAGTAGTTGTCACTATAGAAAGCTTTTCACTATATAAAGAAAAATCATTTACTTGTATGTTATAAGGTACAAGCAATAAAACAAAATTGCAACGTTGAACTATTAGAAAAGATTTTATTAAACATTTGAAAGTTTAAATATGTATGTAGTACATAGCATGTACTACAAATGAAATAAAAATAATACAAAATCTTAATACATATGTAAAATTTGTGTAGTCTTGAAAAATTGCTAAATTTTTATTATTTATTTATTATTTGAAAAATAATTGTTGCTCACAAAATTCTCGCATTTACTCCAATGCAAACAGATTTGATCCGGTACACTTTCCTGGCCCCTGAGAATAGTTCGCACAATGTCAAATGCATTTCTTATTTCATTTTCACTAAATTTAACAGGACATTCCCCGATTTCAGTTTCTTCTTCATGATCTTCTATACTTTTTATATCGTCAATTATGTCTTGGTCAGTTGGGAGATATGTCATCATCGATTTCTAAGAAATCTTCAAGTCAAAAATCCGCGTCGACGGTAGCAGTTTTTTTGTATAATACCCTGTTGTTTTTTTGTCTTCTTCTTCCCGTTCGTCAAGTCATTCAGTCCAAATGTCACAGTCCTACTGACTAACGCTCGCACTCTCGCCAGACACCGTCTTGAAAACAATTGAATTGCGAGTCTCCAGGCACTCAAACACCCTTCACTAGATTGAAAATTAACGAAGATATATTCTTTAGCAAATTGTAGAGCCTTTTGCTTTATTAAATTTCCCGATATTGTACGTTTTGATGCGTACGGGCCACTGGAAACCATCGTAAAACTGCTTCATTTAAATCCTCGTAAGAACACACTCGTACTCGTTTTCGACTGCTTGGAATACTAGTTTTTTTGATGATACTGTCGCGACTTTTTATTGTCAGAGAGACGCAACTTGGAAAAACAACAAATTTTGCAGCAACATAACTACTAATACTTAAGCCAGACAAAACAAACAAGACAGTTATCATGGACGCCCAAGAATACGATAATAAAATTAAAGATCTTTTATGTGACACACCGACGTATAAAGAAATGAAAAATGACCCTACCGACCAATATCAAAAATTAAATAATCAGCTAATAGATAAATGGGACAAAAAACCTAAATTGCATAAAAGTGGTATCCCTTTACGCCCCATTGTTTCTTGCATACAATCTCCTTTTAATAACCTATCCAAATTTTTAAGATATAATTTCAAACGTTATTAACAAAAATCAATATTATATAAAAGATTCATTTCATTTCAAGGAAAAAATTAAAGAAATTCAGTTACCTAAAAACCATAAGTTGATATCCTTAGATGTAATCTCACTCTATACAAATGTTCCTATAATTTTAGCTAAGGACATAATTTCCAAAAAATGAATGAAATAAAAAAATATACAAGTATACCCTTGGACGATTTTTTAGAGGCAGTGCAGTTAACACTAAACTCCACGTATTTCTTATATGAAGATAAAATCTATACAGATAGACGGTTGCGCCATGGGTGCCAGTATATCTAGTGTTATCGCCCAACTGGTATTAGAAGACCTAGAAGAAACAATTATTCCTCAACTAGATTGCAATATACCATTTTTCTTTAGATACGTGGACGATTGTATAACTGCGGTTCCACAAGATAAAATCGATAACGTACTTACAAAATTCAATAGTTATCATAACAAGCTTCAATTTACTGTTGAAATCGAAGAAAACATGAGAAACTTAATTTCTTAGATATCACTTTAAACAGAAAAATTGATGCAATAAAGACAGAATGGTATACTAAAAAAACTTGGTCTGCTAGATACACTAATTACCTTTCACAACATCCCCTTTCTCAAAAAAAAAATCGGTAATAATAGGGCTTGCAGATAGGGCCATTCAACTATCAGACGCAGAATTTAGAAAACAATCCATTAACAAAGCTAAAGAAGCTCTTATAAAAAATAGCTATCCAAAACATCTTATACATTCTATTTTTAAAAAAAGAATACACAAATTCTACAACAAAACCGACACTCGATCACAAAATAAAAACCAAAAACAAAATTATATAACACTTCCCTATATTAAAGGACTGTCGGAAAAAATCCAACATGTAATGGCCAAACACAACATACATATTGCCCACAAAGAATATAATTTATTAAACCGTCATTATAACAAATTAAAAGCAAAAACCGAAGAACTTAAAAAAACACATGCAATATATGAAATACCTTGCAACGATTGTAATGGCATTTATATTGGTCAAACTAGCCAATATCTGCAATCTAGATTAAAATCACACAAATACGACAAACGCAACCAAACGGCCCTTACCTAATACGAACAAAATGAAAAACACACTTTTAATTTCAACAACACAAGAATTTTAAAAACGGAATCCAATACCAAAAAAAGAGAAATTTATGAAACAATTGAAATTAAAAGAAACAGTCGAGCTATTAACGATAAAACAGATATTAATTCCCTTAACAAAATCTACATTAATCTAATTTAACATACAATAATAGCATGAAAAAAATATTGGCTTATAAAAAAATCAAAAAGTGTAAATATAAATTTTAACTCCATTTCAAAAATAATTAAAAGAAATGTTTATAACGAAACTTTTATTCTAATTATATATATATATATATATATATATATATATATATATATATATATATATATATATATATATATATATATTGTAAAAAGTTACTTTTCTTGAACACATAAGCTATATTCTTATTTAAACATTTTCTTGGGAATGGTGTTCGAATTATAACATATCATTGATGTTAAATGATTTTATTTTAAAAAGTTTTTCGTCAATATTAAAACGTTTCGACCACTTTATGGCCTTCATCAGTCATCTAAAACGAAATAAATTACTGCCCTAAGAGTTTACAGTTTTTCTTATAAATATTCAATTTTTAAATTCTTATAAGTTTACTTAAGTTTACAATGTCTAAAATAAAAAAAAAATAATTTTCTTCGGCTTACTTCAATATATTCAAGACGATCCACACATTAAAAATATTTATATACATTTAAAATTCAAAACGCAATATAAAGCAATAAGTATGTGTCGTGTTATGTCTGATCCTCGTTTGAAATTAAAAATAACCCGAACGCTATAAACTCAAAAACATCTTAGTAAAATATATTACAACATCCTAAAATAATAATATTTAAAAGGAATTCCAGTTTTGTGTAGCAGATACCTTATAATCTAATTAAATCTTAGAAAAAATGTACAGAAGAAGTCACCCATAGCAATAACAATAATAATCTCACATCGACATTCAGTCTGAAAATTTCTCTGTCCAATATATGTTTACTGTTTTTATTTTACTTGTGGATTGTCATACTAAACGTCGTGTTAAATATACTTATGTGTAATGACTAAAACTAATTTGTGTTTTATGAAAAATTATCCAGGAAATTATAGTTTATGACTGAAGCAATGCATTTTGCTGGATTGATTGTTCCTAGGTAAGTGAAAAGAAAAAAATTGTACAATACAGAACTTGATTTAACAGTAAACAAATTTTTTAGTTTCTAACGTCAATGTACTCTGAAGAAGGTCAAAATAGACCGAAACGTTAATAAATATGTGAATAAGAACATAAACACATCTTACTTTTACAAGGACCCTAAAAAAATCCCAAGAAAATAAAAAACTAAAAAAATATATATATATACATATATATATATATATATATATATATATATATATATATATATATATATATATATATATATATATATATATATATATATATATATATATATATATATATATATATATACATATATATACATATATATATATACATATAAATATATATATATATATATATATATATATATATATATATATATATATATATATATATATATATATATATATATATATATATATATATATATATATATATATATATATATATATATATATATATATATATATATATATATATATACATATATATATGTATATATATATGTATATATATATTTATATGTATATATATATATGTATATATGTATATATATATATATATATATATATATATATATATATATATATATACAGGGTGTTTCTTAATTGAGTGTCAATATTTATGGAGGTGATTTTTGGGTCCATTTTAAGAAGAAAACTTTATATAAACATATGTCCTAAACGGCGTAAATTTTGAGATACAGGGTGTTAAACTTTCAATAATTTTATAATTTTCGATAATATCTCGAATACCACTCTAGATATTGTAATGAAATTTGGTATAAAGATACTATGCATCTAGTGGAATTTTTTGATGTAGAACATTTTTTTTTATTTCCACCAGTGGCGTCCGTACGGAATCCACCCTGCATATTTTCCCAGACATTGATAATACGCCACTGATTTTTTTTTAAATAAAAATTACTTTTGAAATTCCCATTCATTTTTAAGCAAGTTTGATCTCTTGGTAATTTTGAGTTGAACGCACGGTTTTTGTTTTAAAAAATAAAAACCCTTTCTCTGCAGAGTTTTAACAATATCGCTAATATGACAACACAAATCGCCATGGCACGCAAGGAAATTTTTTTTTGACTGAAATTCAAGAAATCAAATTTGCTTATGAATAACTAATACCCAAAGATTTCAAAATTATTATTTGAGCTTATAATTTTTTAACACGAAACTACAAAATACTATTAGTTCATCAATAAAGAAAGATTACTAATAATAATTATTATTGTAGTAGGCTTTGGCTCTCAGAATTAATACTTCTCTTGTAACTTAATTTGACAGTTCAGCTTTCAGATTCAGTCGGGTTTAATTAATTTTGTGTTCTAAATATGTGATATATCTGAGAAAAGAAATGGTTGAGTTTACCAATGAAGAGTTGGCAGACATACATTACATGTATGGTTTGGCTGATGGCAGTTCACCGGAAGCTAGGCGATTATATCAAGAGCGCTTTCCTGGTAGAGTGATACCAGATAGGCGAATATTTGCAAATGTGCATAGAAGGTTGACTGAAACAGGTACATTCAAGCCAAATAATCAATTAAAAGGGGCCCATCGGACTGTAAGAACTCCAGAAATTGATGAGGCACGAAGAAGGGGAAGTAAAGCAGAGGCACATTCTACAAGTGCAAGCCTTACTTCCCCGAGATCTTCCTTTCCGAGTTAATTTTTGTGAATGGTTTTTGGAAAAAATTGCGCGTAATCTCTTATTTGATCGCGAAATAATGTTCACAGATGAAGCGAACTTCTCCAGGAACGCTATCAGAAACTTCCACAATAATCATATCTGGGCCGACGAGAACCCCCATGCTATTGTAGAACATCATCATCAAGAGCAATTATCTGAAAATGTTTGGGCTGGCATTATCGAAATTCACCTAATTGGACCTTTTTTCCTCCCAGAAAGACTAAATGGCCTTAATTATCGCCGGTTTCTTAACAACGATTTGCCGATATTGTTAGAAGATATACCAATTCTGATTAGAAACAGAATGTGGTTCATGCACGATGGCGCGCCCGCTCACTTTAGTATTGAAGCCAGAGAATATTTGAACCGCACATTTAACAACAGATGGGTAGGTCGTGGCGGACCCCAACCATGGCCCCCTAGGTCCCCAGACCTAAATAGTTTGAATTTTTTTCTATGGGGACATCTTAAATCTTTAGTTTACCGCACCCCAGTAAACACTGTAGAGGAGCTGAAGGATCGTATAAGAGATTCTTGCGATATTATCAAAAACACCGGGGGTATCCTTCAAAGAGTTCGCGACAACATGAGGAAAGGGGCTGAAGCGTGTATTCTCCAAGGTGATGGGCATTTTCAACAACTTATCTAATTTTTTTCTTCTATTTTGTTTCACAAAGTGTGATGTCAATTTGTTAAAACCTAATTATTTTTGTTGAAATTATTAATTATGTACCTAGTTGTATTAATATAGTTTTGTAAATAACTTGTTATTGTTGAAGAATGTCATATTATTTTAATAAAATTTATAAAAAGAATTTATGAAGGAACAGACTTCTGAAAAACATTGACATGGTGGTCCTAGATTGGTGGCTGAAGACTACATACTATTATCTACAAATATCTCTCACTAAGATAAAGCGATTTCTGATTTTAATAAGAATGGACATAGTAATGACTTTCACGCCACTGATTTTTCTAAAATAAAGCATTTTTATTGATTTATTTGTTTGTTTTTGAAAACTTTTAGTATTTATTTTCGACAAGATTTGATTTCTCGAGTTTAATACAATAATATTCCTCTGCATGCATGGTGATATCCGTCTTATGACCAGGATTGTTTGGACCATGCAGAGAAACGGTTTTTATTTTTTAAAACGAAAACCGTGAGTCCAACTTAAAATTACCAAGGGATCAAACTTGCTCAAAAATGAATGGGAATTTCAAAAATAATTTTTATTAAAAAAAATCAGTGGCGTACCATCAATGTCTGGGAAAATATGCAGGTCGGATTTCGTACGGACGCCACTGGTGGAAATTAAAGATATGTTCTACATCAAAAAATTCCACTAGATGCATAGTACCTCTATATCAAATTTCATTACAATATCTAGAGTGGTACTCGAGATATTATCGAAAAATTATGAAATTATTGAAAGTTTAAGTATCTCAAAATTTACACCGTTTAAAACACATGTTTATATGAAGTTTTCTTCTTAAAATGGACACAAAAATCACCTTCTTAAATATTGACACTCAATTAAGAAACACCCTGTATATATAGATATATATATATATATATATATATATATATATATATATATATATATATTTGTATATACAGGATGTCTTAAATAGCGTGTGCCACCATTGCTATCTTCGAAACGGTAAGTGCTACGAGTTCGGTTAAATTAGAGAAAAGTTGTCTTTTTTAGTACTCATTTAAGATCTTTTTACCGTGTTGACAAAATCCTGTTAGTTTATGTGATACAGTGTGATGTGTAAATAACGCCTAAATCAATTTAGTGGAATATTTAAAAAACTGTTAATTTTAGAGATAAAGTTTAAATTGGAAAGTTTTATATTTTTTTGCGCTCTACAACGCGGTATCTTTAAATTTTGATTCTGAAGTTTCATAATCTGGCCACCACTATCAACCTAATTTTTTTCAATACGAACCTGGATTTTTAGTTTCCGGTTTTGAAAGGAAATTGAATTTGCTACACAACCATGTATTGCACGGATATGGCTCACTACGTTTCTATCCAGAAAATCCATCATCGGGAAATAAAAAAATTACCTGTGTACGGTCCTGTCTTTTTTCTTGTACTTTTTCTAAATTCAAATATTTGACATTTTTACAAGAAAAATATAGTTAAATAGTGAAAGCAAAAGTACTACAAAATCCAGTTTTAATAAACGGAAACTCTAAAATCTTCAAATAAATTAATAGGAACGATTCAAATTTTTATTTAAACATAAACTTTAAAACATTTAAAGAAAATAAAGGAAAAACTATTCACGATAAACGAAACTATTATATGTGTTGGAAATGACCACCATTATTTCGTAAACATTTTTGTGCATTTACAATAACCTTTTTTTGAATATTTTCTAACATCCTAGGATTAATTTCGTTACATGCCTGTCGAATTCTTATAATCAGGTCATCTAAATTCTGTGGGGTAGTTCGATACACCTTGTCTTTAATAATACCCCATATGGAGAAATCCATTGGGGTAATATCAGGTGATTGCGCTGGCCAGTTTATAGGCCCGTTGTTACCAATCCATCTGTTGGGTTTAAAATTGTTTAAAAATCTTACACATCGACGCTCGATGGGCCGGAGCACCATCTTGTTAGAAGTATTTAAAATTAAGAAGAATATCTAATGGAAGGTTATCTAGAAGATCTTGGAGAGAAGTGAATAAAAAGTCAAGGTAAATAAAACCAGTCATATTTTCTTGAAAAAAGAATGGACCCACCAGTTTTCTGTCTAAAATTCCAAGCCACACATTGATACCGAAGTTTTCCTGGAAAGCTGTTTCACGGTGGAAATGTTCGTTGCTTTGAGTCCACCGGTAATGTATATTACGATTGAACCATCCATTGTTGCAAAATCTACTTTCATCCGACCATAAGATTTTTTTACAAATGTCGGGGTCTTGCCTTCGACGCCTTAAAAGCCAACGGCAAAATATCCTTCTCCTTGCGTAGTCAGTTGGCCTTAAATGATGCACTTTTCTACAGCGATAATGCCTAAATCTATTGCGGTGTAGTATTTTTTTTTTGCTGAATCTTTTGATACACCAGTTTCTCTTTCTATTTCCTGTAATTATAATTTTGTTTCTCAATTGCATTTTTCTATTATTAACACTATCTTAAATATAGATTTTTAGAATATGTTAAGAATATTGCAAAATTACATTTGGGACTTATGTCGTGCTAGACGGCCGATTTAACTCACTGTGCGCCGTTAGGTTTTTAAAGTCGAACGTCATTTTGATAGATAAAACAACGTCTGGGAATTAGATTTTTATTAATTAATAAAATATTATAACGACAGTATGAAATAAAATAATATAAAATATGTAAAAATTCGGCCTGAAAAAAACTGCTTAATGGTTTGATTTCAAATTGTGTGCCGTAACTAATTGAGATACAGGGATCAACTAGTAAAATCGTAGTATTAATTCAAGATGGCCGAACAAAATGGCGGCCAAATAAAATGTTCTTAAGCGTGAAAAAAGTCACTCTCTCTCTTTTACACATCTTTACGTTTTAACGTCGCTAAATGCCAAAAAATATTGGTTTATCAACTCCGTCGGTCCGTCTGTCGGTCTTTCTGTCTGTCTGTCAATTCGCGGCATAGCTTAGGTAGGTAGTCTACCCGATTGATTTCAAATTTTGGTCAAAAATTAAAGGTCATATGATGATGGCCTGATAAGATTTTGGTAAAAATCCAATATGGCGAAAAAAAATGGCGGCCTAGTGAAATATTAAAAAAGTCATTATTAAAAAACTACTCATCCAATTTATCTGAAATTTTGCAAAAAAACAAGTATTATGTTGGAATAAACTGGTAACATTTTGGTACGAATCCATGATGATTGAATTGGATAACAATACTTTTCTTACAAATGAACTAAAAAAAGCCACCTCTCAGTTGATTTTAATTTTAAATTTGCGCCTTCCTTTACAATGTACAAGTAGATATAATTTTTAATGAAACAATTTTTTATTATGAAGCAAAACATTTAATGAAGCTAAAAATGTTCCATATAGTTACAAACGCCCCTAAAATGTGTACCTCTATTTTTTTGTATTTTTCATTTTTCATTTGTCAAATATATTTAGCGCCAAATTCTTCTTATAAGTTTAATATTTCTCTCAACTCCCACTCTTATTTCTTTATTTTTTTATTACTAGTTAAAAAGTACGCCAAAAATCCCTCATACAAGCTTCGTTAGTAAAGTAAAAATGAGAAAGTCCTCCTTAAGGCGAAAGTCTTAAAAATATATACATATTCTTTCCGCCGCTTCTAGAAAATTAATTCGGTTTAAGGGCGGAAATAATGTTATAGGTGTCTAAATTCCGCAGAATGGCGGAATTTTTGCCTTAAATACGCAACTCCGCCGGCAGATATACTTATAGTTACTCTGTATAATTAAAGTAAAAAAAAATACCTAGCACGTTGATCTCGTCCTCTCCACCTTCCAATGTAGCAGTGGAAATCCTCTTTTGACGTTCGTTAAAGGATCCGTGCTCTCGCATTCTTCTTTCTAATCTTGCAAATATTTTGCGATTGGGCATCTTTCTTTCTGGGTACAAATTTTGATACATTTGAAGCGCGTTAGTAGCATTACGAAATGCCCTCGCATAAACAAATATCATATCTGTCTTTTCATCATTTGAGAACTCCATTTTAAAAACTTGGTTGTAAAATGACTCGATTTGTCATAAACTGATAATAAACTAAGTTTGACACATAATAAACATCTGTTGATTTTTTCAATTGTTTTCAAAGCCTACTTTGGGAAAGACGTCTTACTAATAATATAATACTTACGGGTATACTTGAATCGATTTACCATGTATTTTTATTAATTACTCTGCAATATTTTTCTAAGATAAAAACTTATATTACAGAAATATTAACAACGGGGAACTTTCGCCAGAGAAAAAGTGGAGTAATAAAGTTACATATTAGACTTTATTATATTTTCTTTGCAACCACCGTTTTTTTTCCAAAACTTATTTAAAACAGGTATGACGAAAAGACAGGGCCGTACTAAGTATTTTTTTTTATTTCCCGATGATGGATTTTCTGGATGGAAACGTCATTGGCCATATCCGTGCAATACATGGTTGTGTAGCAAATTCAATTTCCTTTCAAAACCGGAAACTAAAAATCCAGGTTCGCATTGAAAAAAATTAGGTTGATAGTGGTGGCCAGATTATAAAACTTAAAACAAAATTTAAAGATACCGCGTTGTAGAGCGAAAAAAAAATAAAAATTTAAACTTTATCTCTAAAATTAACAGTTTTTGAAATATTCCACCAAATTGATTTAGGCGTTATTTACACATCACACTGTATCACATAAACTAACAGGATTTTGGCAACACGGTAAAAAGATCTTAAATGAGTAAACTTTTCTCTAATTTAACCGAACTCGTAGCACTTACCGTTTCGAAGATAGCAAAGGGGGCACACGCTATTTAGACATCCTGTATATACATATATATATATATATATATATATATATATATATATATATATATATATATATATATATATATATATATATATATATATATATATATATATATATATATATATATATATATATATATATATATATGTATTCTAATTTTGTTTTCTTGGGTATTTTGGTTCGATAGTAGGAATAAAATTAAAACAAATTTAATTTCATTTTTGTTACATTTTTATAGACGTTTCGACCATTTATAGTTAGTCTTCATCAGTATTTTTTTTGTGTGTCTGTAACAATAGAAAACCGAGATAAGATATTTTTCTATTATAAATTGTATGGACAAATTATTAATAATATTATTTTAACATTTTAGATAAGAAGGATCTTTCAGAATTCATCCTTATGCAACATTTAAATTGAATTCTGAAAGATCCTTCTTATGGTAAGTCATCTAAAATGTTAAAATAATATTATTAATTTGTCCATACAATTTATAATAGTCTTTTAAGAAAAATATCTTATCTCGGTTTTCTATTGTTACAGACACAACAAATTAATTAATTGAAATTAAATTTGTTTTAATTTTATTCCTACTATCGAACCAAAATACCCAAGAAAACAAAATTAGAATATATATGTATAAAAGGTTCAGAACTAAACAAAAAAAATCTCTAAAAAATATATATATATATATATATATATATATATATATATATATATATATATATATATATATATATATATATATGTGTATATTTATATATATATATATATATATATATATATTTATATGGAGTTTCTGGACCAATTGATTTATATTCTTAGGAGATAGGAAAACAAATTAAAATGATTTCCGAAGAATAAACAAGTTTTATTTTTCAAAAAGATAATTCAGACCAAAAACCCAAGAAAATCTCCTAAGTGTATATATATATATATATATATATATATATATATATATATATATATATATATATATAATATATATATGGTCGTTATTTATGTTTTCCGGATGGTGCTGTTGTTGTTGCGCTAATTGCGCTTGAGTTTTTGCGATTTTAGATTTGTCGATTATTGTCTTCCATACTGTTGGTAGTTTTAATGATTCGTCCCTTTTATTCAAAACACCTTGTTTTTCAATTTCTATGGCTTCTCGGATTATTCTGGTCTTATAATGTTCTATATTGGCAATCCCCCTACACCCATTGAAATTTATTTTATGGCCGGTTTCCTGATGATGTAGGAATAAAGCTGAGGTTGTTTCTTTATTTCTGATGCTCAGTTAATGCTCTTCTACTCTTGCTGATATTCGCCTGTTAGTTTGTCCTACGTACAACTTTTCACAGTCGTGGCACGGAATACTGTACACTCCGTGGTTTTCCAGTTTGATTTTATCTTTTGGGTTTCCGAGTAGTTTACCTATAGTTGCTTGTGGCTTGTGTATTGTTTGTATGTTGTGTTTCCTCAGAATTCTTCCGATTCTGTCTGTTGTGCCTTTTACATATGGTAAGACTACTCGTTGCTTTCCCGGTTCATATTTTTTGTTGTTCGTTGTTCGGGAAACCTGTGCATTAATAGCTTTCTCTATGGTGCGCTTTGTGTAGCCATTTTTCTTTGGCTTCGTGATTTGAATAAAAGGGAAGAATCATTAAAACTACCAACAGTATGGAAGACAATAATCGACAAATCTAAAATCGTAAAAACTCAACAAAACGACCAACGCCTGCGCAGATATAACCTTCGGCCCCGAGTGGGGGTATAAAAGGAAGCGTCGCAGTCACCAACACTTCAGTCTCTATTCGGACGCGAGAAAGAAAGCTTCGAAAATGCCAAATGTGATTTTGGCGAAACGTCAGCAAAACTGTTCTTTTCAGAACGACAGTAGTGAACGGATATACACCCGGAATGAAAACACATTGTATTTTTCCATCCGTGAAGGAGTAAAAATCAACATATATATATATATATATATATATATATATATATATATATATATATATATATATATATTATATATATATATATATATATATATATATATATATATATATATATATATATATATAATATATATATATATATATATATATATATATATAATATATATAATATAATTATATATATAATATATATATATATATATATATATATATATATATATATATATATATATATGTAATATCACCAAAAAGTAGTTAAAATATTATATAAACTTAAAGGAATGAATAATGAGTAAAAAGTGACGCTACTAGGCGGAGTCTTCAATTTATATGTTCCTTGTCTGCTGATTCAAGATCACGAGAATCTTCTACTGGATTCCGATGACGAAGTGTCAGATGCTGTTTACTGGTAACGTAATATTGCATCATCTGTGCTGAGTCTGCTAGACGTGCGGCTCCATTACTGTTTATCTCGTCTGGGAACGTAACTTGATATCTTGGTAAACAAGCACATCTTAAGACGCAGGTGGCTTGAAGATGACATTGGGTAAAAACTCATATAACAGCTCCCCCTTTTAGATAAAAGTTGGTGCGTGGAAACAACTTTTAAAAGACTGTTTGTTTGTTGACGTTAAGTTCTACTTCTTCGTCTTCTATTGGTTCTCCAAGGCGAATACTTGGTCTTCTTTTGGGAAGTATGTTCTGCCATTGTTTCATGAATAAACCTTCTGGTTTATTTCTTGGTGGAGAAGGTGGATAGACATCATTGGCAGTGGCTATTCCAATTTTTAGGCTTCTACTTCTTTTTCGGCATTTACAGAAAATGTATAGCATGCGTAGACTGACGATTAGGACGTTGGTCAATATTGTGAACCAATGGATATGTTTATTGATGAATGGCTGTTGTATTAATTTGTCCAATTCATCTGAACATTTATTTAATTTATACTGAACCATGTTCAAATCTTCTACATTGATTTTGTTTAGCCTTAGTGGTTTTAGATCTGGAAGATGAGTGTTCTCAGGAAAATGATCACAATAGTTATAAGAGATGATTACTGGATGACTGTTGTAAGTGACATTGTTGGAGACATCAATTTTATGTTGGGTATGGACTCTTGTGGTACCAATAAATGCGTTGCAGTTAGGTTGAAGCTTTAAAAACGTGTTGCTGGTGATAATTTCGGTGATAACATCTTTGGATTCACATTTGATCGTGACAGGTAGTGGGTCTGAGACAGCAATCAACCATAGATTTTGACTGAGTTCTTGAACATTGTAATCTTTGGCGAAGACAACTGAAGTTTGGCATGTTCTTGGAAGATGGCTTAGTTGCTTCAGGAGTTGAGTTTCACATATGGCATCACTGTCAATTGGATATGAAAGGATGTTCGAGCAAATCTTCGTTTTACTTTCTACTGTTTTGCATGATTCCAAGTTTTGGACGATGATGAATAATAATGAATCATTTCGCGCATTGTATTTAGTTGTTGTTAAAAGAACATGATGAAGACTTGTTCGACTATTCAGTATTGGTATTGGATATAAATGGGAAAGAGTGTATTTTTCTGGTTCCACTAGTGGTATATTAAGAACAAATACTATTCTTGAATCCAATTGATAAGCCTGTAGTTCAATAATATCCAAGTATTGAGCGACACTTGAAGTGTATATTGGTAATGGAAGATTATTCTTTTGCAATGATTATGATATATGCCTTAAGGATTGGGTTAAATCAAAAGGTGTAATAATTGAACTATGAAGAATTCTTAAGCGTGCAAAAGTAATTGCATTTATTATATCATTTAAAGAGTTTTCAATAAATGTAAAACTTTCCATTAAAGATTCACACAAATCTAAGATAGCGACTTGAGCTGAGTAGAACTTAATTGAATCAGACATGTCCATTATTGATTCTCGAATTTCTACGATCTTTGATAAATGTTTCCTCATCGATTTGTAATTTTTGAATTGTAGCATTAAAACTTTTTATTATGGAAGTCGTTACTGATATTTGATTTTTTAATAAATTTTCGATTTGATATTCATCACGTGTTTTTTTCAATACACATTAAAATATTCACCATCAGATGCGTCTAAGTTTCCGGTAATTGATTTCCAAACGGTACCCACTCCGTTGAAAATTCCACGTTTTTCTCTAAAAACGTATTTCTTTGTTTCGGCCATTATTTCTGTATATTTTTGATTTACAGAACCCGATATTTGTTTTAAAAGGCTTATGTGCATCTGAACATCTGATTTAAAAGCTACCATACGGGGTACACCTTCATTTACATTATTAAGTATAGAATCTAAAATTCTATCATTATTATCTATAGTTTCCTTTAAAGGTTTAAGGTCTTTATATACAAGAAGTATCCATTTATCATTGAAGACTTTGATTGTGGCTTCTTCATGAAAGAAGATTCCAACGGTGTTATTTATTGTTGTTAGGGAGTACTGGGGCTCAACCAGAGGTGATAATCCGAGGAGCCTGGAATAGAAAATTTATTCATAGTAGGGTTTTGGCCTATCAAAATTTATTTTGCTTTTGTAATTAGTTTCAAGGTTAACTACAATAGCAGAATTTTAGAAAATCTCTAAAATTTCGAACGCACCGTTAAATTTATTTTGTGATTTGTTTGTAATTTGGGTTTCTCGTACATATACTTTATTTCCGATATTATATTCGTGAGGATATTGGGATATGTGTTGATCGAAACGTTCTTTTGCTTTTTCTTTTTGTTGAGCAGTTCTTACCCGAGCAGTTTTATAAAGATACTGCATTCGGTTGCTTAAATCACGTACATATTTGGAGATGAGATTTTTCTCGTTATAAATTGTTTCAGGGGGTCTAGAGGAAGTATGTCCAAAAATCAATTCAAATGGTGTAAAACCATGAGTTTGATTTTTTGTGTTATTATAAGAAATAACAGCATATGGCAGTACGTTAAAAGGGTGTTCATTCGGATTCTTTCTTTTAGATTGGTCGTATCATTTCACTTAGGGTCGCATGAAATCTTTCGATCGAACCATTAGATTGTGGGTATCCTACGCTTGAAAATGTTAATTTAATGTCATATGGTTCACAAAGATATTTCATAAGTTTATTGTCGAATTCACGGCCATAGTCACAATTGATTCGTAAAGGAATTCCGTAGTGTTCGAAACATACTAAGAGAGTATTGAGAATTGTTTTTGCAGTTTTATTTTCTATTGGATATGCCTGTGTGAATTTTGTGAGTTCACCACTGACAGTTTGCGTTGCATATTCGTATAAATCAATATTTATTCTTTCGAATGGCGTTTTAGGGGTTTCAGTAATAACTAGAGGGTTATTAACATTTTTCCTAGAAATTTTAACTTTTTGACATATTTCGCATTTTTTGATAAAATTTTCTACGTCTTTAGAAATTCCTTGCCAACCGTATTTTTCTCTTATGCGTCGTAACGTTTCATTTTGTAGTTATATTCTTCAAGTTTAAGACGCCATCGAGCTAGTCTACTACCGGGGTCTTTAATTGAGAAAAGCTATGTAAGGGGACGATGATCTGTAATAAAGGTAAATTTTCTACCAAAAAGATAGGGTCGGAAATGTTTGACTGTCCACACTATTGTTAGTAGTTCTCGTTCAATAGTGGAATATCTGGTTTCTGCGCCACATAAGGTTCTTGAGGTATAGGCAATTGGTAAATCTTTTCCAATAGGACCTTGTGAGAGGACAGCGCCTATCGCAAATGCGCTAGCATCGGTGGTAAGAAGAAATGATTCTTCAAAATTTGGATAAATAAGTATTGGGTCGGATATTAACAAGTTTTTCAATTCTTGGAAAGCCTTTTGACAGTCTGTGTCAAAGTCAAATTGAATGTCTTTTTGAAGTAATCTATTAAGGGGCTTTGACATTTTTGCAAAATTTGGAAGATTTTGGTTCAGGGAAATTTTGAATACATTCAACTTTTGTTGGATTGGGTTTTACTCCTTCTTGGGTAATTAAATGTCCAAGGTGTGCGACTTCTTTTCTCAAAAATTGCCATTAAGATTAGCGTTTCTTAGACGTTTAAATATATCAGTAATAATATCTTAAAATATGATCAAGAATAGTAGGGGAATAAACGATAATATCATCCATATATACAAGACATCTTTCATTTAAGATACCTAATAGAATATTGTCCATTACACGTTAAAATGTAGACGGGGCATTTTTTAATCCAAATGGCATTCTTATGAATTCGTAATGACCATTTTCTACATTAAAAGCAGTTTTAGGAATATCTTTAGGATCTATTTCAATTTGATGAAAACCAGTGGCAAGAACGAATGTCGTGAAGTATTGACATTTTCCTAATTGATCTAAGAGGTCTGAAATATTAGGCAAAGGATATTTATCATCGACAGTGCATTCATTGAGCTTACGGTAGCCGATAACTACGCGCCATTTTTGTTTTCCGGAAGAGTCAAGTTTTTTGGGAACAACCCAAACTGGAGATGACCAAGGAGAAATGGAAGGTTCCTTGTTCTAACCTAACATGTTACTTATTTGAGATTTTACTTCTTCTTTGTGTATTTGAAGGTATCTGTAAGATTTGGTAAAAATAGGTTTGGCATTGTTAGTGTCGATTTGATGTGTGATCTCATTAGTGAAATTAGTGAATGAATCCTTCAAGATAAAATATATTTTCAAATTCTAAACAAAGGTTTGTAATTAATTTACATTCTTCATCATTAAGATGTTCTGTGCGAAGTTGGGATTTGATGTTTTGAAAACGATGTAGAATATTTTGAAATTTATTTTCAGATAAATTGTAGTTTAGACAATCTTTTGTTAGGTTAGGTAAATAGGGTTCAATTTGTATTTCAGAAAAATCGATAGTTTTAGGAATTGCATTAACATTAATTATTGAAGTTAAAAATTCACCTGTTTCGTTCACATGGACTAGGTCATTAGGGATATGTACCTTTTCTATTTCTTGTCTTGATAGGATAGCGTCTGTATTAGTTAAATTGCACTTTAATTTAAACACTCTCTGTTCTGCCTTCAATACTAATTTTATTTTCATTTAAAAGTTCATTTCTTTTTTTGATGTCATCTGCTTTTTGGATTTGGGGAATTTCGTCTTCGATTCGATAAAAAGGCAAAGTTTTGAAATTAGTTATTAGTTGTCGATTCTTTAAATCAATACTGCATTGAAAATGTTCTAAGAAATCAAGGCCAATGATACCGTCAAAGTCTATGTTTAAATTATAGATATACACCATATGAGGGCTTCCGTTATTAAAATTTATTAGAGTGGATTCAGTAATTAAAAGTTTTTCGTCTGTTATTCCTTGTATAGAAACGTGTTCAGGGAATCGTTGTTTATAATTTTTTACAGTGTTTTCTTTGAAAATTGATATACCTGCACCGGTATCGATAAGTAATTTAAAAGTATTCGTTGCATCTTTAATATAGTATAAGTGTCTGGAATTTACTGCAAGGAGAGGGTTTAGAGGAATTTCGGTTCTGTGGGTATTTGTAGTCAAAGGAGGGGTTAGATTTAAAGTCTGGATTTGATTTTGCATTTTTGTTATTTCCAAAATGTCTTGAAAAGGTGGATGGTTTTGATCGGGGTACAATTGAAAATTTTGATTTTCAAAATTTTCATTGTATTCAGTTTAATTATAATGATTTGTGTTAGTATAATTATTGGGATTAGTTGATTGATTAAATTGATCGAATTGGGGGTTGTGATCAAATGTTTGATCATAACCATCACTATTAGGATTAGAATAATTTTGTTGGTTTGAGTAATTTCTATACTCATAATCATAGTAATTATTTTCAGAATACTCATATTGCGGTTCGACAAAATGGGCTCTTTGATTATTTTGGAAATGTGGATTTCTTTGAATAACTGTTTGTCTTTGGTTGTTCTGATTTGATTGATCAGGTGTATATTGGGGTTTTGTTTGGTCATTAAATTTTGGAGTGAAAGTATTTCTTTGTGGGTTTGGGTAAAAATGTAGTTTTTGAAAGTTATTCGTATTTTGAAAATTATTTGGTCTTGGTTGGAAATGGTTCTCATTAAAAGAATAATTTGTACGCTGTAATTGAGGATTTTTCTTATTTGTTGATTGGTTTTTGGTAAATTAGGTTTAGGGCTTTTTTTGTGTTTCGAAATAGGATAATTGGAGTTCACGCCTAATTCGTACTTGAGCTTCAAGAAGATTTTGGGGATTACTTGCTCTTATTATGTGTCCTATCCGGGGATCTAGATCTGTTAATAGAGTACTTAATGCCACTGAGGCAATTAAAATTAATTGTGCACGTTTTTCTTCTGCTGAAAGATTAGATTTTTGAATATTCGCGTGCATTTTTGCGTTTAGCGTTTGTAATTTGTTTAGGAAAAATAAGGGAGACTCATTCTGCAATTGTTCAATTCTTTGTAAATCTTGAATTAGAGAGGATAAATCTCTAGTATCGCCAAAGTAGAATTTAAAAGTTGTTTTATCTCAGTACACATTAATGGATTCCTAGAGCTTATTAATTGCGCTGCTTTACCTCGTAATTTATTTTTTATGTGAATGACTAATAACTGTTTTTGGTTACCCGAAGACATATTATAGGCATAATCACAAGCATTTATAAAAATTTGTAAAAATATTTGGTCACCATCATACTCTGGGACAATAGAACACATTTCTGATAACTTGTAGGGCTCAACTTCAACTGGTGCTTGACGTTGTACCGGTTGTTGTACCTCAGCACTTATATTTTTATCAGGCATTTTGATTAATATACAATATACCAAAATGAATGAAATTAAAATAATCGATTATTAATGACAAAATTGTATATTATGTGCACAAAGGAAAATAGGGAAATTCTGTGTTGTCGATTATCAGTATAATCGGCAAAGGTATGTATGAATATAAAAGTTTGTTCAAAGTACAAAAAATTAAATTTATTAATTTTATGATATACTTACGATGTTATTTTTCAACTTGAATAACGTTTAGTGTCAGTTAACAGTATAACTAGCACAAGGAAAATTTAAATTTGTTAAATGGGTTATTTCTTTTAGAAATATGGTTCAATTAACATAATAATTGAAAAGATCTGGCTAGAAAAATAATTAGGTATTTTCTCAAAATATGGAGAATATTTTTTTTCAGAGTAGTTGATCGATTAACTGAATAATCTGATATTTTGACTAGATTTTTAGTGTATTTTCTTAGACTAATTAGTTTTTCATGATTTTTACTTAGGATATCAATTAGCAGTATAATTGATTGTTACAAACATATCAATTAGCAGTATAATTGATAATATATTGGAAAGTCGAACAGTTTTAGTTAGACTTTAATATGTTTTGCTCTTTTACAATAAAAATATGTAAATATACGTAAAATATACGAGATAATACAATATTTACTTACAGTAGTAGTAGAAACATTTGCTTCCTTTTTGTCTTGTTCTCTAAGAGGGATCGCTACCAGGGGCTTCACCAGGTGTTCTCTGTAGAGTGAGGACGCCAAGGGACGAAGGGCTCTTCTGATCAAAGGACTGGAGTCCACCGTTGTCAGTTCGTATACACGTGTTCTCGCAACGTATTTAGATCCGAACGACTGCTTCAATTTACATGTTCCTTGTTTGCTGATTCAGGATCACGAGAATCTTCTACTGGATTCCGATGACCAAGTGTCAGATGCTGTTTACTGGTAACGTAATATTGCATCATCTGTGCTGAGTCTGCTAGACGTGCGGCTCCATTACTGTTTAACTCGTCTGGGAACGTAACTTGATATCTTGGTAAACAAGGACATCTTACGACGCATATGGCTTGAAGGCGACATTGGGATATATATATATATATATATATATATATATATATATATATATATATATATATATAGTGATGTGAGACGAGAATATTCTCGGGTAGAAAATTCTCGCCGGTAATTTTCTCAAAAAAGCAGCACGGTGTAAACGCGGCTTCACTCGGCTGGGTGTTACCGACGGAAAACGACTTTTAGCAATTAAAACGTACCGCGGGGAATCCTATAGGCTTTCATAATAATTCTTTCTGCTTGTCGTAATAAGCAAACAAAGGGAAGAATTGGAATTTTCGTGTATTAAACTCGCTTAGTCGGTAACAAATGAATAGAAGTGATAAAAAAATAACCAAACCAAAAAGTAATGTGTGGAATCACTTTATTGTAAAAAACTCGAGAGAAAAGAAGTTTATGTTTGTAAATATTGTGCAACAAGGGTGACTAAATACTTGTTAAAATGTTTGAAATGCCCCAGTAGTGTTAATGTTAAAAAAGGCATGAAAATAGTGGAAAATCGAAATGTTTCGATTGCTTCTCCAAGCACTTCAGATTCATCCTTAAAAGGTATGTAATATTTAGGGGAAGGGTAGTGGATTTATACTAAAAAGCATTAAAAAAGGGTAGTTTCAGGGAGTATAAGTTTGTTGTGGTTTAGTTTTATTGACTGAACAGATATTTAATTTAAAAATAAATAAAGGGTTTAGTGCAATATATGTGATAAGGTGTATAATAAGTTTGTTGTGTTTTATTGGCGGAACAGATATTTTATTTGAAAATAAATAGTGAGTTTACTGGAAAATATGTAATAGGGGATAATTTAGAAATTGAGGCTTTGTTGCACAGAAGGTGGAAAGGACTTTCTTTTGCTTGAGTAAAGTTCAATATAAGTCAAGATAAACTATTTATTTTCAGAACAGGCCAAGTTGAATCAGTTGTTTGCACGAGCAATTTATGCTTCTGGAACATCATTTGCAATTTCGGAAAATAAACTTTGGAAGTTATTTTTTCAAAAATTAAGGCCAACTTTTAAAATGCCTTAACAATATTCTTTGTCCAATAAACTTCTAGAATCAGAATATGAAAGAACCGTAACCAGCATAAAAAGCAAAATATGTGAAGCCAATACTTTAGGCTTGCAGTGCGATGGTTGGAGCAACAGAAGAAACGAAGCCATTATTAATTTTATTATCACCACTCCTACACCTGTCTTTTTTAACACTTTTACTACTGATACAAATAGGCATACTGCAGAGTACATGGCCGAAAAAATTGAAGAAGTACTAACAGAAATAGGACCAGAAAAGTTTATTGCTCTAGTAACGGACAACGCCAGTGCAATAGCCAAAGCAAGACATTTGATCCATGAAAAGTACGAACATATATCTGTTTACGGTTGCGTCGCCCACACACTAGACTTATTAATAGGAGACATCTCAAAAATGCGAACGATGGCTTCAATAGAAGATGATGTTAAAACCATTCTCACCTTTTACTGGCCACTTTCAAAAAAATCCAGACTGAAAAAAAGGAGAAAACTGTGGCAATATCGTTGAAGGTAACCGTCAAAACTCGCTGGGGCTCAATTATCCACTGCTTGAAAAGTCTTCTTGATACCGAATATGAATTGAATATATATATTGAATATTAGTGTTAGATGAAGAGATTTTTTGGGTACGAGTGTTAAAATTGTACAATTTGATTAACTCATTGTTGAATATATAACCAAACTAAAGTCAGATAAGCCTAAACTAAGTCAAGTAGTAGAATGTTTTTATAGCCTAGAAAAACATTTTGAAACAGCGTTACTTTCAATTTTATAAGAAACCTTACCAAGCAGGAAGAAAAACATTTTCAGGAATGTTTAGCCAAAAGAAAGTGTACCGCTTTACACCCTATACATTTAGCAGCTAATGATTAATGATGAACAAATTCAGGGTACTGAGTTTATTGATTATATGGCTGCCGCAAAATATCAAGGTGAATTTGCACATTTAATGTCAGAATTGGCGTATTATAGATCTAGTGAAGAATTTTTGGGAAAACCATATGTTTTAAGGTCAGTCAATAGTTCAGAACCGGAGATTTCGTGGAAAGGAACCTGCTTTGGAACAAAATTAAGCCAATTAGCGGTTCAAATTCTAGGAATGCCTGCAACCAGCGCCGCTACCGAAAGAAGTTTCAGCACATATGGTTTTATGACTTTTATAGCTCATAATTTAAAATTATTGGACCAGGCCGAACAGGTATCAACGATGTCCAAGTACGAAGATGAAGAAGAAAACCCATCTACTTTCCAATACCAGTTGAAAATGATGGTATTGAAGAAACAGAGGCAGTGGAAATGGTATTGGAGTCTGAGGGGTCAGGTTGGTCCGAGGATGAAAACAGTTATATGGACGTTTTTTCTGACTTAAATTGAAATTATTTTTTCTTAAAACTAATTTTGTTTGTTACGTCTGTTTAAGATTTTATTTCATGTTTTTATGTTTTTGAGGATATTTTATGATTTTTATTTATCACAGAAGGCAGAATTTAAATGAATTTATTTTGTTAATATTGAAAAATAAAATTTCATAAAATATATCTATTTTTCTAGAGTTTGTTCAAAGCCAGCCATGACAAGGAATTAGTAAATTGGTTTTTGGCAACCAACGTTTGTAGCCAAGAGCCCTCACTAGTAAACAATATATTTTTTGATTTAACTCATACAATACACGTTAAAAATCGCCCAATTTAAATCAATGTGTTTTTGTAGTTGCAGGTGTGGGCTGTCAAAAAATGAATTTAATATGTCTCGAGTTTAAATGACTTCTAAGTGCTTTCGTGTTGGATTCAGTAGGTTGTTATATATATAGGGTAACCCACTACGAATGTTCTCCGGCCATAAGTCGGTAACCGCTGATCACACGATTATGGGAAAAAAATATTTATAGGTAAATCGGTTAAGAGAAATTACTGGAAATTATTCTCAAGTTTGAAAAATTACCGCTAGGGGGCGTAACAGCAAATTAAAAATAAAAATGCCGATTTTCTCTTGAATTTTTTAAATTAAGGTTTGTCGAAAATATAAACATTGTATTCTTTAGTCAATTATGCAACGTTTTGTTATCTATAATTTTTTTTCTATTTTCAATAATAAAGTGGTAGGGGAAGGTCAAACTTTTTTTCTTTGAAACGTTTATATCTGTTTTGGATGAACTAATTACTTTGAACTTGGTGTCAGAAAAAACGTTTTTTTTTTGCTCTTCACGTAGAGCTTTTAACTGTACGGTAATGATTGTATTAGTAGTCACTAGACGGCGTTTTTTCCCAATTCTTCAAATAATACAGATTTTCTCAAAAAAATCAAATGGTATGATATGACTTTTTTGTCATAATTTAATTTAAGGCTATAAAAGATATCGAACAGTGAGATGAAAAGTGTAGGTCCATATTTAAATTAAAAAAGTTGATTATGGTCACCGGATTCCGAAACGTCAGATTGCAAAAACTAACCTCATCAGTTTGTAGAGGAGAAAAAGTGACAATAATAATGTGAAAATTATTTTCACCTGTCATTCCAACTAAGCCTATTTTGGAAAAACCGTAAAATTTATTTTGTTTTATTTTTAGTTTATTATTGTCGATATTCGATACCTTTATAATCTTAAATTTAATTATGACAAAACAGTCATATCATACCGTTTGATTTTTTTGCCATAATTGTGTGATTAACGGTTACAGAGTTATGGCCGGAGGCCATTCTTAATGGATCACCCTGTGTAGATATATATATATATATATATATATATATATATATATATATATATATATATATATATATATATATATATATATACATATATATATATATATATATATATGTACAATAGCAGAAATATCTAATTTCTGCAGGTGCAAAACGGCCTACAAGAAGAATTGCTTTCGATTATGTCACAGGGTACTCTCCTGCGCAGCAATCTGTTATTTCATTTGGATATTATTTAGAGAATTACGAAAAGCACCATCTCGTGACCAGTAATAGAATCATTACCGTATAATTAATAGGTCTACGTTAAGATCAAAACCAAGCGTTTTTTTCTGACACCAAGTTCAATGTAATCGATTCATCCAAAACAGATATATAAACGTTTGAAGAAAAAAAAGTTTAACTTTCCCCCACCACTTTATTATTGAAAATAGAAAAAAATTATAAATAACAAAGAATTGCATAATTGCCTGAAGAATACAATGCTTATATTTTCGACAAACCTTAATTAGGGAAATTTAAGAAAAAATCGGAATTTCCATTTTTGAGTTGCCGTTACGCCCCCTGGCGGCCATTTTTCTAACTTGAGAGAATCTTTCCGTCATTCCTTTTAGCCGATTTACCTATAAATATTTTTTGCCATAATTGTGTGATTAACGGTTACCGAGTTATTCCCGGAGGCCATTCTTAATGGATTACCCTGTATATATATATATATATATATATATATATATATATATATATATATATATATATATATGTACAATAACAGAAATATATAATTTCTGCAGGTGCAAAACGGCCTACAAGAAGAATTGCTTTCGATTATGTCACAGGGTACTCTCCTGCGCAGCAATCTGTTATTTCAGATCTCCCTGGGTACAAGCCTGCCTGATGAGGGTAGAGGCCCAGAAATCATGATCGTAGGAGAGTACCCTATGACATAATCGAAAGCAATTCTTCTTGTAGGCCGTTTTGCACCTGCAGAAATTATATATTTCTGCTATTGTATATATATCTTTTCCGGCCAAGAACTTTTGATAAAGATGTGTGAAAGCGCATTTTTATCGATTTTTAGTATATATATCTATATATATATATATATATATATATATATATATATATACATGTTATATCCATTCTCAGCAGCTATTTCATCATACAAGTTATGCTAACCTTGGTTCCCAGACTATCAGCTGTCACCCGCCAAAGCAATTATTCAGAAAGCCAAGCTTATCTCAATAACAAACTATCACATATAAGTTAACGACGTAGATCATCCTATCCTCACAAACAGCAGGTGTTACTTGTTCACGAAAACAAGTCTATACCAAGAAAGCTTCATCAGCAGAACCCACGTCTTGACCCAAGTGTTCAAGAACGAAGCAAACAGTTCCCACTGAGTCACCATAACGAAACATATAAATAGTTATTTTTCTTTGTATAAAGTTCAGTTCAGTCTAGCTTGAATTCATTTTGTTAAACGTTACTTTGCAAGTTCAAATGTATATATTTAAATTTGTATTTTTGAGTAATAAAATAATTTTTTAAAAAAGTAATTTGGCAAGAAAGTGATTTAACATATATATATATATATATATATATATATATATATATATATATATATATATATATATATATATATATATATATATATATATATATATATATATATATATATATATATATATATATATATATATATATATATATATATATATATATATATATATATATATATATATATATATATATATATATATATATATATATATATATATATATATATATATATATATATATATATATATATATATATATATATATATATATATATATATATATATATATATATATATATATATATATATATATATATATATATATATATATATATATATATATATATATATATATATATATATATATATATATATATATATATATATATATATATATATATATATATGTTAACACGACAACTTCAAAATTCACTTTTTAAAATATGATTTTATTTATAAAACACAAACTTTACTTAATTACAAAAATATTAAAACAATTAAATTACAATTCAAATATCAAACTGACAGCATTACTAGCTATTTCTATTACTAACTTAAAATTATATTCACAAGAGTATTTATATTATTATATTTGCAAGCATCAGCATTGTTCCCACGGTAAAGTCACGTAGAGTGTTTCCTGCTGATGTTGCATCCTGCTAAATATCAGGTCTCGTCGCTATTGCGTAATGTCACCTCGTGTGACCGGCAATCAGCTCAATGTATTGTATCATATTGCATATAACAACTCCCCCTTTAAGTAAAAAGTTGGGGCGATACGGCAACTTTTAGGTTTCGTTTTGGAGTTCCATTTCTTCTTCCATAGATGAGTTTAAGTGCAGGCTGGGTCTTCTCCTGGGAAGAATACTGGTCAACCTCGTGTGTCTCCGGTTCAAAGGCTTCGGAGCTGGGGGCGAGTCATCGTTAGGTGAGCTCATGGTGATCATCGGCAGCTTCTTGCGTCGACATTTGCACATGACGTAGGTGGAGACTAAGAGAGAGATAAACACTATCGTAGTTACTGTGAACCAGGGCAGGTGTTTGCTGATAAATGGCTGGTTGATGATCTTGTCAAGTTCCTCGGAATATTGATCGAGTTTGTGTTGGGCTATGTTCAACTCTCCGATATCCAACTTGTTAAGCTTTAGTGGTTTGATAGCTACTTGAGGTTTTTC
The DNA here is from genome assembly GCA_030620095.1 of Kuschelorhynchus macadamiae. Lineage (NCBI taxonomy): Eukaryota > Metazoa > Arthropoda > Insecta > Coleoptera > Curculionidae > Kuschelorhynchus > Kuschelorhynchus macadamiae. The sequence continues at coordinate 1,010,007 of JAUTXW010005441.1, forward strand.
TGGAAGATGTTCGCAGCACTTGTATGGAATTTCTATAGGATTCTGATAGTTGTCGCTGGTGCTTTGGGCATGCACTCTGGTACTTCCTACAAATGCGTTGCATTCAGGTCGTAATTGTAGAAGACTGTTAGTATTAATGACCTTGATGGTAGCTTCTTTTCTCTCACACCGGACGGTGATTGGCAGTGGGTTGGAGATGCAAATTAACCAAAGGTTTTGGTCAATTTCCTGAACATTGTATTCTCGTGCAAGCAACAGATTTGATTGGCAGGTTCTCGGTAGCTGGTGGCTTAATTGGTTTAAGAGTTAAGCCTCGCAGATGGAATCAGTGTCTATTGGGTGCGGAAGTACGTTGGAACAAATTTTCTGATTTAACCCAAGAGATTTACAATTGTGCAAACTTGGGAGTGAAACGTATAGCATCGAATCATCATCTCTAGCGACATATTTTTACGTAGTAGACATGAGGTGATGAAACCCTGTTCGATCATCCGATATGGGAATTGGATAAATATGATATAAAGTGTAAGTTTCAGGTTCTACTAACGGAATTTTAAGGGCAAATATTATTTTAGATTCGCATTGATAAGCTTCTAATTCGATGATATCGATGTATTTAGCAATGCTATCGGAATAGACCGGTAGGGGTAAATTATTTTTATGAAGAGCTTGAGAGATTTGTCTAGAGTCAGAGCTAATCAAATCTAGTGGTGTTACTATTGAACTATGTAATATTTTAAGGCATGCAAATGTAGCATTAAGGATGTCATTAAGATAGTTTTCTATGAAAGCGTAACTTTCCATTAGTGATTCGCATAAATCTAAAACATTTACCTTAGCTTGGTAGAAGGCAACAGTGTCACTGATGTCTAGAATTGCTTTTTGGATATTTTCTACGTTGTCGTTAAATGTCTCCACGTCTATTTGTAGTTTTTGTAAAGTGCTGTTAAAGCTCTTAATAACCGATGTAGTTACGGATATTTGATTTTTCATTAGGTTCTCAATGTGTAGTTCGTCGTGAGTAATTTTCTCAATACATTGGTTATAGTATTCGCCATCTGAAGCGTCCAGATTGCCTGCATGTTTTCCAAACTGTTCCTAAGCCATTAAGAAGACCGCGTTTTGATCGGTGTTCGGCATAATTTTGGGTATCGGCTATTGTTTCTCTGTATTTGAGGTTTACCGAATTGGAGATTTGGCCTAGAAGACTAACATGAGTTTGGATTTCTCCTTTGAATGCGATCATTCGGGGTGTTTCTGCAGATATAAAGGTATTCAAAAGATTGTCTAAGATTTTATCATTTTTGACTATTGCGTCTTTTATGGGTTGAAGTTCTTTGTAGACAAGAAGCGTCCATTTATTGTTAGAAATTTTAATGGTTCCTTCTTCATGCAGGAATATTCCTACAGTATTATTAATGGGTGTGATGGAGTATTGCGAAAGGGTGGCTACGATCAGCCAGGGGAATCTGAAAAGAAGAAGATCTATTCAGAATACGGCTTTAGCCTATCGAAATTAAATTTAGAAGTTTGATTTGTTTGGGGATTTAGGAGAGTGGCTGAATTTTGGAAAATATCGGTAATTTCAAAAGGTCCGTTGAAAAGGTTTTCGGCTTTCGTTCTTATTTGCGATTGTTTTACGTATACTTTATCTCCAATGTTATATTCATATGGGTTTTTCGAAACAGACTGATCGAATCTTATTTTAGCTTTTTCTTTTTGGTTTTCTGTCTTTCGTCTTGCAAGTTTGTAAAGATAGTTCATTTTATTGTTCAGGTCTCGTACGTATTTTGATATTAGTTCTTTTTGGTTGTACAGGATTTCGGGTGGTCTAAATAGCAGTTCGTAAGGTGTAAATCCGTGTCTTGTTTTGCGTGTTATTGTAGCAGATGACTGCATATGGGAGGACGTTAAACGGGTGTTCGTCTGGGTTCTCGGCGAGATTGGCTCTAATCATTTCGGAGAGTGTCGCGTGAAATCTTTCAACTGAGCCATTAGATTGTGGGTGGCTAACACTTGAAAAGGACATTTTTATATCGAAGAGGTAAGAAAGATCTTTTAGAAGGCAGTTATTGAACTCACGGCCATAGTCGCAAAGGATCCTAAGGGGTGTACCGTAGTGTTGAAAGAACACTAAAAGGGTGTTGACGACTGATTTCGCTGATTTGTCTGAAAGCGGATAGGCTTGAGTAAATTTCGTTAACTCGCCTCTTATTGTAAGAGCGTGGTTTCTTGTAGGAAATTCGAAAATGTCTATATTTACTCTTTTGAATGGCGTCGTTGTAACTAATAGCCTATTAAGATTGTTTCGGCAAAATTTTACCTTTTGCCAAGTTTCGCAACACTTTATTAGTTTCTCGACGTCTTTCACTAAGTTAGGCCAGTTGTATTTTACTTTTATACGCCTAACGGTTTCGTTTATACCTCTGTGAAGGTTTAACTTTCCTCGATGGTAATGCTCTAGTATTTGTGGTCGTTCTTCTTCATCTGGCGTTCGGATGAGATCTTTACATATTTTGAATTTTACATCTTTATCGGCTAAGACGTAAGATAGCATTTCTAAAATAGGCAGTTCCACATTATTTTCCACGCAATATACGCTTGATTCTTTAAAATCGTTTTTGGCTTTGAATAGGATGTAAAAGAGATGTTGGGCCACGATTTCGGGGTCGAAAGGTAGAGGTATTATGTAGTATTTCCTATGTCTTATAGATTTACTGTTCACTATGTTGATTCTTGCGCCTTTAAAGTCGTAATTTTCTTCGAATATATCATCAATGATTTTGTGATGCATTTCTTGCAATTTGTCTTTCCAAAAGAAGGTGACTATTTCTCTGTTCGATTTATCTAGTAGTTGTGTATTCGCAATCTCTACTTTTGAAGTCTATGAGGGATCTGCTTTTGTACAACTCTGCGAATCTGTTGTAATCTTCGTGTGTTTCCTGATCCTCGTCTTCAGTATTATTTTCTGCTGTTTCGTCAGGTTCGGTTTCTTCGTCATGTGGTGGCATAAACGTTTATCTTAGTTTGTAGTTTTGCGCATTCTTCAAAATAGTTTATCTTAAGTCTTGAGAGTGTATCTGCATTCTTGTTTATTTTACCAGGTTTGTATTCGATCTTATAATTGTAACCTTCGAGTGTTAAGCGCCATCTTGCTAACCTACTCCCTGGATCTTTTATAGAAAAGAGCCATGTTAGCGGTCTGTGGTCTGTTATCAAGGCAAATTTCCTACCAAAGAGCTATGGCCGGAAGTGCTTGACAGCCCAAACGATTGCTAGCGCTTCTCGGTCGATAGTAGAATATTTAGATTCGGCATTGCAAAGGGATCGGGATGCATAAGCTATAGGAAGGTCTTTTCCTACTGGTCCTTGCGAGAGAACTGCGCCGATAGCGAATGCGCTGGCGTCGGTTGTTAGAATGAAGGGTTCTTCGAAGTCAGGGCATATCAATATAGAATCAGACATAAAGGCTTGCTTTATGGTTTAAAAGGAAGTCTTGCATTCAGTGTCGAAAAGATATTCGACATCTTTCTGAAGAAGTTTTGTAAGAGGCTTTGACATTTTAGCGAAGTTAGGAATAAAACGTCGGTAGTAGCCTGCGAGTCCTAGAAAAAATTTAATGTCCTTGGGATTTTTGGGTGGAGGAAAATTTCGAATACATTCGACTTTTGCTGGATTCGGCTTTACGCCATCTTTGGTGACGAGGTGCCCGAGGTATGCAACTTCCTTGCGCAGGAATTCGCATTTGTCTGACTGAATTTTTAGATTAGCCTTGCGAAGTCGTTTGAATATTTCCTTTAGTCGGTCCATATATCATCCATATAAACCAGGCAACGTTCATTTTGAATGCCCAATAGGATATTGTCCATGACGCGCTGGAAGGTGGACGGTGCATTCTTAAGCCCAAATTGCATACGAACGAATTCGTAATGGCCATTCTCGACTGAGAAAGCGGTTTTGGGAATGTCGTCGGGGTGAATCTCAATCTGGTGAAATCCAGACGCCAGGTCGAGGGTGGTGAAGTACCGGCATTTGCCAAGTTGGTCAAGAAGATCTGAAATGTTAGGGAGTGGGTATTTATCATCTACAGAGAGCTCACTAAGCTTTCTATAGTCGATAACGACACGCCATTTCTATTTCCCAAAAGCGTCAAGTTTTTTGGGAACGACCCAAACGGTAGATGACCAAGGGGAGACCGATGGGCGTATTATACCTTGATCTAACATGTTTCCAATTTGTTTTTTGACTTCTTTGTGTACCTGTGAGTATCTATAGGATTTCGTGTAAATGAGCCTAGCATTATTCGTTTCAATGGTATGCTTGATTTCATTAGTGAAGGTTAATTTATCACCTTCGACAAAATATGTCGGCGTATTCAAGGCAAAGCTGAGTGATTTCTTCTCGTTCCTCTTCGTTTAGGTGTTCGGTTCTTAATTGGGTTTTTATAAATTGAACTCTATCAATAGGTTCGGTATTACAATGTTCGTTAGTATTAAAATTAAAGATCAAGGAATTGTAAAGGTTCTATTTGGAGGTCAGAGAAGTCGATGACTTTTGGGATGACATTGGAATTTATGACTGATGTTAAAAATTCACCATTTTTGTCTATTTTAACGAGGGCATAAGGCAGTCTAACTTTTTCTTTTTCTTGTGCGTATAGTATGGCATCTGTATCAGCAAGGTCGCATTTTAACTTGAAAATGTTTTCTGTACATCCTTCTAATCGAAATTTTGTTTCGGGAGTTTTTATTTTTTTCAGAAAAGTTCTCAAGTTTGTTGCCCACTTTGTGGAAAGGTATTGTTTTGAAATTAGTTACAAGTTATTTAGATTTTAAATCAATTATACATTTATAGTGTTCTAAAAAGTCTAATCCAAGTATTCCGTCAAATTCTATATCCAAATTATAAATAAAAACCTTATGGGGGTCACCTGCATTAAATGGTACAAGAGTGGATTCGGTTATTTGAAGATTTTGATTTGTGATTCCCTGAATGGTTATATTTTCGGGTGATCTTTGAGGAAAATTTTCGGCGGCTTTTTCTTTGAAAACGGTTATACCCGCTCCAGTGTCAATTAGGAGTTTATATTTGTTTGATGCGTCGTTAATAAAGTACAGATTTTTTGAATTTACTGCGAGTAGGGGATTTAGAGAAAGCTGTGTTCTGTAAAATTCAAATTGGGGTTCATGTCGTCTAGATTGAGAGTCTGGATCTGATCCTGGACTTCTTGTTATGGGTCTACAGATTGATTGGTGTTGTTCGGGGGATGGTTTTGGTTCGGGAGTCCCAGAAAATTTTGATAATTTTCGTTATTAGGGATTGGTTCGAAATTTTCATAAAATCCTTGATTGTCTGCACTATATGCGCGGTAGTCGGACTGTTCTGGGCTATAACCACAGTAATGGTTATCATATGAATCATTTACATATTGGGAAGGGTTCTATGTTGATTGGACTGAAAATTAGGGTTCCTTTGCATTCCTGAGGAGCGAAATTGGGTTAACTGATTTTATTGGGAAGTAGCAAATGGTCTGGATTGGTTAAAGGGTTGATTTTGGGAAGGACCTGGTCTTTGGAAATTAGGTCTATTTTGAAAATTTGTACCAAAATTAGAATAGCTTTGGTTTTGTTGGGCGCGGCATTCATTAGCCATATGTAAAAACGTCCGCAACTGAAACACTTTTGGGGTTGAGAAGGGGTTTTCCTGACCGAAAGGTTAGGTCTAATTGAGATGGGTGCTGGTTTAGGGTTTTTCTGAGTTTCGAAATACGATAATTGTATTTCTCGTCTAATTCTTATTTGGGCTTCGATAAGATTTGGAGGATTTCCAGCCCTGATAATCTGGCCAAGGCGTGGCTCTAATCCCGTGAGGAGGGTATTAAGGGCCATTGTGTCGATAAGGGAACAGTGTGCATTTTTTTTGTTCAGGACTTAGACCAGGAGTTTTTTGAATATTTGCAAGCATTTTTGCATGGAGTACTTGCAAACGATTGAAAAATGTTAGGGGAGATTCGTTAGATAATTGTTTAAGATGTTGCAGGTCTTGAATGAGTGAGGAGAGGTCCCTTGTATCGCCAAAATGCAAGGTGAGTAATTATTTAATGTCGGCATAAGTAGAAGGGTTCTCGAGTTTATAAGTTGAGCCGCTCTACCTCGTAGTTTATTTTTTACGAAAATCACTAATAATTTTTTTTGGTCTGCGACTGCCATATCATTTACACAGTCACAAGCATTTAAAAATGTTCCTAACGAGATTTGATCTCCCTCAGACTCCGGGATAATGGAAAATATCTCGGATAATTTATAGGATTCGATAGCTTTAGTAACAGTATTTTTTGAATCTTGTGCCACAGTGGCAGTAGCTGCGCTAATAGTTTGAGAGCGTGTATCAGGCATTTTTCTTAAAATATTATTCGATATAAAAGAAATAAGCAATAACTAACAGGGAAATATCAGATTTTCGAACAGAAATTCGATAAAAATCACTTCAAAACACAAAATTCAATTTTAAAAATAAGAGATGATTCGTTACTTATGCAAACACTCCAAGATGCATGAATTGTCTTGTTCTCGACTTGGGCAACCAGGGGCTTCACTTGGTGTTCCCTCCGTTCTTGTCGTCGAGTGAGGACTCTTCACTTGAGAGGGTTGGTTCTTTTTTCGTTAAGAGATGAATCCGCCGTCACAGTTGGAGTTCTCCTGTTCTGTTGACGTTGACGAATTCTACCACGACTGCGCCAATTGTTATCACGACAACTTCAAAATTCACTTTTTAAAAAATTATTTTATTTATAAAACACAAACTTTACTTAATTAGAAAAATATTAAAACAATTAAATTAAAATTCAAATATCAAACTGACAGCATTACTAGATATTTCTATTACTAACTTAAAATTATATCCACAAGAGTATTTATATTATTATATTTGCAAGCATCAGCATTGTTCCCACGGTAAAGTCAAGTAGAGTGTTTCCTGCTGATGTTGCATCCTGCGAAATATCAGGTCTCGTCGCTATTGCGTAATGTCACCTCGTGTGACCGGCAATCAGGTCAATGATATTGCATATAACATATATATATATATATATATATATATATATATATATATATATATATATATATATATATATACATATACATACATATACATACATTTACATTTACATATATATATATATATATATATATATATATATATACAAGCCTGCCTGATGAGGGTAGAGGCCCAGAAATCATGATCGCAGGAGGGTACCCTGTGACATAATCGAAAACAATTCTTCTTTTAGGCCGTTTTGCACCTGCAGAAATTATATATTTCTGCTATTATACATATATCTTTTCCGGCCAAGAACTTTTGATAAAGATGTGTGAGAGCGAATTTTTATCGATTTTTAGTATCTATATATATATATATATATATATATATATATATATATATATATATATATATATATATATATATATATATATATATATATAAATATATATATATATATACATATTTAATACATCGGTATTAAAACCGATTTTAATACCGATACCCCCCAAGGAAACTGCCTGATGAGCCTTGCCGGGGCAGATACCACGGTAGCAGATTGGCACCTTGGCCCTGGAAACAAACATAGCGTCACGTTTTGGTCGATTCTCGACAAAATGGTGAAGGAGTAATCCTTACCGTTACTGGTTTCGTTTTATATATAAATATATATATATATATATATATATATATATATATATATATATATATATATATATATATATATATATATATATATATATATATATATATATATATATATATATATATATATATATATATATATATATATATATATATATATATATATATATATATATATATATATATATATATATATATATATATATATATATATATATATATATATATATATATATATATATATATATAAAGTGATATAAGTAGAGACAACGTCGCGTATCGTATGTTTTGTAAATCGTTCCCGAATTAAACCGAAAATATCGAAAAAATACATACAAATAAATTGTGAAATTTTGACTCTTGTTGTTGGTTTAGTCATCTAAGATGATGTGAATTATGAAAGTGATGTGTTTTCTTGCGAAAAAGACCCTAAACAGATAAAAATTCCGATCAACGTTTTTTTTTCATCGCATTTCGAATATCCTCATTTTGGCTGGGATAACGTACGTACTGCAAAGCTCTTTTGTTGCCGGGTGTTCTAGCACCGGATAATTGGCGTTTCGCCGTAAGGTGCTTGGGAAAATGAACTCAGACAATTCGGATACATGTCCAAAATGCTCTGACAATTTTATCATATGTACTAAGGCTGTCAAATGTGCTTTTTGTAGGTATAAATATCACAACCAATGTGCAGAAGTAAAGGACGCTTTAGCCAAGGCTGCGGCGGACAACAAGAATTTGGTTTGGTATTGCACCAATTGCATTAATAATGTTACAAACAACCTAAATCTAATTCAGAAAATACCCGAATTGGAAAGAAAGACGGATCATGTGATTGAACAAACATCGGGATGCTTGAAAGCTATCAAAATGGAAAGCATCCCCATGAGTGATATTGAGAATGTGGAATCTAAAAGAACAGGAAGCTATGCTAGCATCATAAAAGAGGAAATAAGCCTACAAAGGCACGTGAAAGCGGAGAAACTAAGAAGATTATACGACAGCAGGTAAATGCAGCTGATTTAGGTTTTAGAATTAAGGCCATGAAGGAGGCCAGAGAGGGAGCCATAGTCATTCAGTGCCGAAACGAGGTAGATGCAAGGAAATTAAAATCAAACCTTGAACCTAAAATTGGCAAGAACTTTGTAACAACAATACCAAACAAAATGAAACCAAAACTTAAAATTGTTGGTTTTGAGAAAAACTAGAATGAGCAGGAACTGATTCAAAATCTTGGACACCAAAATCAGGGCATTAAAAACTATCATAGTTAAATTAAACTGATAGTATGCGAAAAACTGGTAAATGCTTATTTTGCTATTACGCTTGTACATTTCAACAAGTTCTCAATGAAGGAGGCGGCAGATTGTTTCTGGGCTGTAGATCATGTAGGTGCTTTGAGTATATGAATATAACTCGCTGCTGTAATTACAATCGATATAATCACACATCAAAAGAGTGTAAGAATATGACATCTTGCGGAAATTGTGGTAGCACTTGTCATGAATGATATTAAGTGTCCCATATATTTGAAGCTTCTCGAAAAATAAAAGCAAAAAGTTCAGTATAATTATACCTCAGACAAATAGCAATTAGAATGTTAAGTGAATATTAATAATACTGAGGATAAGGAAATATTTTTAATTTTGCACCAAAATATAGTCGCTTAGACATAAAACTAGACATAGAATGCTTTATCGACGGACTTGTGGTGAGACCCAAAGTTATTTTTCTGAACACTGGTTAGAGGAAAACGAAGCACCATTTCTAAGAATTGATGCATACAATATTACATCCTTATTTGCTAGAAGGGATATAAAGTATAAAGGTGTATGTATCTACTGTGACTGTGACTATGTATTCGCGACATGAGTGTTTAAGGTGACATCGAACTCGCTGCAGTCTTTGAAAGAGGCTTCAAAGTTGTTTTATTGGGTTTGTATCGTCGTGGTGCAGGTATTAATGAGACTTTTATTGAAACACTCGAGAAGGAATTAGAGTATCTATTTTGTAACTTTTTCAAGAATAAAATCATTATTGCAGACGATTTTAACTTGAACTTTCTTGATCAGCAGAACAATCGTATTAAGCAAGTGTTAGATTTATTTAACGTCTATAACTTATACCCACACATTTTTAAAGCTACCCGTGAGACTAGGGACTAATCTACTTTATTAGATAACATATTCTGTAACGATGGTCAGTATGGTTCCAGTTATGTATTAAATTCGGCACTTTCCGATCACCATGCTCAAGTTATAAATATTAGAGTCTTGAATGTTTCTAAAAATAAATCTAATTATATTTATAGTAGGGTTTTTCCGAGAAGTAAAATCTTATCATTTAAAAACGAAATGGGGATAATAGATTGGTCACTGATCTACGAGGCTGAGACGGTAGATGTCGCGTACTCTTCGTTTTTGTACCTTATTCAGAACATTTTTAACAAGATGTTTGTGATAAGTGAAAGTGTAATGTAAATAAAACAAACAACTTCGGGATAACAAAGGGCATCAGAGTATCTTGCAGGCACAAACGAGTGTTATATTTTAAAAAAATTAAAGAAAAAACTACCCAGGATTTTTTCATTTATATTATAAAATTTTAAATCAATTTATAAAAGAAACGAAAAAGATCTCAAATAGAAATTTCTTAAATAATTCTGAAAATAAAATTAAAGCCACCAGGCAAATAGTTAGGGATATAACCACTAACAATAGCAAAAGGAAGGGAGTTCTGCAAAATTTTTCAAGTAAAATTAATAACCTATTCAAAATAGTAAATAATCTGAATAAATATTTTTTATATGCTTGCCCAAATGTCATGCTCAAGAGGCTTTAATGTATGAAACCAATCGGTCTGCTCAGTCATTATACTTGGTGCCAACAAATCCTCAGGAAATTTTCAAAACATGCCTCAAAAACAAAGTCGGTTGGGGATGACAATGTGCCAGTCAGTATTCTTAAAGAAACATCAAATCTTATTTGTGAACCATTGTCTCATATTTTGAATCTATGCTTTAAATCTGGTGTTTATCCTGATCTCCTCAAAAATGCAATTATCAAGGCAATTCATAAAAAAGATGCATTAGATGAAGAGAAAAATTGCAGACCTATATCTCTTCTTTGTAATGTATGCAAAGTTTTCGAAAAGATCATTTATGGTCTATTAAGGAGCTTTTTGAAGAAACACTCATTACTTACAGAAAATCAAAATAGTTTTAAGAAGGGAAGGTCTACTATACGGGCTGTTTATCAGGCAATTACAAATATCCTTGATTCAAAAAACTCACAATGGTAATGTGCATGGACCTGTCAACAGCGTTTGACAGCGTTAATCGCAGAACACTTTGTATAAAATTCGAAAACTACGGGATTAGAGGAAACGTTTTGGAATTACTTAAATCTTATCTTCAAAATCGTACTCAACAAGTAATTGATAATGACGCTTATGGTAGACTCATTTCCTCAGAAAAGGTTAGCGTCGTGAGAGATGTTCCTTAGGAATCTATCTTGGGACCGTTGTTGTACATTTTGTATACCAATGAACTTCGCAATGTTACTGGTGAATATACGGTTCTGTATGCACACGATACTACCCTAATCTTTGATGTGTACTTTTCAAGCCACGACTTTTTACTTGATGTACCTAAGACCCAATATCTTGTTTTTGGCAATCGTACGTACAATTCCCTTGTATTTTCATATAAAAATTCTAAATTCTAAATTTCTTGGTGTCAGAATTGATCATAGACTGGATTGGAGAGCGCATGTCGATGGTATTGTGGCGACCATATCAAAATATTGCTATGCTTTAAAGATTCTTGCGGATAATGTTGGCTCCGATGTGGCATTGTCAGCCTATCATGCCTGCATTCAGTCAAGGTTAAGATACGGGCTTGAATTCTGGGGAAATTCAACAGAAATTCAAAGAATTCTTTTTTTGCAAAAAAGTGCATTAGAGGTATCTTTAAAATAAACGTGAGACCTGTAAAGATATTTTTATTGAAAGAAGGATATTGGATTCTTTTATGTTTGTGTATAATAATAAGATTTATTCGAGGTCGTAACCAATCAACATTATTATGCAACTAGGCATAACGCTGATGTCTTACCTCAAAAATGTAATTTTAGTTATATCGAAAGAAATGTAAAATATTCAATCATAAAAATGTATAATAGTTACGAAAGAGTATACGAAATTTGTCTGTTAAAAGAGTAAAAATAGTAATATATTTTTTTTTGTATTATATATATGAAGTTTCATATGTTCTAAAGGTACATTTTCTTTATTTTGTAACAATTTTCCATGCTTTTGGCTTTGCTTGATGGAATAAATAAACGATTATCTATATATATATATATATATATATATATATATATATATATATATATATATATATTCTATATATATATGTATAGAGACTGTCTAGTCTCTATTCAGACACGAGAAAGAAAGCTTCGAAAATGCCAAATGTGATTTTAGCGAAACGTCAGCAAAACTGTTCTTTTCAGAACGACAGTAGTGAACGGATGTACACCCGGAATGAAAACACATTATATATATATATATATATATATATATATATATATATATATATATATATATATATATATATATATATATATATATATATATATATATATATATATATATATATATATATATATATATATATATATATATATATGTATATATATATGTATATATATATATATATGTATATATATATATATGTATATATATATATATATATATATATATATATATATATATATATATATATATATATATATATATATATAATAGTGACCATTTGGGACCTTTGTGAAATATTACTTTTAGATGAACAGTTGCCGTAGTTGTAGATATAGGTACATACAATTCGTATATTAGAAAAAATATTTTCTATTTTTTTTTCTTTACGTTGTCAGTAATAGCTCCTAAATGAATTGTTTTTCAAAGTAACTAAATCCCAAACACGCATTTACGCCAATAAAACGATCGCTTGTAATTAGCATTGTGAAAATAATACTCATATAGTTTTAACATTTTTAAAAACATGTTTTTTATCGTTCAACATGGTTACACTCTTTTTGATTTTATAATGTATTTGTATTTGTCTAACCAAAACAAAGACCAGTCTGTTTCCGCGAAACAATTATTAATAAGGCAGTCGAATTCCTTGAAACAATTTTTCTGTATTGCGAAATTCAACACATTTGTAAAATAAGTAAAAATAATATGACTTCTTTTCTAGGAACCTAGAATTTGCGATGCCCCCTACAAATACATTTTTTAGCAGATCTCACTGTTTATAAAGATGCATCCCTTACAGTCATATTGTGTAGTTTTAAAACGCATCAAACGAAATCACGCTATGTAAAAAAGTGCTTGTGGCGCTTTTCTATTTTTGTTTCTATTTACTTAAGGGCACAATACATTGTTTTATGCCTAAAACCTTAAAGCTATACTCCTTCCCTGTCTGAAGTTCACCTGCAGGGGGGAAAGGGCGATGTTACTTTGCGTTTAGGGTCACCTCACTAATAGAGGAAAACAGCAAATATAGCAATAGGTTTTCAACATTAGACTTCGTTGTAATTGGCGCCATAGGTTTTATGATATTTATTGCCTGGCTGAGGTTCTATCCCCTAACTCTTTCCTAGTTAGTTTTTCTAGTAGAGAGAATAATCCCCTCCATTCTGGTAACTGCGCCATTTTTCGGTTATTCGTGAGTCTCCCTGTATTCAATCGCAGAGGACTCTTTTGAACTTTCCATTAAGTAATATGGCATTATCATCTGCATAAGCAATTGTGCAGAATCATTCGGAGGAAAGGTTATGTAAAAAGCTTCTACGGCAACCGTTCCTCTTTCTAAACTGGTTTGCATCGTTCTTTTTGAAAGCATATTTAATACAAAATGTGTTCATTTTATGTATTTCTGATCTAGAACATAAATAACACATATGGTGTTAAAAAAACAACATACCTAGAAGAGGCTGAAAGGTGTCATTAAACACACTAATAGCTGCAACAGTGTCAGCTGGTATTGCAGGAATGTTTAATCTATCTCTCAGTATTGCAACAATGGTATCCAAAGTGCTCTGAACGGAAGCCAAATATCTCTCCCAAACTAATCTGCCTTGTCTCCTAAAAAGAAGGAGGTCTTCGTCTGGAATAGTGCGTAGAAGAAAATGAAGCTCAGTAACACGTGCCTTGGGTAAAAAGATGGCTATGCGTTTCCAGTGAATGACTTCGTCATGTGCAAGTTTTATCTGGTCTCCACCCAGAACTACGGGAATAGTACCTAAAAACAAAATTTAAGAATCACAACCTATCATCCTTCTTAAGATAAATTAATTTCTGATAATATAAATAATTATTACCCCTGCCCTATCAATAAACAACACACTAGAAACAAGCTACTTTTAAGGTAATTATCGTCATTTTTAGAAAAATAGACATATATACATATTTTATTTTCTAGGGGAAAATATTTGCCACAAATTTTCTCTTCGGGTTTAAAAACGTATTAAGTTCTCTTCACACCACGTCAGCCTAATAAATTTGATTTATTAGTAACCAAGAAGTACTTTAAGCTTAAAAGACGCACATAAAAAATCTTATAATTCTGAATCTGTTCAGATTGGGTTCTTACAATAATAAAATCGAATATTAAAATAGAATTCCTGTTGAATATAAAGTACACATTATTTACAATTAAAAGTTTGCTGTTTACTTACTCAGGCCATAAACATACCCTAGAAGCATCTTAATACAAGTTTAAACAAGTAAAAAACCATAGATTTTTGTGCGATAAAGCAACTAATGTGGTATTTTGTTATACTTTACATTTCAATAAACTTCAGTTCATATTTTGCATCCACTTTTTATGTCATAGTTGCTAATGTTTGTTATTGTAGTTTGTTTATATATCTTTAGAGAAACTGTGTTTAAAGATATTTGCAGTGATATTATTTTAACATTCGTTTAGGTTAGAGTTACATGTTATTACAACTTAAAAATTAGTTTATTTTACAGGATATCTTAAGTTTAAACATGCGGAAAAATGAAAGTTTCTGCATAAATAAATACATAAATCTTATTCATACGTAAAGTAATAAATATAATATAAATTGCGCCGTTTGTAATATTTTTTTCGCTTTTTGCATTCATTTTTGTACACCCTGGACAATATATCCGGTTATTAAAAATCGAATCTACATTCTTAATAAATTTTTAAAACTTTACCAAGACGTTAATTTTTTTTACCCCTAGATAACATCACTCTTTAATAATTAATTTACCTTTTTGCATTTACTTATCTATAACCGGTATAAAATATTTAATTATTAAAAAATTACATTTTACCTTAAAGTATGAATCTTAACCATACGTGAATAAAAATTATAATTAAATGGCGTCCCTTTTTCTCCTTAATGTCCTAATAGTACCTAATTTTTCTACAACCTGTATAATATATGTATTTTATTTATAAAAAATTACATTTCACTTTATAAGATAATCTAGTTAATACGCGGATTCTCTCTTATCACTTGATATTTACACCAGTCTTAGAGAAAATGTAGGCGTTTTCTCGTCTATTTACTTGATTTATTTAAATTTATTCTTCCTCATCGATCTACTACATTGAAGCATATTCCCCCGACGCTCGACATACCGTTATCGGGCTGAAACGTGTAGAAGGTTAAAAAAACGAACATCAAGATTTTCTGATCCAGACTGAAAAATGCGCGTATCGTACTAATATCCCTGTGCGGCTGTTGTAATAAGTAGGTGCTGCAACAGTTGTTTTTGAAGCACTTGCCATTGCTATGCTACAATAGTGACAAATTAAACGCATTATCACTGTCAGTTAAGCAGCTTAATATTGTATTAATTACAAAATTACAAGTTTAGTTATGGCTTTTGTTTTGATAGACTCAACGTATTCATATTTTGATATTTCGCGGATATGGAAATAAAACCATAACATACATACCAAAAAGTTTGTGACTTGTTTAATGAGCGCTATCTTAACAAAGCAATAAAAAAAACAACCGTCCACAGAACTTGTCGATGCTACCAGGAAACAGGGTCCATAAAATCTTTACCTAAAACCGGACGCCCCAAAATCCAAAAGTAAGTATATTATACCCAAGAGCTTTTAGAGGATGATCCTGACCGCCGCACTGAATTCGCTGCCGAAATTATTATTTTCCGCACAAAATTGTATTCAGCGATGAGGCTACTTTTTGCTTGAATGGCCACGGTAATAGACACAATTGTCGAATTTGGTCTCGAGATAATCTTCATTGGATGGAAGAACTTCATACCCAACATCCTCAGAAATTAATGTATGGGCGCGAATACTGGATAACAATATTATAGGCCCTTATTTCATAGAGGGTGTATTAACTGGACAGAAGTATTTATAGGTCCTCAGAGAACATATAGTTCCTGCCGTTCAAGAAATTGAAAATGTGAGTGAAATCTCGTAACAACATGATGGTGCTCCACCGCATTATTCAAGGGAAGCCAATTCCAGGGGAGGCTGATTGGAAGACGTAGCCACCTCGATCCCCTGATATGACTCCACTGAACTTCTTCTTGTGGGGTCATTTGAAGGATTGTGTATACAAGAATCGTCTTGAAAATGTAGTCGAGCTCCGCGGCAGAATCTTCACCGAAGTTGCACTTGTAACACCGAATATGCTGAGCAACTCACTGCAAGAGGTTTATGATCGACTTGGGTACTGTCTGGCAAATAATGGGAACCACTTTCAACATTTAATTAAAACATAGTGTCTTTAAAATAAATATTCCGTTAGGTTATTGTTGTTTTAGTCCGTTGACTTTTAATATCCTTCTTATCTTAGCGTAGTTGTTTTGTCGTTGTTGTTTCGCCAGTTGGCTTTTAAACACGCTTTAAGTATCTCCCAGTGGTGGAACTTAGACCAGTCCCAAGCCTCGATAAAGTGTGAGGGAAAGCCGCCAATATCACCTGATATAAAAATAACTTGCGAAGTCATTCATTTCAATAAAAATAAATGGAGACATTCAAATTTTGTAAGCACAACTTTAACAGTTTAAAAGATATTTAGGCGTTCCGGTACTTTTAACTGTGAATGCGGTTTAAAAAGAATATTTTTTCATTTGGAGTGGCAGCAGATATGAAATGTTAATGTACATTTGTACAGTGATTAAGTCATTTAACTATGATTAAATTGAAGTAATTGAGGGTTTAACTATATTTTATTTTACCTGTTTTTAAATGTTCTATATTTTCATTGTTTATTATTTCTGTAAAACTTACCTTTAATTTTTCCCGCCGCTTTGATTGTTACCTGTATCTGTTGTAAATATGATTTATGCTTGTTTATACTTATTTTCAGTAGTCTGTAGTCTACTAAAACCAAACGACACCTTGCGAAAGAACTCTCTGTATAAGATCTCACATTTTATATTAAAACCACTGTCATCCCATTTGTATAAATTAATTAAACAAGTGTTTTTAGCAAGCAAGCAATGAGCCAAATACAAGTTTTCAATTGGTTGTTCATTTATTTCCTCTAACCCTAGTTCCTTGAATTTTCAAGCTTAAGAATTTTATTTGTTTTTCTAATAAAAATATGTGCAAAGTGCGAGCAATATGAATATATTTTATTCATTTTTCCTAGTCTGGTGTATTATTTGCCCTGTAAAATAAAAACATTATTCATCAAGTACCATCAACCAAAGTAATTTTTAAATATGAACATTACTTTCCCCAATAATGGCACTAAGTTTTTTTGTTAAAAAAGAAGAAATAATAGCTGGAGTGGAAGCTGTCCTTGACTCCTCTGAAGAAACAAAAGCAGATGAGATTCGACAAGAAGTGGCAAGAATTTTAAGATCAAGCAAACCACCAGAACAAAACCAAAAAATAAAGACATCACAATCTTTCCAGCAGATAAAGGAAACGCAACTGTGGCTATGAATACCCAAGACTGCATACAAAAAAAACAAGGATATCTTACAAGACAATTTTTATAAGCCTGTTGGAAGGGACCCGGCTACGGCTGTCGAAAAAGCTGATTCATATGTAAAAAATTTGGAGCATGTCACTCGAATTATACGAGCCATCGTTATTGAAAAAGAGGTTATCATGGCAAGTCTAGATGTCAAATCGTTGTATCCCAGTATTCCCATCGACGAAGATTGAACAGGATTGCTATGAACGAGGATTTCCAGGCACACATAATACAACTCTGGGAGTATTACCTTAAAAATACTTATTTTTCATTCAACGTGCAAATTTTTTGTTAAAAAAACATTTGTTTTTCTTATTACTAATTTAAATCAAAACTAAACTTAATACAGTAACTATATTTTAATAAACAAATCATCGAGAATAAAAACTGCAGTAGTATTTCCTAGTATTCATGTGGAAATCATAACATATTTATATATATATATATATATATATATATATATATATATATATATATATATATATACATACATATATATATATACATATATATATATATATATATATATATATATATATATATATATATACATACATACATACATATATATATATATATATAAAGTAGAGTTTCTTGGGTATTTGGTTCTCTAATGGAAGGTATTTAAGACATCATATAAGTGTATAGATTCTTATATATTACCAAACGTTTCGACTAGAATCTAGTCTTCATCAGTGCCACAACAATTTATTAGTTAAGTTTTTTTTTTGAAAAGTTTAAAATATGTGTTTAGTTCGACTCACCTAATGAAGTAATTACTTAAAAATCCTAGTAGTTTCATCGTTGTGCTCTATTAAAATAATAAACTAACATTTAACACAACATGTATATAGTTTCAAAACAAAGACGGGCACAGTATTTATAACATAGAACGGACACAGTGCTCACATGTATTTTAAAATATAAACTGACTAGTCGAATCTCATATTATTCTTATTTCTACCTTAGCCTTTTTTTTTTATTAAATATTGATAACGATAACATGTACTGGTGGAATAATATATATATTTTTATTTTGATTTTAGTAGGTGGGGTATTAATTAATAACGTTGTAATAAATTTTACTTAAGTTTTTTATGTCAGATTTGTCATTTATAGAATTTTTTTTTATGTATAACATTTCTAGGAATTCCCTCTTTCGTTGATTTGGCTCAGTTTTTAAGATTTTTGTTTCTTTAAAATTAAACTTATGGGAGGTTTGGGTCTCGTGATTTGTTAGGGCTGTTTTATTGTTCTTGTCATACTTGTGGCCATTTATGCGATTTTGTAGGTATTGTGTTGTTTGTCCAATGTATGCAGACGAGCAGTCAGAGCATGGTATTTCATATATGGTGTGGGTTTTTCGGTTTTTCGGTGTTTTACTTTTAACTGAACTAAAATATTTTTTGAGAAGATTATGTCCTTTATGGCACACTGAAGTTTCATGTTGTTTAAGATATGATTGTAGATTTTCAGACAGTCCATGTATATATGGAATTGATAAATAATTTTCAGTTTTTTTATTTGATTGTTGTGGATCGTTTTTAAGAATTTTTAGCCGGGAGTTAAATAAAGTGTTAATTAATTTTGTGGGATAACTGTTTTGTGTCGTTACCAATGATAATAGCAGAATACATTAAAATTACAAAATTACAGTGTACCTGATCGTAATGCTTCATAGACCCTGGCCTGCAACAAAGTTGTAGATACAAGATCGGTTGAACTTGGCGCGAAAACCAAAGTGAAAGTTGACTCCTTTAAAACAGTTCTGCGGCTGCTATCAGTGCCGCACAGAGCCCAGTCCTGGGGCCCGGTATTCATGGTATCGTCGCTTGCCGGAATGCACTCGAACTCAAACAAAAAGTTATCAGAAGTATGTGTATTTGCTAGCTCCTTCAGGTGCTGCAATGTAAAGAAGTCAAAAGTTTGAGATACTATTTTAAGATCATTGTACATATGTTCTATAACAATTGGTTATCTATCACTTTGTTATATTAAAAAATAAATTATCCTCCACAGAAAAACTAAGATATGCAGAGATTTCACTTTTGAAGTCAAAAGTACAAAAATTGTATAAATATTGTTTTATAAAAGTAAATATAATGTGTATGTATATATACATATACATAGAACCAAAGTGATAGGTTAACTAAGCTGTCCAATAAAGTAATAAGAGTATATTTGAATCTTATTGTTCACCCTAGCGACTGTGTCCCCTTGCGGTCAATTTAGTAACTTAAAAATATTTTCAGTCAATTACTTAACATACATACATATACATATATATATATATATATATATATATATATATATATATATATATATATATATATATATATATATATATATATATATATATATATATATATATATATATATATATATATATATATATATATATATATATATATATATATATATATATATATATATATATATATATATATATATATATATATATATATATATATATATATATATATATATATATATATATATATATATATATATATATATATATATATATATATATGGCTATATATATATACCAAAAGGCTGCACAAAAATATGACAGGAAACAAGTTTTCACACGATTTGGAAATATTTTTGTAAAACTGGACAATACAATGTAAAAAATTTCAAAACACGACGATATTCAATAGCAGCTGTACTGTAACAGAATATACTTTAAAAAGAATAATTATTTATCTTTCCAAAGATGGAGCAGGTAATTAAAATTGGAATTTTTTTAATTGTTTCCTCAGATAATCCATAAGATATTATTAATCTACAAAAATTGTATAAATATTGTTTTATAAAAGTAAATATAATGTGTATGTATATATACATATACATATATATATATATATATATATATATATATATATATATATATATGTATATATATATATATATATATATATATATATATATATATATATATATATATATATATATATATATATATATATATATATATATATATATGTATATATGATTTATATATATATATATATATATATATATATATATATATATATATGTATATATGATTATATATATATATATATATATATATATATATATATATATATATATATATATATATATATATATATATATATATGAAATGTTTCATCATAAAGTCAGTGTATTAAAAAACGCTGCTCAACTAAAGAGGAAAAATATTAGAATTACAGAGGATCTAAGTAAATCAACTAACTATACCAAAAGGCTGCACAAAAATATGACAGGAAACAAGTTTTCACACGATTTGGAAATATTTTTGTAAAACTGGACAATACAATGTAAAAAATAACAAAATGTACTTTAAAAAGAATAATTATTTATCTTTCTAAAGATGGAGCAGGTTATTAAAATTGGAATTTTTTTAATTGTTTCCTCAAATAATCCATAAGATATTATTAATCTTTTTTTTTTCCTTTGTTCTTTTTACTTTTTTTACTGAAAACATTTTTAAATTATTCTCCTTATTTTATAGTTGTAAGAGTTTCTATTATTCTCTTCTTAAATATTATAATTGTGAGCGGGTGCAATGTTAGAATACCTTGACTTGCGTCTGGCGGGCTGGATGTCATGGTCATGGACGATATTGCAGGGGTAAGGACCTTGCTTGCGGGGGAAGATAAATTGAATCTTCTACATTTCAATATTAGAAGATTACAAAAAAATTTTGAAGAAATACTCATTTACCTGAATAATGAAATAAACTTAAATAAAATATTATTATAATTAATATTATATATAATGATTTTTTCTGAAACTTTTAATCTGGGAAATTTAAATAGCTTTCAAATAGAAGGTTTTAAAATCATTTAAAACAATTCTGTTTTAAGTAAAAACGATGATCTAATAATCTATATAAAAGAAGAATTGCATTCACAGTCAACAATAAAAGAACTCTTTGAAATGAAAATTATATGATGTGAAATTCATATAACTAATAATTTAACTTTAAGAATAACTACATGTTATAGACCTCCCTCAATCCAGTTAAACACATTTTTAGATGAACTAGAAGATTTAATATTTAATATAAAAGCCAAAGATATCGACAATTTCACTGGTGACTTAAATATTAATTTACTAAACACAAATAATGAAAGAGTTAATAGATACCTCAATATCTTAGCTCAAAATGTCTTTATTTCGTGCATTAAAAAACCCACAAGGGTTACTAAAACGTCATCCACTATTATTGATCACATATTTATCAAAACACCTCCCTAGACCCTTGCTGGGGGTGGGGCAAAAATTCATGCTTAAGAAGTCATGATTCTTGGGATTAGACCGTGACAAATTGGAGTTACTATCCGACGTTTCGCCTTCGACTGCACGGAATCTTCGGGAATCTTTACTCTACGTGAGCGGGTTTTCATACCTGACTTATGCTCGCCGAACCGTGATCCTGTTTTAAGATCGTTTTCCACGTGTGATGTAGACTATAACCCGTATCTCTATAGCAATTTTTCGAATATTTAATTTTTCGTTTAGAAAACGCTGAATCCGATGATAGAACCTTGGTTTCTATTACATTTGTAATATGACCAGTGGTATGTTTATGTTCAGCTACAGCAGATTGAACAATTTGTTTCTTTATAATACATCGTTCATTTTTCTCCCATATACACTTCTCCACAGGAGCAAGGAATTTTATATCAAACGGAGAACTGTTTGAAAAGATACAACATCTTTTGGGGGATGGGTGGGCCGCCGAAGTAATCGTCCTATTTTGTCTGTAGTGCCATGTATGAAGGGAAGAACAACACTACCTAATGGCAGTTCTTTATCGTCCTCCTATCGCAGAGTTGGACTACTATATCTTTTTAATGAATGGGTAATAGAAAGGAGAATGATAAGGAGCCACCATTCGGTAGTGTTCTTCCCTATATACATGGCACTAGAGACAAAATAGGACGATTACTTCGGCAGTTCAACATACGAATAATTTTCAATGCACATAAGAAAATTGGATGCTTGCGATCCCCGGAAGATTTTGTACTTTTTCAAGTAGTAGTACATAAAATTCCTTGCTCTTGAGAGGTGTATGTGAAAGAAACAGGAAGCTCAATATCCACAAGTCTTAAAGAACATGCAAGATGTATTAAAAAGAAACAAATTGTTTAATCTGCTGTAGTTTTCTATAAACGAAAAATTAGAGAATCTAAGAATCTGAGACCCCCATGTCCCACCTCTTGAAAATCTCGACTCTGCTGATGCACGCAAATCATATGATATCTATGGTGTGACCGAATTATTATTGTAATTGAAGATGAAAGATCAGTCAAATACAAGATATGGCGACGGGTGACCTTAAAAAGCATCGAACTCTGAAGATCTTATTTTTCGAAGAAATAAAACTTGGGAAAAATATGTTGTCTTTTCGTTAAGATTATAGGAAAGTCTAAAGTTTTTAGTAAATAAAAACAGAAAAAAATTCAATACGAAAAAAAAAACTGACTTTTCTCTTCATCGAAAAATAAGAACTTGATGCGAGTAAACTGATTCACGCGAGTTACCAAATATATAGAGTATAATACAAATAAGTTCACTGACTGAAAATGAGAGCATGATGCACACAGTATATAATAAATAAAGTGCAAGGTAAACAATTTAAATGTCTATTCAACAGGTATTGGCTAGATAACTCATCCACCCATAGATTCAACTCCCATAATTTAATGGGGTAGTTGAATTTCGACGTCTTTTCTAGAAGCGTCCTTTTTCTTAAATTTTTGCATAATCTTGGGATTGTGCAAAAATATGCTAGGAAATCTTATTTCCTTGAAAAATAAATAAGGTTGGTTTTCTTTAATTTCTTTTCTTAGCAGAGGTAGTTTGTCCAACTTCAAGTCTTGTCTATGAAGACTTAAATTCAAATTAGGCAGGAACGTTGTTGCTTTTTCGAAGTCCGGAAAAAGGATAGGCTGTTGTGTAGACATAATATTCCTTTTTTCATTTCAAGAACCGATAACCATTGATCAGTTTAATCCAACTGATTGATAATTGGTTCAGTGAACTTAACTTCTGTTTGTTTACATATAGAGGTGTTTTGGTCAGAATTTAGGAATTTTACGTCACAAGAGCTGTCTTCTTGGATTTTCTTCAGATCTTCCTTTGTGCAGATGTCAGTTGTAGGCCTCGGAGAGGATTTCTTGACAGTCTCGTCCACAGTATGCGTAGTGCAACTGATTTTTTATTACATATTTATTCCGCCGCAAAACAGCCTTAAACAGATCTGACAGTATACGGGAACTGAATAAAGGTGAAAATAATCCAAGGTTTCAGAAACTGTTATTGGAATATAAAGGAGATTGGTAATTCTATTATTAAAAACAAATGAACCAAGTGAATTATTTTTTTCAAAAAGCATGGTGTTTTCTAGTGTTACTGGTATAGACATTTGTTTTAGGCCTATACAGTCTTGCAAAAGTTGTAAGGATGTAAAATTTTTAGTTTTGAAAAGTTTAAAGAGTTTTCTACGTGTAAAATTGAATCAATTATTTCAAATACATTGATAATTTGATTGATTACATCTTTAATATAAAGGGAGTTTTCTCTATAAGTAGTTTTTTGATAATAAATGCAATTTGATTTATTTTAGAACCCAAAAGTTTTTCATTATGACTTATTTGTTCTACTGTATGATTAAATTTTTCGATTACTGTTAAAAAAAAGTGAGCTTTGTTTCAAAATACTTGCTTATTTAACTTATTTTGATTGTTTTGTAAATTTTTGATAAGGTTTTCGTATCGATCTCCGTCGGATGCATCAAGGTTCCCTGTCACGGCCTTAAATATCGATCCCAAGCCATTTACTATTCACTCTTTTGATTCTATAATGATGTGGAAATATTTCTTTTAATTTATTTTCTGCTCGATTTTGAGTTAAATTCAGTATTTTTAAATAATTGCTAACATCAACATTATATTCGCTATGTGTGCCTAATACTGTAGTAATGTTTTTGTTCTGAGATTCAATTTGTTTATTTCTGTAATTATCAAATTTAAATCGTAATAGTGAATCATAGTGTAGGTATAGTCTTTCATTTTCCATTCCCTAGTTTAATTCCGGCGTTATCATCTAGGCGTCGTAATTTGATCTATCCTTGGCTGCAGTATGTATGCACGATCCTGAAATATACTACCTGGTGTTAAAGTTGTCTGTTGCTTGTTGTAGTTATGATAAGAGTTATGTTATAGTTATTAAGTTCTATATTGTCGTTGTAATAATTTGTGAACTGTTCTATAATACGTGTCGTTTGAGGTTGTTTATATGTGTTTTGGCGTGTGTTACTGTTTTTCTTATAAAGTCGATATTTTCTGTTTGTGTAGGTGGTAAAGTATTACCGAGTTTTTGTCGTTCATGTTTTTTAACGAATATCTTTTGCTGTGGTGTAAAAATATTTGGTTTATCACGGTCCTCATTAATTTTATTATTACTTGCCCTTTTTTATTTATTACTTGTTCATTGATTTTCCCATATAGAAGTTTTAATGTGCTTGTTAATCACGTCTATTGGTTTGAAAGTAGTTGTGGAATGAATAGTATGATTGTACGCTAAAATTGCGTATCTTATTTTTTAAGAAATTGATGTTTTAAGGAATCCTTTATTGTTTAGTAACCTTACCTGTTCGGTGAATTCTGTTCCGTTGTCAACAATAATTTTGGTGGATATTCCGTGACGTGAAAAAAAAATGATTAGTTACTCCGATACGTCTGTACCAGATAATGCTTGCAAATGCTACGCTTGTACATATTTTGAAAAACTATCAATGATGGTTAGAAACATTTCTCTGTCTAGGATATAGGTGCCTAAGTGAATAATATCAAAAGGTTTGGTCGCGGTTAGAGTAATGTTCATTTCCATTTTTATAGGTCGTTCATATTTGCTTCGTTGGCAAATTTCACATTCGTTAATATATGTCTGTATTGAGTTTTTTAGATTCGGCCGGTAATACTTTCCTTTTATATGTGTTTCTGTTTCTTCTATCACACGATGATTTGACTTACTTTCGTGGAAATTTTTTATAATTTCTGAAGTCTCGTTTTTATCTATGGCGTCAAAAAGTTTTGTCAAACATCTTTTAAATCTGATACCTCACAAAGAGGTTCGAAGATGGATAGATCTTCGAAATAGAAAGAGTATAGTTTATCAGGTAATACATTTTCTTTAATAAACTGTAATAATAGGGAATTCCCAAAATTCTTTTCTGATAATTGAACTATAAGGAGTCTTATTTTAAAGTTAGACTCGCGTAACCTTTGAAAAACTGACCTAAGACATTCAAGATGTTCTTACAGTGATGTAGAAAATATGATAATAATAGTCGAGATATACGAGGTTGTTTTGAATTCCTCGAAGTATACTGTCCATAATCCTTTAATAAGGTAGCTGGTGCGTTTTTGAGGACAAATAGCATGCGAGTAAATTCGAAATGACCATTTTCAGTGTTAAATGCCGTCTTTGGGATGTCGTTTTTATTCACTTCGATCTGGTGGAACCCGCTGGCGACGTGAAGGGTTGTAAAATATTGGCATTTGCCGAGTTTGTCCAGTAAATCGGTAATATTAGGCAGCGTATATTTGTCATCAATAGTTGTTTCACAAATTTTCCGGAAATCTACTACAACCCGTCATTTTTGTTTTCCCGAAGCATCGGCCTTTTTTGTGCGTATTGGTGAAGACCACGGAGAATTACTCGGACGAATGATTTTTTGGTTAAACATTTTATTTATTTGTGTTCAACTTCTTTCTTATGTACAGAGATGCCAGAGGTTCATTAAACTTGTTCAAACCAATATTTTCAATATTTTGACTATTTTTCTACACTAAAAGGCTCAGAAATATCTAATACTATGGGTTGGCTTGTATCGTTTAAAATCGTGGTTAAGGCGTAACCATAATAAGTCTTTTGCTGTTGTAAGACAATTTGGAATTTGGCAGTTATGTAACCTTTGAATCGGGACTATTATTTCACCTTGTTGTATGTCGGGTTTTGATTTTCACGACTTGCTCTGCACGTGCTGAAATAGTTGTATAATTTATCTGGGTTTGCGTTTTCTAAAATTGCAATTTAATCCTAGCAGTTGCAGTTATTAGAAAACCTTTATCATAATTAATATTAGCTTGCAGTTCTCGTAAATTGTCGAGTCCTTAGTATTCGTATTATAGAGTTCTTCAGCTATAGAATTCTGTGGCTAATTGGGCTTAAAATAATATGTTTGGCGATTACCAGGTGCCGCTCTAAATGTGGTATTTGTATGTTTTGTCGATATACTCAGCGGCGTCGGTTTTGGTAACGGCTGGTTTGGATTAGGTTTAAATACATTTATATTGTTTGGTCGAGGTTTGAATACTTGTGAATTTGTTGGGAAGTTTCCTTGTATTTCATTATAATTAGGCCTTACTGGAATAGGTTGTGAGGGAAATGTTGGTTTACTGAAAAATGTATTGTGTAGTGTGTGTATGTTGAATATATCAAATTGTACATTTCTATTAAAATTAGTGGGTTGAGAATATAATTGATTATATGTGGGCCTAGAATGATGTGTAGGCGATTTTTGGTTATTGGGTTTTGAAATATTTTATTATATTCCTCTGTTAAAAATTGCATGGCTTGAGGAAGATCACTTGGACGCATACATCGAATTGTCGTACCTAATGGTTTTTAAAGCTAAATCGTTATATACATTTCTTTTTAAAGTTTTTGCAGCGTCTTTTTTCGTGTATATCAATATATGAACAAAGTAGATTTAGAATATGTAAAATTCTTGATATGGCTTTTTATTATTTTGTTGCCTAAACATGTTTAAACAAGCTTCATTACGCTGATCAGCGAAATGCCTGCTCAAAATATTTTTTAATTCCTTCCAAGTGGTAACGTTTTGGGTACCTAGCAGTAATTTCGCGTTTCCGGATAATTTATCTATTACTGAATTAAGTAAACAAATATCTTGGAAATTATCGGGTTCATTGGGCTTATAAAAAGCATCTAGCACATTTAAGTATCTATTAAGATCATTAGGATTGCCATCAAATTGTGGCACACAATTTAAGTATTCGGGTTTAAACTGAGCCCTGTAATTCCTATTTTCAGATAAAACTTGTACCTAATGTACTATTTAAAAGGAGATTTACTTCTTGAATGACAAAAGCAGAATCAGTTGAAGGTTGTTGGAGTTTTAAATTGTTTAACTGATTAATACTAATATTAACGTCTAAAGAAGACATTGATTGCACTTATATAACACAGAAGACAATATCCACATTTCTTATACTATAAAGTCAGGGTCTTGGTCGGCTATTTGGTCCTTCCACAAACGTCCTGGCTCTTCCAAGAATTGGGCGAATTTGGGCCAATCTTCGGTTTCGGTGACTTTAAGGTATAGATCGAAGATGAATATAATAATCCAAAACTTGCTCTGCACCTCACCGTAAACAGTTTTATTAGGTCCTATAGTTTCGGTTAGTTCGATTTTTTACCGATATCCAATACCGATAGATATCGATAGATTTTACGCCAATCAATAACCGATCTCGAAAATATCCTACCGACTACGCCAGTTAACTAATCGATTCATTCGAATAGATAGATAGATGGATAGATTGATTGATTTCATTCAGTACTTTTGCAATACAAATATTGATGTACACATCAGTAGAAAGCAATTTGCACAATTAAAACATAAACAAGTACAATTTAAAAGATAAACACACAAGTACTTACTGTCAGTATAAAGAAACTATACCAGTATATCACACATAAAATCGACAACTGAGTAGTAAGCCTTTTCAACCACCAATGCTCTTAGCTTTCTTTTAAATTTCATAAAATCCAAGTTTCTATATTTAGCGGGTAATTTGTTAAATAAACCTTGTAGCTGAAAAATCGGGCGATTTTTCGAATTTCATTAAATTATGCTGTTCTACAGTCAACAATGACGCATTTCTAGTTTTTGTAAGAATGATATGATGCATTTTGAGAGAAACTGCTGAATTTGTGCTTTACGTAAAAGAGGGATTTATATATAAATATACAAGGGATTGTAAGGATTCGGTATTTTATAAAATAGTCTTGCAATTATGTCTGAAATTTAAATTAAAAATCAATCTCAGCATACGTTTTTGACCAATAAATATACGTTCACATCGAAACAAGGAATAAAATCCTGAATTAACCTTACTAGCAACGTGTTCTTTATGTCTCTGCCAACACAAATGCTCATCCAAGTACACACCATGAAATTTTGTTTTCTCTGAGTAAGTAAGCGAGTCAATCGGTATAGAACTCACTCTTCCGAAACCCAAAATTAATGTACACCGTCTTATCAGTATTTAATATTAACTTATTACTACAACACCATAAATTAAAACCATCAATCACATTTTTTGTTCTTAATCTTAGCTCCTTTAAAGCCCGTGCTGAGACCAAAACTGATGTCGTGAAATCGTATCTATTTAATACAAAAAAGATTATGTAAAGTTTAAAGGCACCAAAAAGTTCGATATAAAAACTTATTAATCACATTCTTAAAAAACAGAAAACAAAATAACGTTTAAAAAACATTCATAGCTAAATTTAAGGCCCTAAGCCAATGTTGTCCACACATGTCTTACTTAAAACTATTCTGAAAAACACAGTGGGCGGCAGGAACGATTTTTCCTATCCTTTTACACACAAGAGATAATGGAAGATAAGGCTTGCTCGGCCGGAGTATGAAAATTCACTTGACGCAAATATAACCATTTAAAATACGTGAGTATAAATAAGTAAATAAAGACTTTAAGAACAGTCAAAGCTTTTACCATAAAATTATACCATTTTGCTGTTAACCTAAAAGTTTTAACAAGATATTATAAGCCCTTCAGGCAAATTGAATTGAATTTTTTCAAAACACTGCAACAATAAATGGATAAAATATAAGCCAGTCGACAACTTGTATGAGTTCATCGTTTGTATTCAGGTTATTTTTTTTTATCTTATCAGCTCGTATACAGGGCGATACGAGAGCTCCAAGTTAGAGGTATCTCAAAAATGAAATTTTTTTGTTTGAACAGATATTTCAAAAACTCCTTCAAAATACACTGTTTCTGAAAGTTTGAGCCCAATCAGACTCATAGAAAAAAGCTCAAAATAGGCTCATTTTGATCTAACCCTAAAACTCTCCATAAAACCTAAACTAAGAGATAATAAACTCAAAACTAAACAGAATGGTATAATTTGTCATAAGCTTCATTTTGAATTTTTCAGTGAAATTTTTCTGAAAAAATTAACTTTCTATTTTCACTTATAGCGTCTAAACGAAACGTGATAAAAATAAAATTTATTAGGAAAAAATGCATATTTTCACCACATCTTTCGAACTAGACAGGTCCCCGAACTTTCACCAATTTTAGCTTAGCGCGCTCGTATTGGTACTATGGAAAAATAAATCATTTCGTTTATCAAGAATAACATTTTTTCAAATTCCGAACGGAAAGGATGATTTTGATCGATTTTTATTTTACACCTAAAATGGTCCTTACCAGGCACAATAACTCTTTTAAGGCCACGGTGACATGCCCACATAAAGTATACGTGGAGTACTATTAAATAATGCAAGAATCCCCGGGCTAAATAAACCTGTTGATTTTTAATAGAATTTAAAAATGACCATCATTCCCAGAATGCCGAGAGTGTAACTTCGCTCCGATTGGTCCAAACGTGCATTTCCGGCGGAGACCGTGGATCGCTAACAAAACCAGGACGCTTTTTGGTCAGAATTTAGTAGGTTCAAGTCATTCGTAAAGTCAATGCGTATAGCACCGAATCCATCGATAAGGAATTTTTCCTTCAACGGGGGATGCACGCCCGGAGCTTTCATCTGAAATTTTGCATAGCACTTAGCTCTAAAGTAAGATTTTTACTCGTGTAATTCGGCAAACTAACATGTTATGCGTACAGCTTGCTAGGGCAATCGGAAGAACAGAAGATTAGTTAACCCTTCGTGCTTAATAATTATTTTGGAGAAATCTTACAAGTGTTTATTATTTTATTTGAAGTAATCTGGTAGTGCATTTGATTCCCTTGAAATGTTTGAAAATTTCTGAGCTTCATTTTCTTAGCCTTGAGCAGTGTTGACTTTAATGTTTTTAATTTGTTTTTTCAAAAAGTGAACTTTCTCATAAATCAATTTAACCCTGATAACTTTTCTTTTACTGTTATTTAGTGTAAAGTGCTTTGTCTCACATATTAGTATTTGTGATTAACCATTCTAAAAAGCTTAAGTTCTACCTTAATTGAGCTTTTTTCTAATAGCGACATATCGAAACTGTGACTAATAAAGATTCTCTCCTTGATTGGATGGTTCCTAAATTTATCAGATAAAATTGTTCTAGTAAAGTGCATGTACTGGGTGTTTTCCCGAATTAGGACATGTATAGGTTCGAATACTATTTAAGGTGTAGCTTCGAAAATTACGCCTTTTAAATATCCCTATCAGACTCTTGGTTCGACAGCTACTGCAAAACTTAAGGGCTCCCTTAACAGTAAAGGCTTGTGTGGAGTACGTGCATTAGAACAACCGTGCCTTATTATAAACAATTGAAAATTTGAATTTATGTATTATTCATTTAATGCATGATACCTAATGTGCATGTTGCATTGGTATTTTAGAACTAACTTACAATAGAAATTTCGCGAATAACATTTTCGAGACGCGTGGAACGCCGTGGTGGAATAAGTAGTGTTAATTATTATTGCTAAATTGTTTATAACAAAATTTTGATTGTTGCTAACCTCAAAATGTTTTCTTTTAACCACGTTTGTTAACTGTTGTATTTTATTAATTGTGAAATTCTTTTGATAAATAATTTCGAATAACCTTTGAGAAAAGTGATTTTTAAACTTGTCAAAAATATAAACAGCTGATCGCTACCCGACGTAGTGGTTAGTTCGTAAGTGGTGATTGTAACTAATCAAAAGAGGAATATTTCCCACCAAAAAAACAACAATAAAAGTTATAATACAAAATCCATAGGACAAATGTTAAGATTTTAGAGAAAAGATTTTATTTTTTAATCGTTTTGTAAAACTTGTCAATAAAAGTTGTATTGTTGTCCTGTAGAACATTTAGTCGTAAACAGTGTACTTAACGCAAGGTGTTTGTTGCGAAGTTTTCTTTTGGCTTTCAAAGACAGTAAATATAAACTCTTACTCAGTTGAAAATAGTTTGGACCAAAAAACTGTAAAGTGAATAATTGATTTAGTCAAAAAATCACTGAAGTGAACATTAACTTTTGAACGATTTTAAACAAAAACTAAACTGCAGGTTCCTTGAAAGACTTTACGCCAAGCTTTCAGAAAGTAAGCCACTTTTGTCAGTGTTGAGGACTGAACGTAGTTAATTTTAAGAAATATAAATTAGAATTGTATTTTAGCAAACTATCATTTAAACAACCTGACTTACTCTCCCCCATAATACCTTCCCGTCACTACTCTCAGAACTTGTATCACGGTCGTGAAGTTTGGTAAAAATAAAAATAATTATTAAATAGCATATTTGGGCAGAGACCACCTTCAGGCTCTGTTTTCCCATAAATATGGCTAAATTCACGCTTAGCGACTTTTCTTTCCCCTTAGAGTCCATGGGACTCCCAACTTTCTTTAAGACGGGTGCCCACTTTCCAGAAGGCAGCCGGGTAAATAGTGGTGGGACCTCGGCTAATCCTTAGGGGTTAGCCCTAATAAATAATACTCTTTTAAATAAAATAATAATATTTAATTAAACAAGTATTCCCTTAAGTATGACTAACTTGAAAAACGAGCATGATGTAGTTAATCTTAGTATATTTAGCAATAGGAACGAATTAAGTAATAGTAGAAACCTACCTTATGAAGGTGAGAACATAAAAACACAGAGTAATAACTTAATAGAAATAACCAATGGCTACTCCCAAAAGGAAAATTTAAAAAATCATGTTGACACTTCATATAGGGCCGAATTGGAGCCTTTACATGATGAAATTAACCCTAGGGTTTGCCTAATTTACTTGTCAGCCGACGTCGCATTCCTCAGCGTCAAATTTTTAATGACAGTTCTTTGGAACTCAATAAAAATTTACAAAGCTCTTCAAGCTACAAATCATTAAAGCAACAAATTTGATAGTGGTACCTCAGAGGCACCAAATTTAATTAAATTAAATGACCTTTTGTCTGATTCAAATATTAAAACTAAAGCTACAGGGCGAACCATTAAAAACTCAAACTTTCGAAAAAACCGACGTTAGATGGGTATTCTCACTATCATACGGTGCAATTGCACGAGAATGTATATGTAGAAAAAACTAACCCAAATACTGTAAGTAACCAAATTTCAAATATTAATACTCCTTTCTCTGAGTTCACACGGAACCCAGAGGCCATGGAAGGGAAAAGTAGTCCACATTCTTCATTCGCTAAAGGTCTTACAAAAACTACGAGCCATAATTTCAACCAACAAACCATAATATCTGATTTTCAAAATCTAACACATACAAATTTCCAAAACTTCAATTATATAACAACCTGGAGCAAACATGATTATTGAGCCATCTTTAATATATTCAGGTATCTCGTTAAAAATAAGAAACAACAGAGGTCCCAGCACGGACCCCTGAGGAACTCCGTATCTATGTCATTAACTCTGATAAATCATGTCCTATTTTTACACAGAACCTTCTTTCAAACAAATATGATGACAACAGCATTGGGCCCCTTATACCATTAGCAGACAGCTTTTCTAAGAGAAAATCTATCTGCAAGCAATCAAAAGAACCTGAAAGGTCAAAAAAGAGCCCAGCCACCAGGTCACCCTTGTCAATCCTTTTATGGATTGCATTTAGGAAACTGACAGCTGCACTTTCCGTCGACCTATTCAATCTAAACCCATGCTGACACTCAGTTAAGACTCCATACCTATAAATTCACCAATCCGGTCATAGATTAGCCTCTCAAATATTTTAGAAAATGTATCTAATATTGTTACAAGTCTATAGTCTGACTGTATTTAAGTCTCTTTACTTCTACAAATCTTGGACGGCAGGGTCTAAAGCTGCGGCATATGATTTGCTTCTAGTGTTATATGCTGTCCAAATTGAAGATCACTCCAATGAGTGTTGAAACGTTGGTATTGATATTGTCGTCGTGGTCGTGGGTTGTCCACCTCGCAGGTGGGCATCAAGTTCGGGTTGGTGGTCCTCCTCTCGATTTCCGAGGGGAAAACGTCTTGGAGTGTCTTACATGTGATGTCCCTTAAGAGACTCTTTCTCTTAGCCCCCGTACGTCTTACAATATTGCCTAGCTGAGCGGAATTAGGACCCCGCTTGAAACGTGCAATTCCTGTCCCTCGACCTGTGCCATCGGGGATTCTCAGGAAGATCCCTCTTTCTGGTAATCCTCTCCTGGGGGATGATCAACCAATTTGGCCATCTGGGGTGTACTATTAAACCCTGGTGTTATGGTTGCATTTAAAACACACATTTGATTTTTATCGGTTTCAAGGGTAGCCTAGTGCCAATATTTGAGTACCCGTACCCTCTCTTCTGAGGAAGTCAGTTTCGTCGGCCCTCACTCGGGTCTCTTGGGCATTGGTGCAAATATCGGGATAAATTCTTCTGATAAATCATGGTCGGAAACTGGTTCAGTTCACCCCTTGGTTTGGGGTAAGAGCGTTAGGGTATCTTCTTGGTACTTAGGGGTTAGGCAGTAGGAGCTCTGCTCTAACTCTGAGCAAAGATAGCCTTATCGGCCCTTAACCCGTTGGGGGGTGAAAACACCCTTTGAATAAGTTCAAAATACATCTTCGTGAGAGGAGCATCTTTTGTTCCTACAAATGTACTGTCTTCGTGGCCTGAGATGGTGATTCAAATTCTTCCTAATAATTCCCTGATCAGCAAGTGGCCCTACTTAGTTGGCCACGAGCCGTTTATATACACTCTCCGCCTGGTCTGGAGTGACCCAGGCGGTGGCCACGGGCACGATCCCCGGATGGCCTTATTTATCGAACGTTCGCATTAAAAGACTATTTTCATTTCTTAACTTCGTACAAAGGATCTCTGATACTGAATGCTACGGTACAACAGTTGTTTTGCTGTTGAGTGTGAGACCATTTTTTGTATTCTTTCTTTGGCCTCCACTATATGGTTTTTTATGTACGTAGCAGCAAGTTGCTGGTGTGGTCAAACTTATACCAGACTGAACCCAGGCGGCAATTTTAAATCAGACTGAGGAAAAAAGTTCCTGGCGCTATATTTATAGTGCCCAGAAATGAGCGTGTACCCTAATAATGCCGCCCGGTTTAATTATTACGTTCTCGTTTTCGATAGCACTGATACATACTCTCGAAAATGCGTCTTCGTTTGTATTTGTTTGCCTTTTTTTATATATTATTTCGTAATCATATTCCTCGGGTTTTAATCTCCACCTTACAACTTAACTGTTTGGTTATTTTTGATTAAAGAACCAGCTGAGGATGATGATTAGTGAAAATTTGACCAAATAAATAAGGGCGAAACTATTTACATGTCTATACTATGGCAAGCAGTTCTTTCTATCAGTTTGTCAATGAGAACATTGCCTTGACAGATTAAAGGACTTGTCGAATATTGAAGGATTTGTGCATGATAAGCAATTGTTTACGATCAAATTAATATTATACCTAATCTGGTTAGTAAACCTTAAGGGGGCTATCACAATAAAATATTTCTGAACTCAAAACTCAAATTCCTTATTGCTTCTCTTTTCAGAGTTGCAACGGTCAAGGCGAAGATTTTTTTAAATAAGATTTTGAAATAAAATCGTGATAATCGGAATTATCTCAGTCAGTTTTCATTTTCCCGAAAGATTCGACAGATTATTTCAATCAACTGGAAAATACCACGAATTGGTTACAAAGGCTATAGCAAAAACATTTTCTAGAGCTTTGAGCATTCCAAATTTTGTATAGTCTATAATCCTTATACCGTTTTTGTTTTTACAGGTACTATTATAATTTGTTGTGTCCTTGCAGTTATGTGCATGTAATAAGCTAGAGGTCTGTTTTCTCAATTTTTTATTAGATTTTCTGTAAATAATAGAAATTTCAGTACTTTATATTAACGCTGGCATTTAATGGACTCAAAATATCTACGCCTATCAAGCCATCATATTTTTGGAAAAAGTGAAATAAATAAAATTTATGGAAGCCATTTATATTGAAAAAAAAAAGATATTAGCAAGTTCATGTGCTCTTTAAATATTAAAGGTTTCCTTTTTTATAAATTTTATTTGTAAAATTTATAGACAATATCAACTTCAAGAACTTCTAGAATTACAAATTAAGCTTTGATGTCGGGAATAAAAATATATGAAAGGTCTGATATATTAAGAAATATTATGTCGGGTGGTTGTCTTGATGAGCTAGCGAAAAATTGTCCTCGTTACTGTTGTCATTAGAAGTAAAAGCAAGTGAATGGTCCGTCGACTATGAGTCAGCGTATGTGATGTCATGTGGGTATGGATATGTATTATCCGCAATGTCCAATAGTCTGTTAGTTCTGTATTTTCGTGTGGGTTATCATTAAGGATTGAAAGGTTGGTTATTTGTTGGGCGTATAATTCTTGAAATGTTAATTTAAGTTTTGGTTTATTTAACACAGTATTGTCTGAACTACTGTATTTTTTATTTTTCTAGTTTTTGATGGATGAACTGTTGAAACAGACCGGATCAGCGATGTGTTTATTTTCCGTTTGTTCAAAATCCGTACACGACTGCGCCAGTTTTAAAAACAATTTATTTTGAGAACCGAGTTACATAGATTAAACTTTATAACTAACAATTTCTGAAAGCAATTTATACTAATATATATGCTGTAATCTAGTTCTTATGAAAATATACAATTAGTCAGCATTATGGGACACATAACCAGCGCGACTGGAACTTACACTGTTTTGGGTTGTGGTCATATTATCACATATATGGGATATTTATCATATTTTCTGAACAATACTTTCAGAAAATATTATGATGAGTGTAATTACCTACATACGCGTTCGGGCAATTATTTAGTATTAGTAAGTATGAATAGACGAAAACAAGAATTTTACTCGTTCTGAAGTTTCTGAGATTGTCAAAGAAATTCGGTTTCATTTAAGAAATTTCGATTGTTATATGTAACAGGATACCGTGTAGTTCTTGAAATTTTTATTTTGTTAAATTTGTTTTCCGAGTAAAATATTATTTTTTCTTGAAATTAAGTTTTAGTTCCTTCGTTTTTTTATATTTGAACAGACTATGACTTTTTTTCCATTGCGTGAGCGTCTCCCAAACAGTTGTTACTGTAACGCTTTAACAAATACTACTTATATCAGACCAATGTATGTCAAGAAACCGTTTTCAGGTTTTAAAATTTAATTTGCATATGTATAGATGGCGCTTAAATATATTATGATTTAATACGGTAACATGTATGCGCGTTTCACAAACAGTTGTTTGTGTAACAGTTTAACAAATACTACTTATTGTTAGCAGCCAGTGTTACGGCACTGCACGTCTTCTACAAATAATCACCCATCAAAGTACTAGCCGCTCTCAACCTTGCTGGATATTAATTATCTTAGACGAAATACACAAGATGCATAACGAAACAATAAAACGTGACTAAGGGATTAATTAATAATCCACATCGCACACTTACGTTTATTCGAAAAAACCCTCTTAATAGATTAGGACCATATTCTATTACCTCCCGGTGCTAATTAAATCAGTTTGAAATGCATGGCGTCATTCAATTGACAAGCAATTTCACTGATGTCGATCATATTGATTCAGTTGATCGATTAGCGCTGTTCTCGAGTTTCTTTGAGTTTTTTTTCTAGGAATTAGAGTTTCTGTGGATAATTAATTACTATTTATAGCTCATAATGACTAAACAGTGCATTGTTTGCGGTCAGATAAGGAAAACTGGAGCTTGTTTATCTTTCCGCAGGTAAGTGCCATTGTTGGCACATAGCGTCAAATTAGCAAACTTTTAAAAATAAAGTAATATTCTAATTCTTATGTAATATCTGATTTACTGTAAACTCAGAGATAAATGTTTATATATGTTCTTATGAGGGAACTGCACGCAGTATTATGGATCATTTGCAAGCCTGCAATATTATTTTAAAACTATAAGCTAATGCCGTCGCATATAATTTTTTTTCCACAAAATGGCTCTTTACCGCCTTGCATTGATCCTTTGTCTACGTAACTGCAAAATTTGAAATGGTAAATCGTACTCATGTCTTTGTATTTCTGTAGCGCAAACCCTTTTGAACGCATTTTTAAACGAAGTGTAATTTAAATTGCCTATACATAACACATTTTTTTGAGGTCGGACGTGCAGGAAGTTTTTTCTAATAAGTAGGTACCTTTTCATCTTACTTTGAACTTGACTAGACCTTGTCGCTAGTTTTTCACTTTTTGCATGCAGTTCTCCCTTAATAGTGACTTCAAGACATACAAATTTATGGATTAACCACTTTTTAAATTTTAAGTAGCATTTAATTTGTTTTTGCGTATATCCTGCGTATTATTAAATATTATTATTAAAATATAATATTGAATTATTAAATACCAAAAAAAAACTGACCATGGTTTTATATGATTTAACAATATGAAATTAAAGGATCCCCCGAACATGTATAAATTTTGATCCGTTTCATTTCTTTTGACGGTTCAACAACCAAATCCTGTTTCAATAAAGTTTTAAAGACTCTTTACTAGTAAGGATTTTATAGAACACGACTCCTTCTTCAGAAAAGTAAGTATTTTTTACTTTTAAGTACCTTGCCTTTTGATGTGGTATAGTAGTTCATTTTCGACCTTTACGTTTCGTTGAATAATTGTTTCGTTTTTGTAATATTTTACCGTGTCATTTTTATGCAAAAAAATCCGAAAATGTTTTACTTTTTCTAAAATTAAATAGGATAAAAGCATATCTTTATAAAGCATAACATTTTTCACCGAAAAAATAATTTAGCCAGTGCTTACAAAAGTGGTTAGTTTCTAGTGACAAAGTCGTTAGCAAATCTTGCTTATAGGTCTTATACATACATGAGTGAGGAATAGATTCCGGAAGAAGAGAAACTTTTTTATTTGTGAATTTACCAAAAAGTCATTATAAAAGTGTCTTGATGTATTGAAAATAATTTTATTTTTCATATATTTTGCACTCCAAAATATAAAATTATTGTTAGTAAACTATCTTTATTTTTGGAGTTATTTCAGAACAGTATAAGGAAAACATGTTTAATTGAAGGTATTGTCAAATATACATCTTACACTACCAGATGGGAATCTTCTCGATACAGAGCGGAACTAACTTTTAACGTTTTTCTGGTTGGCAAGCGCAAATCGTCAATACACCCGGAATGAAAACATATTATATGTACCCAAGTACCAAAGACAAATGCAGGATATCCTACAAAACAATTGTTATAAGCATTTTCCAAGGGAACCCACTACGTACGTAGAAAAAAAAACCAAAATGAAATAAAAAGTTTACCAATAAAGCCCGAAATACAACAAAAAGTCATACCACGGGAAAAGTCGAGCAATGTCCTAAACTCTACGATTTATCATAAATACGCAAACACGACTGTTTCGCCGCAGTCACGTTTGGTAGGTTTATTTTGTGAAATTGGAATGTTTTTTAAATTTAATTTTTTTTTACTCTTTGTATGTATTTTTTTAAATAACCTTGTTTTTGGTAGCTTCACAACACACAGGTTTCCTAACTATTAAAAAAAATATTATACAGTTGATAAACAAATTTAAAATTTCGTCAAAGGTCCATTTATATTCGACAATAACTATTTATTTTAAACAACTTCTGCAAAAACAAATGCACTTTATTCCAGCGAATGTTTATTTTTTTTTAACACTACGTGTCGATTTTTTATGAAATAATAATTTTTTTCAGGGGTTTCAAAACGAGCAGTCGTTTTTATAAAGAATTAATTTTTTTTTGTTAACCAACCAATAAAAAAAATTCCTACTCTTTCCATGTCCATTTGTAGAGAAGCTGTAGAATTTAAGACCATGACTTGACCTACATTAAAAAATATATATTTTTTATATAGTAAACAATGAACGTTTTTTTGGCAATCCTATCTTAAGTTATTTAAATAAACTTGCAGTTAATAAATGGAACACATGATACTTTAGATACCTAATACAGCAAACTTGTCGATTCTCATTTTGGAAACATTAGGCTTTTCTACATGTTTATATGTTCTATGTTTATGAAAAAAACTGTACCTTTATTTAAATAAAGTAAATTTTACTTTATAAAATTGCTCAAATTCGATAGTGCATCGCTTTAAACAGCAAGATTTTTTTTAGGGAGTTTAAAATGATTTCCTGTTTTCAATACTGATGAACTACCCAGCATGATGAAGATACAATAAAACCTTAAAACGGTTCTCATAGGCTTAAACTAAAGTATACCTTCTTAGCTAAAACGATCACTTACTTCTTAGATCAACAGATATAACTCGTGTTTTCAGTGGCGTGCAATGGTACTTCGGGCGGGGTACGCAAATATTCCAAACTAGGGCAAAACTAGCAAAACTATACATTAACTGAAAGTAATTTACACTTACCTATATGACATACTTTATTAGCCTTATTATTATTTTAATTCAAAATGTTATTCTGCCAATAGCATTACGGAATTGACTCTGTAGACATCTAACCACTTTTCGGTATTTTTATAAAATGAACACAATAGATCGCTCATTCCGATGGATCAAAGTAAAAATCGTGTGAGATTTACAAACCAGGCCAGCTGTTTATGGTATTAAAAACTCGCTAGAATGTTGCT
Source organism: Kuschelorhynchus macadamiae (assembly GCA_030620095.1). Taxonomy (NCBI): domain Eukaryota; kingdom Metazoa; phylum Arthropoda; class Insecta; order Coleoptera; family Curculionidae; genus Kuschelorhynchus; species Kuschelorhynchus macadamiae. Next base: position 1,050,589 of record JAUTXW010005441.1, read on the forward strand.
TTACAACACGTAAAAAAGCCTCGTTCTAATCCGTTTGGTAGCTGCACAGAAAATAGCGAAAATACATGCTCATACACTCAAACAGAACTTCTTATTTTTCGGAAAACGGTTAAAAAAGGAACAATTATTAGAAAGTTAGTTGTTTCCTTAATTGTTTACAATCAACTATGCTCCTCGATAAAACCTAATCATAATACAAATAATTATAATATTGATAATGTGATAACTTTGCCCTAACGAAAATATAGTTTATTTCTATAAAATTAATGGGAGATTAAACAAAATTTCTTTTGTCTTTTTTTACTATTTTTTTTACTATAAGTGATAAAACAGCATTCATTCATTAGTAAAACATACAACATCTTTATTTTAAAATAGGATGAGGCTGTTGTAAGTATCATATACCTTCGTAAAAATCATCTAAGACACAATTTGTTAAAGGTAGGCTAATATCCCACAGTTAATGAGAAAAGACTGGTGATATATATTTCTAAGTGTCAATAAAAAATTAAACTTCATAAAAATAGGATTACTCATTTTTGTTTTAAGTTTTAAAACAAATAACAAAAACTCGTTAACAGAAGTAAAAAGTTTAGCATGGATCGTAGAAAAAGATTTATATTCCAAAAACGAACATACTTTACTAAACGCAAAAAACTGCAGCTAGTAAAATCAAATGCATTGACGCTACTGACCACTATTAATAATTTACATTAAACGCGTGTTTTCATTTACTGGAAATCCAAAAAATCTTAATTCCTTTGTAACGCAATATCAGTCTATGAATATATATATATATATATATATATATATATATATATATATATATATATATATATATATATATATATATATATATATATATATATATATATATATGTATATGATGTATATATATATATATATATATATATATATATATATATATATATGTATATGTATATATATATATATATATATATATATATATATATATATATATATATATATATATATATATATATATATATATATATATATATATATATCAATAAAAGCGCCGCGCTGCGTCTTCAGACGGAACTAAGGGCAAACGCCTACGTTGCTCATTTTATCCATGTAAAGCCAATGGTATTAGCCTAAAAACATTTGTATATTTTGTAAAAAACAATAAAATACATCTACTATAATATTATTATTTTCTGTCAGTATTTGAACCCGGTTGAATTCGGTTAGTGTGCTGCGTGTGATGCAAAATTTTCATATTTCGTATATTCTTTAGAACAATTAGACGACCAAAATTTTAAATTTAGATTCTAAATCAAATACAATGCTCTAATCCAATGTTCAAAATGACAATTTATGCAGCGCTTAGAGTGTAAATTGTAATTTTGTCGCGTAAAAAAAATCGGGTTCCTTTACCCGCAACTTCTCTGGTTATGAATCTTTTCTTATCTTAGGAATAGTGACGTGTGAACCTATTTAGTTCCGCACATAGTCATTTAGTAACACATATACATCACATTTAATTTTTGTGAAAAATTTGAAATAGGAAACCTTTTTGGTTGATTTTTTAAACAAATTTGAAATTAAATAGTTTTTCAGGCTGCTTTTTAACTATTCATTAGGTCGCCATCTTGGATTCATACCAGTTAATTTATATATACCACTTGATTTTTGTGCCAAATTTGAGGTAATTTGTATAATTAGTTTTTTAGTCATAACTTTTTTGACATTTTACCAGGCCGCCATTTTGTTCCGCCATATTGGATATTTACCAAAATATTACCAGGTCATCCCCATTTTCACCAAAATTTAACGTCAATCGGGTGAATAGTTTTTTAACTATACAACAAATTCGCAGACAGACCGACTGAATTGAGAAAATATGCTTTTGGAAATCAAGAAACGCTAAAACCTGTGGGCTATGTAAAATCTTGATGATTTTTTAATATTTTATTAAGCCGCCATTTTGCTTCACCACCTTGGATCTATACCAAAATTTTACCAGTTGATTTCTACGTAATACTTGATTTTTGTGCAATATGTCACGTAAACTGAATGGGTAGTTTTTTAGTAATATCCTTTTTTAATATTCCACCAGGCCATAATTTTGTTTCGTATCTTGGATTCGTACCATAATTTTACGAGATAATTTCAACGTAATACTTAATTTTCGTGCAAAATTTCAAATAAATCGGATAAGTAGTTTTTTAGTAATACATTTTTTAACTTTCCACTAGGCCGCCATTTTATTCCGCCACACTCCATTTTTACCAAAATGTAATAGTTTCGTCCTGTTATGACCCTTGCTAGTTAACCAAAATTTTCGGTCAAGTAAAAATATTTGATTTTTGACCAAAAATTTCGGATAAGTAATTTTTGGTCTGCGCCGCATACAGACAGACCGACGGAATTGAAAAAAACACATTTTTTGGCATCTAGGGAGCTTAAAATGTAAAGATCTGTAAAAACCGGGAAGGGTCATTTTTTCAAGATTATAGTACTTCCCTTTTATCAGGGAAGTAAAAAATCCTATATTTTAATGCTGTACCTCCAAAACTTTTGAGTTTGCCTCCTGTTCCACAAGATTTTGTTGCTTTAAATTACTTTAACTATCAAATGTTAAAATATTTGTAGTCATATCCTTTTCACCCTTTGTTATATTTCTTCTGTTTCCAAAATTGTATGCATGTGTATGTTTATCTACTTTAGTCTTTGAGACATTTGGGTTTAAATAATGCATTATAAAAGCCTACATAAAGGCTTTTGATTTTTAGACCATTTTATGCCCAATTTATTTTCACAAACTAAATAACACTTGTATTTCTTAAAGGTTGTATTTTCTCTAAGGAAATTTTTCTACAAATTTTACTGCACCAAAAAAGTAGTACAAGTGGTTCTTATAGTTACTTGTCAAACCGAAATTTCCTGTAAGTCTCTTAAGAAAGTTGCTTAGAAATAAGTAAATCTATACATATTTTGTGAGATTGAAACTGTATTGAACTGCCTAAGAAATTTACAGGGTTTAGTATACAAATTTTGTTTTTGGTATTGGTTAAACCAGATGGAAAATACTAAATTATTATTAATTTTGATAGGTAGAGGAAGCCAAAAGTATATGCCAGAGATTGAAACAGAAATTTTTGTCATATTTTTTAATTCCAAAAATCATAGCCCACTGTTTATTACCAGAATAACCCCCAGATTATTCACAAAATATTCTTACCTGTAAAATAAAGTTATTAAGCTCAATATTTTCATTCTCCAATTCCTTGTCATATGTGGGCAAACGTTTTTGGGGAACGTTACTTCTGTTCATTTTCATTTCACCTTGAAACGACAGCAAATATTTTCGACGACTTGGCAACATGTAGGAGCATTCTTGCCAAACATCACCGCCAGGAGGACCTAAGACTGGGGACACTATCAAATCAAAATTGGGCCGGAAGTAGTCGTGGTAAAAAGTTGACTGGACTAAGATGGCTCTTCCTACAAAGAACAGGGTATCTTATCTAGTCAAAATAATATACGACTGTACAGACTACACCATTGTAAATTAGGTAAATTTGCTCACGGTATCTACAAACACAAAAAGTTGTTATTGTTGTTAATTTTGACATTTTGAGGCCACATAATAACATCACAAGACATGTTTATTTATTCTAAATGTAAGATAGATTACCTGTATCAACATCAGAAAAAATATCACCACTATTAGCACTCAAGTCTCTCCTTGCTAGATTTAAAAGCACATGGTTGCGACCATCGCCTCCCCAATAGGGAAGTCTTTTCAAAGCTTCTGAATCTAGTGGTGGTAAATTCAAATGATTTCCTACATTTTCACTCACATCATCTGTGTCTTTAAGGGCTTCACCTATCGAAAAACATAATTAAAACTCTACTGTAACAAAAGCTTCAACGCTTTGGTAAAACAAATTAAAACAAAATTAAACTCTCACATAATGTGAGTATTAGAATTATAGTAATATATTAATATATATGTGGAAGTGGATGAAATATTTATTATATGCAACTTGGTCATACAGACCTCGCCAAATTTCTGACTCACGTAAATTCAATCTACCCCCAGAATACAATTTACTCTAGAGTTAGAGTTCTGGTCACAAAATTGCATAACGATATATACGACGCCCCTTAAACCTAATATTTAGATTATGTACATCCAACCTAAACACGATTTTTTTATACAAGGGAGTTTTATTTAAAAATAATCCTCTGAAAAAGAAAAGAAGCATGAAGTAAACGTCTATTACTATTAATTGTTAAGCCAACCAAGGTCAGCAAGCTTACGAGCAATATGATTTCTTTTACGAATTCCGAATATCAATGGTAGACAAAAAAATTGTAACACTTGAATACGGCGTTTATCAAAAGAGTCTATTGAGATTCCATAAATAGAGGCACAGAAATTCAATCCTGATAAAACGAATGCCTAGCATAAAAGAGTTTTCAACTTCTGATTACGGTAGTCTTTAGAATCAAGTCCCAACTTTCTGCAGCTTTCAGCTATAGGCAGATTCTCATTATGATTTGTATTAAAGATAAACATTTTTGACGGACTCTGGAATCTCCAAAGACCATAAATGAACTTTTTTTTTAATTAATTGATAAAGAGTGATCAGTTGCTGCTGAAAGTAAAGTTGTAAGGTCGTCATTTATCTCATGAACACCCTGAATAATATTATCTGGTTTAAACGTGTTAAAGACTTGCGTATCGTCTGCGTATAAATTAATTTTACAAGGTTTAACCTGATTTATGAAATGTGAAGTATATATTGAGAATAATAAAGGGCCCAAAATAGATCCCTGTGGGACTCCGCACGTTAGATAGAAAGTCTGACTGGCCATCAGCAATGCGGACAGATTGGGCTCTACCATCCAAAAAGCTATTTAACAGTCTCATGCTATGGATATCCACGACAATAAATTCCAATATCAAAGAAAGCAAGCTATGACTTATGGTATCCAACGCTTTAGAAAAGTCGATTAGAGCCAAAACTACCACACACCCGCCATCCACACCCCTTATTATGTCATCCGTAACCTTTGATAGAGCAGTCTCACAACTACGTTTTGGTATGAATCCAGACTGTATCTCAGATAGGATTGAAAACTATTTAAGATGACTGCACAATTACGTATCCATAACCTTTTCCAAAACTTTGAAGAGTGCTGGCAGTATGCTCACCGGTCTTAAATCTTTAAATTTGAGTGGATTGGAAATTTCGGTGACAATGGCAACAATTAGAAAATATGCCTTTCTCCAGAGATGAATTGATTATATAAATGATAAATGGAATTATGTAAGGAGTTGCTAACAACAATAATGTATTATTAATTCCATCACTACCTGTAGCTGTGGATTTCACAGAATATAAAATTTGTTCAACCTCATTCTCAGTAACCATTTGAAAATTAAACTTTACCACACCAGACTTCTTGTTGCTTCTATACTAATCAATCTGAGCCGACCGGGGTTAAGTTTCGGAATACCGTTAATGTAATAGTTATTCATTTGATTAGAGTCCGAAAGCGAAGAAGGAACATCCACATTCTTTTTACCAATGTTTAGAAGTTCTAGTGATGCCGCGAGACGAGACAAAATTTCTACTCTTGTCTCGTCTCGACCTACTCTCGTCTCGACACCATTCACTCTCGACACTGGAGACGAGAATGAAGGGGGGGGGGACTTTTAATATAAGAAACCCCCATCTTGTAGAAATAAATACATACGCTTTTTTATTTCGTCTCAAGAAAACACAAAAAACAATAAATAACATATTGATGCTTGAATATGTTTGACTTTTGGCTTATTCCTTAATTTAGAATTGTTAAAATTCAAAAGTCATATAATACTCCACCAAATGTTAATAACTTTTCTTAACCCCTTTTTGATAACCATTTTGTATACTTAACAGTCTAAAATTGTCTTGATAAATTCTAAAAGGATTTGTTTATAATTCGCTCCTCTTGAACCACAAAGTAGAAGCTCCTTAGCTCTTAACATTCAAAAACTTTGGTGAGAGGTACCGTTTTATATATGTTGGCTAATAAAATTTTCTTTAATTTCTTTCAAAAACAGGAACGTAAGCAGAAAATTTGAATCTTTAGAATATAATTTTTATGTAACATCCGTAAAAATTAAGATATCTGAATTTAAAAAAAAGCGTTACGAAGGCGAAGGGTGTAGATATAGATAATCAGAGGGGCAATTTTTTCTTCCAAAATTCTGCATTTGGTCAGATAACATATTTGACCTGACGTAATTTGCCAATTGTGCTATATATCGCAATCTTGCGTGTTTACATACTTACACACGTAGTATGTTAAATAACTTCGTGCATTTATGTAATTTTTGGGCCACTTCAAAGTTACAAAACAAAAATTTCATTTTATGAAAACTTCTGTAAGTGGCATCAAAAACTTCCTAATACCACAGTATCGGATACTGTGTTAATAATGTCAGTTTTAGGCAAATAAAGAAATTAATCTGGCCAAATGCAGAACTTTGGGTATCTTTTTGCCCTCTAGTTATCAATACCTACACCTTTTCCGTAAAAATGAACTTATCTTATTCAAATATCTTAGTTTTTCAGAACTTATGGTGAAATTAGCATCCGAAGAAAAATTCGAAATTTCTGCCTTTCGTCCTTTTTTTAATGAAATTCAGAAAGAAAAACTTTGTTAGATAATATCTCAAAAAACGGTCCCTCTTATCAAAAAGTCATAAAATATTATTTTTTATTCCCGTTAACGGTGTCCAAAGCTATTATACAATTACGCCAATAAACGTTAAACGGAACTGTAAATACTGTATTTAAAAAAATTAAATAATTTACAAGTTGCCGAAAAACAGAACAGGCTCAAAAAAATCATGACCGCACAAGTGAGGTTTGGGGACTTCTGATATATTTTTCAACACATTTCAGAGCAGCTGTACTAATTTTCAGCTCAACGATATTTTTTGTCAGGTTTTCCTGACATTTTGATTAAATCCTCTGGCCTAATTCCGAAGAAGTAATAATAAAATTAAAGGCGGAAAAAATTTTTACCCTTTCAAGTAGCTCGGCTCATTAGACTGATTTCTTAAATTGCTTGCCTTGCTCTTTTAAACACCAAAACAAAAAAAAAGGTGGGCCTATTTTTGATATTAGAGTAGCGCACAAGTAGATATTTTCAAGGATTAACTTTTTTATGCTAAAAGCACTTTATATTTGCTGCTCATTGAAGGGCCAGTGGGGGGGGGGGGAAATTCCATAGGGCGGGGGCGAGGCCTCCCCTGATTTCCCCTTATCTACGTTCCTGCTTCGAAATCCTCTGCGTACGACTAGTGTTATGTGGACCACAGTTTGAGAACCCCTGCTTTATTATTTTTGTCAGGCAATTGAAGGTATTCCCATAAAAATCGATAAACTAATCTTGTGGCAGAATTTCTCTAGATTACCTATACCCCGGGAGAAAAATTAAGGGCAATTTAATTTAAGAATTAAATGAATTAAATATATTTTTTAAATATTGGAATATTTCTTCTTATTTAGGGAGGAAGGCAAAAATAAATGTCAAAAAATGATCATGAGTAAGTAGCACAAGCTTTTTCTTCTTTTGTTAATACCCTCAGTATTTGCCCTCTGTTGAAAATATGACTTCTTTTCCTTACAAACCAGAGTAGTATAGTTTCTAAAAGACTTGTAGTATTCAAAATTAACTGGATTCTTAGTTTGTCGCCAATTTGAGTGTGCATTTATTATCTGTTAACCATGGCGCATATTTTTTAGTAATAATATTTGCTTAAAAGGCGCATGGACGTTGAAATGACTCAAAAGAATATTGTTTAAGTATTCAGTTTTTTCATTTACATCTTCCATCAAAAACATATTAACAAGAGGAGCGGCTCGTTAATCCGATAAAAAATTAAATTGGTTAAAATTTTTTAAATCCCTAACCATTTTAAAAGTTAATGTTTTTGGAATAGACTTCAAATTTAAAGTGTATCTAATAAGATCTTGATCCGATATATTGTAAACGGGCTCCACTTAAACATCATTAACGATTTATTTTATTTTTTTTATTTTTATTAATAATAAATCAATCAAGGTTGTGCTTGTAAGAGTTAGACATGTAGGGCTGTTCACAAGCCGCGAAATATTCAGAGAATCTGTCAAACTAAGGAACTGAGCGATATGTACATTATGAGAGCTAGTAAGTCAATATTAAAATCGCCAAGGAATAAGAGTTCATCGCATGATTATTTAAAAGCAGAAATATCAGCCTCGAAAATTTCTAAAAATGTCCTAATATTTTGGTCTGGTGGTCGATAAATTACACCTACAGCAAACAGTATATTATTGATTTTAATATTTAATTATTATTTATACTATATATATATATATATATATATATATATATATATATATATATATATATATATAACATTTAACAAATGGCACAGAAAAAATATATCGTAGGGATTTAGTAACCTAATCGTTACATTAAGAAGACACAAGAAACAATATTCTTTGAAAACGAGATGAAAAAATTATTAATTTGTCCTCGTTTTCAGAGTCTACGAACATATCCAAATTTTATCGTCGCTCTCATCATAAATCTCATCTTACCAGAAGTTTTGCTCTATAAGTATTCATATATTGAAAAATCAGTTCATCATCAGTTGGTTTTATTTATTTTTTAATTAAACATTGTTGTCCGAACGGTACACAAAGGATAAAGTTCGTGTTATGAGTATGTCTCTTGGTATGTCTATGAATGAGACAATATGAATTTAAAATTTTAGATTGAATATATGGACATGTAGACAGCAAGGCAACGCTGCCACTTATTGTTATTTATAAGTTGCACAAAATTGTGTAATTTTAGAATTTAAAGTGAGAAATAAAAGATAACGTTAGGAATCTGGTAGCTTAACTATTTAGCTTTATTATCAAGGAAACATGGGCGAAATTAGGAAGGGGCTTGGACGAGCTAAGGCCCCCCAAATACCGAACTAGTCCCCCCCAAAATAAACTTAATACATACACTAAAAAACAAATGAAATATATATACGTCTTTTCATATTAGGGTCGGGATTTAGCCTTACTCAGATCTGATCTCATAACTCCGCCCATGCAAAAAATTCGACGGTTCCTAAATGTGGTAAATGTGTGTTAATGACCTAGAATTTTATGCCGAACAGTATGAAACGCAAAAAGAGAATGAAAAAACATCTGGAACAAAAAAAATTAAGGGACATTATGATATTAAACACAAAGAAAATAGGCTGAGGAATTTAGTAATAGTTGGAGTACGCAATACTAAGGATGACTTAAAAACAAATCCTTATTTTAAACTTTTAAGGAAGACTCATCCATCTTGGTGATATTATTAAATCAAATACTCTAAAAAAAAAGGAAAAGAGTGGTATCACCAGTAATAACTGTAATTTGATCTGAAAGTACCTAAATATTTATTATTGAAGACATTACAGACGAAGCACGTGATCACTGGGTGAATGTGGTTTTAAGTATATTTGATACTAAGGATGGTAATATATTTTCAAGAAAACGAGATAATGATCAAGTGGTAAAAATTAGGTGTTATAAAGACGTAAGTAGATTAAAAAACGTACCCACAAATTTTACAGTAAAAACTTAAGGTTTTACTTTAAAGAAAAAAAAACAAATTATGGACTTTAATTCTTTACTTGATGGATATGATCCTTAATTTGGCAGGTAATTTTGATTTTCTACATGTAAACATTAGGAGGTTAAATACAATTTTTGGTATAACTGTTTTATCAGAAACCAATATTATATACAACAAATATTTTTGAAATTGATGGATATGACGTATTTTACAATAATAGAAAAAAAAAGAAATATGATGACTCTATGGCCTATTCTAAAAGTCGAATGGTAAAAGATAATAAAATTATTGCTGATTTTGTCAATAATGGGATATCGGTTGGATCAATGTCCCACTACCGTTCTCCTTCTGCCAATGGTAATTATTATTTTTCTGTGTTGTTGAAATGTTGCAAAACTTGTGGGCGGCATGCATATTAATATTTTAGATAAACAATTAAATATAGGATGCAAATATTTGAATTGTATAAATAGTTATGGATATTTGTCTAAAGTAAACCAACCTACTAGAATTGCATCTCGTAGCCGCACCTGCATTTAACATATGTTTATGAAAAATTGGAATCGCCTAGATAATTATTTAGCTATACTAAATAGTCCTATTTCAGATCATCAATCACTAATATTTAGTTTAAATCTGGACAGGTATTTAAATTTAGTCTCAAATAAAGAACTTAAATTATTAATATTGCATCATTCGCATTTTTGAACAACCTTTAATCAATAGTAAGTACTGCAACAAGAGAACGACTAATTACTAGCAAGGAAATACTGCTGAAACCCCAAATAAAATATAAAATATTGTTAAGCAGATAACAGGTAACAAATCACAGTAGAGGAGAAACTAATATTCCCCTCTTAATTAGCAATAATCATGAAATATTGAACCAAAAAGAGATTGTATATGAACTAAATATTTTTATTACTGTGGGACCACCGCTAAAATAAAAAAAATACTGTATCTGACTTCTTAATAAAGGAAAATAAGCAACATAAGGGAAATTTTTATACCCAATTAAAAAGGCGGAAATTATTTCTACTATTAATTTTTTTTTAAATAACTCTGCGGCTGATATCGACCCACAGTTTTGACTGATGCTCTATGTAAAGTTATTGGGAAATGTATAAAAGCTAGGCTAAGCTACAATAAGAGGAAAATAGTTAAGCAAAATTTTGTTTTTAGCTGTGCTAGTATATTGTAATGTGGCATTCCACAGATTACAGTACTTGGTCTAATCTCTTTTTAATTTACTTAAATAGTTTACTAAGTATTCTTCCTAAAGTAAAAAATTATTAGTTGTGCTGATGATGCTGTTCTTTTATGTAGTTGAGAATGTTGGAATGATACATTTAGTATAGCTGGGAGGGCAATATCTCCAAACATGGATGGAATTAAATGTCTTACGTAAAAATACTGAAATGGGTAATGAATGTTAAATACCTAGGAGTATATTCTGATAATGTGCTAAAATTCGGCATTAATGTTCATAAATAATACAGCCATTACATAAAAATATATTTTAAAGGTGGTGGTGTTCAAGAAGAAACTGTTTTCTTCCTAAGCTTTGTTTAAGGATTCTGGTTTTTCACCATACTCCAAGTATACATAAAGAATATCCTTAGATTTTCACTAAAAAAATATATTTTATATTATTATAAAAAACATAATGTATGTTTCGAGCTAATACATAGCATGACATGGTTGTTCCAATGAATTATTATGAAGCTACGCAGAGAAGCATCTCATATGTGGCACCCAAAAGCCTTAATATGTGGCCTCAACAATTTAAAAATACACAATTTAGAAATATAAATAAAAGTTGAAACGATTGGATTAAAGATAACACTCACCGGATTAAACACATAACTGAATTTTCATTTTAATTATTGCATTAACGGTAAATAAACAAGAGTCAAATTCTTACTATTTTTCTTAAATGCAGAAAACTACACCAATTTGCAATTGCAATTTAATGTAAGTTAGTATAATTTATTGTATTTTTTTTTGTAATGCATTTTTTAACAGTACACACCCAGACTCTTAGTTCATAGTGCACTATTTTTGTGTAAAAAATATTGAAAAATGCAACTATAATGTTGGTACATTAATATATAAAAAAAAATACGTACCATTAAGGATAGAGGCTAAAAGATGTCAAAACGAATGAAAAATTATTTTTCGGAAATAGTTACACTTAACAAAAATACGATTCACATTGCAAATTTTCAATATTGCCTTAAGAAGTGAATTTAGTACACAAAAATATAAAATCAAGAGTAAACTAGACTTATTTTTCATGTTAAGAAAAAATGATACGTGAGAAACATTTCAAATCCATCGTTGCATTGACAATAGGAAAAAAGCATGGAATATGGGGGCGCTGTGTTTTAGAATGCACTAACCTTATTTGTGTTGTAATCGCTGTGTAGTCAGTGGCGTGCCGTGTAGGGGGCCAGAGGGGGCGAATGCCCCCTTCGCCCCTAGACTAGAATCCAGATAGTTCAGTCCGCATAACCGAAATTTGCTGTATAGTGTATGCTCTAGGTTTCCTTATTATAAACCCGTTTATTTTTGGTGGATTTTTGTTTTAAAATATTAACCGTGAACAGTTTCGCTTTAATTCTTTAAAGTACTTAAAATGAGCAATTTAAATAAAACTAAAATGAAAAAGTCAGGAGCTACGTATCGCAGGGAGAAACGACAAAGGTTGCTCCTTGCTGCTGGTTTAGCACAAAGAAATGATCAAAATATTCTACAAAAATTTCTGTTACAAGAAAAATTGGAGTAAGTACCTACCTTATGATTATTGTTAGTAATTTTGATATGTTACAATAAATTGAAGGCGTACCTATTTTGTTTTTCTTTTTTAATCTTTTATTTCAATGCAATAACGTGAAACATTTTATTTAAATGTTTTGGTTTTGTCTAGACCCACACCCACAAATCGAGAGCAAGATTCAAGTTGTTCTTTGAATACTGATTTAATTGTAAATATGGAAACAGGAAACAGTAGTAATAAAGTGGAGGGTAGTTCGGCGGATAGCGTTAGTAGTGATGTAGAAATAGAGATGGAGGAAATTGCTAGTGATGATAACACCAGTAAGAGTAGTAGTAGCAGTAGTGCCGATCCTGGTGAGGGTATATTGTGTATATTAAAATACTAGAATATTTTATGATGTAAAATAATTTTGGTTTTCGAGTAGTTTGACATTATGTGAAACATACCTATTTTTCGAAATTCATAGGAGTTTGTACAAAACGCTACTTAGCACAAATTCTCGAGTTTAAAATATGAGGATCTTTAGAGTTAAAGTTAGTAAGCACAAAGTTCATATTTTTTAAACAAAATCAGTCAAGAATTGAAGATTGCTAACTAAAAATTTGAAATACGGAGGGATTAAAAATTCACGTTAAATTTACATAAAAACTGTTAATAGATCTAGATTTCTAATACTACAAAATCCTCAAGTTCGTAACAAATGTTGTGCAATTCGTTCTACAATTATTATTAAGAAAAATATTTACAAAAAGTTCTTAAAAATAAGAAACACTTGGTATTTAAGAAATTGTCGATTTTTAAATTGAGGGAATTTTTGCCAAAATTTTCTACAGATTTTTTAAAGACACTCTAAACAAAAATGAGTTAATGTATTGTTTTTAAATAGTGGTATTTAAGTATTCTACAGTCTACAGTACTTACCTATACCCAGTTATAGGTAGGGGTTCGCGAGACCACGAGACTAGTCTCGGTCTCGGTCTCGAAACGAGACCGAGACTTGAAAAAGTATTTCGAGACCGATACTTGGTATTCGAGACTGAGACCGATACCGAGACTTACCTATCGAGGCTATCGGTCTCGATCTCAAAGTGAAGTAGCAAAATAACTAATGTTCGTAAATTATAATATAAATAATTCAAAAAATATATGTTTGGGGGCAAATTAATTGATGCAAAAAATAATTTTTCTATAATCAATTATATTATACTAGCATTGTATATGTTCTTATAACAATGATAGTAGTGAAATAGTCATTTAAAAAACGATATAAATAACCATAAAAAGAGAATTTCCCAAATTTACAAATTCTAGTAGCGAAATTCCACTTCACATGTCGAAAACCGTAAATTGCTACCCTGTTCTCAAAGAGAGACACTTTATCACAACTATACTATATAGAATTTTGATATTGTGATCTTTATAAATTTATAATCGGTTTGTATGTTTAATTATGAAAGTAACTAAAATCCAAACATTTTTAGTTTTTTGGTTCAATAATTAATAACTAATAGACTGTAACAACTAAAAACATAGCAATATCATATTCTAATATAGTATAGATACGGTAAAGTCTCCAACAGACGAAGTAATTGTGGTGTTTTTTATTTAAAAATTTTCCGACTTAAAATAAACAAAAAATCAGTGAAAATGTTTCTTAAAATTTTCCTCTTTAATCGCTTCGATGGCTTGCTACTTAAAGAAGGTACGTGTTTTATAGAACAATATTTTTGTATTGATTTTGTTTGTATTTGAAAATAATGGACAATATAAAATTTTTAACTATATGTGTATAATAAAAATAATACATATACATACGGACAAGATTTTCGACAAACAAAACACAAAGTAGAATTTGGCTTAGGATTTTAAATAGATGATCAATAAAGCTAATTCAACTATTACGCTTAAAAAATAACGAACTGTTCTAATAAAGTAAAAATTTAAATTTCTAAACATACATTATAAGCATATTTTTAGATTTTATTTCAACCTATATAATAAACCTAAAAATATTACAGAAAACTGAAACTAATATTTTATAATTTCATTTTTCAAGTTACTCTTATACTATGAATGAATACATAATAAGCATTTGTTTGAAGTTTCATTTAACATGCTTCTTAGCATTGTATTAATTAACCCTGCTTGTGAAAATAAACGCTCTACTGCTACAGAGGTCGCCTGTATAGACAAAAGATCTTTTGCCATTTTCGCTAAATTTGGAAATTGTTTATCGTGTGCTTTCCACCATTCTAAAATATCTGTACCCTTTGGAGCCCGCTTTAATTGCAAATATTCTAATATTTCTTTTCTCCAATTTTCGGAATCACTTTTTTTTTCAAATAGTGATGTATAATCGATGTCATAGTTATCATCGCTTGAGGAACTTGATATTATTGGTGATTCAGCAGACACAATATAATATTTACATTTTCTCAAAAACGGCTATAGATTGATCTTTCAGGCAAAAAATTGAACAAGTAGATATTTGTTTAATAAATTAATTTACTTTTAAAATCTACTCCACTTTTAAAATTTATGGTTGATTTACCAAAGAACAAAAATAGTTGATTCACAAGTAGTATTATGAACCATAGCCGCCTTTGTGCAAGCACAACGTGCAGACTCCTAAGAACGATCCTGGTTAAGAAAGTAAATACGCATCAAAGTAATAAAAGTTTGGTTCAAAATAGCAAAGTTTTCAGAATACCTAAGGGTGCTTTACTTGGCCATTGATCGTTTTCTACCTATTTAATTACAACGTCTGTCCCTAGAATGCCCAACACGTCGCTTGCATGAGTTCGGCAGCATTATACAGTGTGTCCTGATTTTGTGTTTAATATATCTTATTCCATTTGTATATCTTTCGAAATGTCAAATAATTATTCTTCTGTGGATGGTTGTTTAAGTAACTCTAGTGATGTGGCCTTTCTGTTGATGTGCAAAAAACAAGGGATATGTGATATTTATTTTGATACACCTACTATTGTCCGTATATCTTCATTTACTGATTTCCATCTGTTGACAACATATTTCGAATTATAGATTTTTGAAACAATTTTTTATATAAATATACCTACATTTTTTCTACTTTACGGAAATGTTCAACATTGGGTTTTTTTACAGTAAATTGAAAAGGCTCTGGGTTTCGAACGTAGGCTTCCATGTACTTTTGTCTAAATAACATCTCGGCGAACAATTATTTTTAAAATTTTGTTTTCGAGACCACCGAGACTTTCGAGACCGATACCGAGACCGAGACCGTAAACATTTTCCGAGACCGAGACGGATTCAGTCTAGGTCTCGGTCTCGCGAACCCCTAGTTGTAGGTACATAACTTTCGCAGGTACGAATGTCAAAATTAGTACTTTTTTTTTATTTTAGATCCCGTTTCGCCTTTAAATTCAAAAGAAAATAAATCTTTGTTGTCAGAATATAAGTATCTGAGTGATCCATACTTGTTTAAAGATGTGGTTTTGACAATCGCCGATTTCAAATTAGTTGGTATAAATTAGATGGTCACATTCGACCATGGCTTATTTATTCTCCTAGAGCAAATTGTCTCTTTTGTCATTACTGCTGGCTTTTAAGGGGTTCTAATAAATCGGTCTGGGCAGATGCACTTCGAGGATTTAAAAATTTCAAAAAAGGACCCGAAACGATAAAGCAACACGAAGAAGGCGAATTACATAGATCTCTTACTAACAAGTTTTTTGTGATGAAACTGCGTTTACTTCAAAACTCTACCGTAATTCAGGAGCAATTGAAATTAGAAAAAAGTGAAATTCTGAAGAATAGAGAAGCTTTAAAACGGTTGATAGATATAATATTGTATCTTGCGAGGCAATGTTTACCCTTACGAGGCCACGATGAGCCAGATACAGGTAAAAATAAGGGGAATTTCTTAGAACTTGTCGATTTTTTGAAAAAATATGATGTTATGCTCAAAAGGCACTTAGAAAATGCACTTAAAGTCTCGAAATATACCAGTAATCGAATACAAAATGAGCTATTGGATCATCTGGCTCTTGGGGTCCTAATTGACATTGCAAATGATATTAAACAGGCAAAATATTTTTCTATTATCGTAGATTCAACGCTTGACTATAATAAAAAGGAACAGTTATCTTTATCTTGCCGATTTGTCAATAAATTTGGTATACCAGAAGAAAGGTTTCTTAAATTTATTGATATTCCTGATGGATCTGCTGAAACTTATTTCCTTACAGTGGCTGAAGAACTGAAGAACCTTAATATTGACATAAAACTTTGTCGTGGTCAGGGATAGGACAGAGCTAGTGTAACGTCTGGACGTTTAAATGGGCTTCAGTCTAAAATTAAGAATATTGTTCCAGAAGCTGTCTATATACATTGTTGTGCGCCTAACCTTAATCTGGTTCTCATAGATGCAGTAAGTTCTAATACTGAGGTTAAGTTGTTCTTCGGTATATTAGAAAAGGTTTACGTTTTTTTTACAGAAAGTTTTCCTCGAATAAATCTTTTCAGAAAATCCCAAGAACAACACTCAGAGACTTTAGAGGCAAAATTATCTTTGAAAAAACTCTCAACCACTAGGTGGGCGACTCATTCTAAAGCAGTTAATTCATTCTATGTTAATATTCATATCATTGAAGAAACTTGTGAGAAAGTTCTAACCGGCGAACTAAAAAAACGTTACTGCTCAACAAACAGCAGATGCATCGGGAATATTAAATATTATAGAAACTTTCGAATTTAAATTTCTGTTGTCTTTTTGGAAAACTCTTTTGCAGAAAATTAATATATTATCAAATTATATGCTATGTGCAGCGGCAGCAATGATTGTATCTACAAAAAATGATCTAATGAGTATTAGAAATAATGAGAATTTTACAAGATTTCAAAACGATGCAACTACTTTTATAAACGTATTAGAAGGTCCAAAAAGTTTTTTGATGAGGTTCAACCCGATTATGTACATGAAAGTCCTGAAGACAAATTTAATGTGTCAGTATTTTACACAACTTTAGACGTTTTTATTCAGGCATTGGACCGTCGTTTTGAAGATTTTATAAAATTATCTCAAAAGTTTAGTTGTTTAACTAATTTGGAGGATAATGATGAAAATCGAAAAAGTATATTTTAGTATAAGTAAATATTTTATAATAAAGACATCGGGACATCTATAGTAGATGAATATAAACATTTTTCTGCCCTAATAAGTAAAGTAAAGGAAGAGCAAGCCATAAAATACCAAGAATATCTGTCTTTCTTAATTTCCAATAATTTAGAACCATCACACCCATCTTTGTATAACCTTTTTAGAATTTTTTTTACAATAGCCACTAATAGCACTGGTGCTGAACGCTCTTTTAGTAGACTTGCGAGGATCAACAACTATCAAAGATGTACCAGCAGCCAAACCAGAACAAGTAACTTGGCATTATCAAGCACTGAAGCTGAGAAGGCACCACTTAATTTCGATGAAGTTATTGATTCTCTCAAGTCCGTAAAAACGAGACGTTCGGCGCTATAATTTTTAGTTTACACACGTAGGATTTGTATTACGTATATGTATTAAAATTTTTTTTTGATATTCGTATATTTATTATGTGTGGGATTCCTAATATCACTACGATGACACATGGCCCCTAAATACTACCGTGGGTACCCATCTTGACGGATGAAATATATAGCTGATTAATCCGGGTCAATGCCGCCCTTAATTGCGCTTGCCCCCCCCCCCCTCCCATAGACCCACGGCACGCCACCGTGTGTAATAAACCAATAATAGTAATAATAATAAATTAAAAGATCAATTTTAATAAAAGTAATCATGTAAGCTAAAAATGCAAAATTAGATTTATAGAATTTTTTAATTTTTGTGAATATTAAACTCATATTTTGGATTGTATCTTAAATATTTATCATGTACTATTTAGCCTTAAATTGAAAAATGAGGCTACTTTATTCTTGACAATATTTAAAAATGGGGTATTTTCTATGCGTTAAAATCGAAAATTTGTAATGTAAATCATATTTCTTAACAAACAGAAGTTTTTATTGACTGTGTTTTTTTTTCAAACATGACATATTTAGTCATTTTTAATACATGGAAATTTTAAAGCACAAGTCACAAAGAATTTACATCAAATCCAGTATTTGGGAAATCAAAATGCTCACACCAAATCTTACATGAAGGTAGTTGGTAGCTTCTGCTGCTATAAAAACAAGGGTCAAAGGGTTTCTATTTCTAAATTCATTCTACTCAATCTCTGAATATTTCAAATAGCGTTGAGACTTTAGTGCCTATGCCTGAATTTACCTTGTTTCTGTTTTGATTTACTTGTATTTATTATTTTCTTGTATTGGTAGCCACATATATTATATTGTGTAACTATATTATAATAATTTACGAACCCATATTCATGTACTTATGAATTTATGGTTAATAAATAAGAAAATAAATATATGGAGTAACACCAAATAAAATCTGTTTAAATTTTATTAAATGTGAACGTTTATATTTATACAGATATTACCTACTAAAACCAGATATATACAAGCTTCAACCGGATTTTGAGTAAGATGTGGATTATATCCCAGTACTTGTTTTAAGGTAGTTTTCAGGAAACCATCTACGTCCCATCCATCATTCATTACGGGATGCTGATCTGGATCATAAAGATAAACTGGAAAACCAGAAGTTAGAGAACACCTAAAACACAGAATAAATTTAATGAAAGGATACATATTGTATTGCTTACTGACAATGTTAATTATTTGAATAATATTATTATTAAGAAGTTTTGACAAATGTCAGAGTAATAATATTACCTATTTGCTTTAGATTAGTTTACGTAGTTTAAAACAAATTATAAAATTCCATAGTCTAATAATACACCCTCATGTGGTTTACTAAACAGGGTGTTATTAAGAGCTTATTCCTACACTTATCGGTTTTATATAACTTTTTTTTGTATTTCAGGAAAAAATATACATACCATTTCTTTTTCAAATTTTTAATTCTCAACATATTTTATATGGCTGTCCTATACCTAATTTCAATTGTTTTTTATGTTTCTACAATTTAGTAGAATGTAAAAGGTTTGAATTAAGGCAATGGCTTTGTACAGTTTCTGATTTTATTTTAAACAGTATATAAAAGTTTAACTTTTAGAGATATCAAAAAATATCGTATACAAAAGTTTTATGGTTTTCTCTGAAACACCAGGGATTGGTAAAAAATTTAAGAAATGACAATTAAAAAGTAAAAAAACAGCATAAACTTTGTTATTTTAAATGGAGCACCCTGTATAACATTATCTTAAAAGATAACCAAGAGATTTGACAAAAACTTTGCTATAAGAGGCAATGTCTTAGAAAGATTTTTTTTTTCTTTCCAACGATCATTTGTTGTTTTTTTAAAAAATTCTAAAAGCTTAAAGAAAACCATACAATTTTAGTATACAATATTTTTAATATTTCTAAAAGTTTTAGAAATTTTTAGACCCCGTTTAAAATATGTAGGCATTACATTTCCTAATTTTTTTAAGTCTTTTTTTGTCACTTGATGTGAATATGATCACTAAAGTTCTATCCCGATTTTTTTTTTGGCAAAACAAAAAAATTAGGCCTTGCACGATGATAAAAAGTATAAACAAGTAAGTGTAACCCGTTTACGTCAACGAGGGAAATTCTTCCAAACAGTCGTCTAAGGCTCAC
Source organism: Kuschelorhynchus macadamiae (assembly GCA_030620095.1). Taxonomy (NCBI): domain Eukaryota; kingdom Metazoa; phylum Arthropoda; class Insecta; order Coleoptera; family Curculionidae; genus Kuschelorhynchus; species Kuschelorhynchus macadamiae. Next base: position 1,070,714 of record JAUTXW010005441.1, read on the forward strand.
AAGGTATTTCGAAACTGAAATCCAAACAAGGGATGAAGAAGATTAGAACATGCCATCAGACAGATGTTCATTTGTGGTACATGTGCGGTGATTAACCGGCGCCGGGTTTAACCGGCCGTATCGTGGTATCGTGGAAAAACTCTCCACAATACTCATTAAGACCTTTCTCAGTGATCGGTTTAAACATTCGTTTAGTTGTTTTTACTGTCCTATGCATAACATTAAAACATAATAATTTGATCAAGATGATCAGAAATATTAATGTTAATATTTTTTTCTTCCGAGAGTTTGAAATGCGTTGTTTCGAAGATTATTTGTTGAAAATTGTAAGTACCAAGAAGATCAATAAGGACTAAACTTTCTCTTTGATCAAAGCCAAGCATCATGTCGAAATCCCCTGCCAAGACAATGTCCTTACTTGGACCTAACAGCCCCTCAAGGGCAGATAAGTTTCCACAGGGTAGCTTGTATATGCAAACTATAAAACATTTTTCACTAATTATGAATGGAACAGCTGACCCTCACTATGAAATCAATGAAACTAATATTGCAGACCCGCCATCATGGAATTTCTCCCGTTCAGAAAAACTAACGTTATTAATTTCTTCACTAGACAACAAGAACTGTAAGACAAACTATATCAATATTGGAATCCACTAAAGAAGAAAATATCATTTATATAAAACGAATTAATGAACAATTAATTTTAATAAGGGAAAGGGGTAAATATTAAACTCTGCTCTACTTATTTCGTTGAAATTTTATAATTTTTGATAAAAAAAAAACTTCTTTCGCTTTCAATTTTAGAAATGTCAAAAAAGTAAAAATGAATGTGTTGTTTGTAATTTATTCGTCTTATCGGTGACATTAGAGCTTTCACAATAAAATTATATATTAGTTAAGCTTTTTGCGTTCTGTAAATTAACAATTAAAACTGTTACTAAAACCGACCGAAACGTTTGCAAAGAATAAATGTTTCTAGAAGATCCATTACCGTAACCCATAACTAGAAAAGCGTATTCTTGATGTCACTGAAAAGGCCCCAAGCACCAACACTATAGGAAATTGCCACGGATTTGAATACTAGTATATATATATATATATATATATATATATATATATATATATATATATATATATATATATATATCTATTTACACTGTTCTTAAACCATACTTTATACTAAGTTTCTATTTTTCTTGGGTATAGGTTTGATTAATGAAACTTATTTTTCTGCAACTAGCGCTACGTTTCGCTTCTTGTTTGAAAAGCATTTTATTGCATGTCTAAAAAAAATATACATAACACATGAATTAGTACTTTTCAACAAACATACGCAAATATTTAACATGTACTATACTTAACAAACCAAACATTCATAATACTTAACTATTGAACAATCAATTATTTAAAATATTTTTGTACTCACAACATTTAATAAAACAACTATAGCGTAAAATGTTAAAATAAATTTTATATATACTTTACCTTGGAAACGACAATATTATTTACAGTAATAATTTTGATGTTCTGAATGTTTTAACCGATGGGTGAGATCTATATAAATTCCGTAATTATAAAAACGGTTATCTTGTTTTTTTTTTATTTGATTAAAAACCTATGTATTTTGGTATACAGTGGATAGCTGAAATCATGTATAAATGTTTATTTACGGGTGTTATTTCAATTGAATTTTAGTATTTTGAAAATTATATGATTTTAGGTTATTTTTTTTATTATTAAATTTCATTATTATTTAATTAATTATTTTATAAATTTGACTTAGGCAAAAAGTACATACAAAATTTCGCTCGCTCTCGCTCAAGCTCTCCCGTTTTCTCCCTCGCTCTTCCATTCTCCCGCTCTCTCTCTCTCTCTCTCTCTCTCTCTCTCTCTCTCTCTCTCTCTCTCTCTCTCTCTCTCTCTCTCTCTCTCTCTCTCTCTCTCTCTCTCTCTCTCTCTCTCTCTCTCTCTCTCTCTCTCTCTCTCTCTCTCTCTCTCTCTCTCTCTCTCTCTCTCTCTCTCTCTCTCTCTCTCTCTCTCTCTCTCTCTCTCTCTCTCTCTCTCTCTCTCTCTCTCTCTCTCTCTCTCTCTCTCTCTCTCTCTCTCTCTCTCTCTCTCTCTCTCTCTCTCTCTCTCTCTCTCTCTCTCTCTCTCTCTCTCTCTCTCTCTCTCTCTCTCTCTCCTCTCTCTCTCTCTCCTCTCTCTCTCTCTCTCTCTCTCTCTCTCTCTCTCTCTCTCTCTCTCTCTCTCTCTCTCTCTCTCTCTCTCTCTCCCCTCTCTCTCCTCCCCTCTCTCTCTATCAATCGCTATCCCTCTCTATCCCCCTAACTTACTCTAGATCGCTCTCTACCTTACTCTCTATATCGCTCTCTATCTTACTCTCTATATCGCTTTCTATCTTACTCTCTATATCGCTTTCTATCTTACTCTCTATATCGCTCTCTATCTTACTCTCTATATCGCTCTCTATGTTACTCTATATATCGTTCTCTATCTTACTCTCTATGTCGCTCTCTATCTTACTCTCTATATCGCTCTCTATCTTACTCTCTATATCGCTCTCTATCTTACTCTCTATATCGCTCTCTATCTTACTCTCTATATCGCTCTCTATCTTACTCTCTATATCGCTCTCTATCTTACTCTCTATATCGCTCTCTATCTTACTCTCTATATCGCTCTCTATCTTACTCTCTATATCGCTCTCTATCTTACTCTCTATCTTACTCTCTATCTCGCTCTCTATCTAAGTCTCTCTCGCTATCTTTCTCTAGAAAAAACCTAAAAATTCAGTTTTTGAAAAAAAAATTTTGTAATCAGATTAAATTAAATGTGGCAAAACATCTAAAAATTATTTAAGCTTTCAAATGAAAAAAGATTTATCGAGATAAAATAACGAAGAAAATGGGGTGGAACTTCTACTTAGGACACCCTGTATGTTAGGCTTTTACAGATATTTACAAAATATATTTTATACAAAATAAAACGCTCTTTTTTTTATATACTATTCACAACAAACTTTTATATGACATTTTCTTTATAACCACATGAGGAATCATCTCAAATATTTTTGATTACTTAGGAAACCTTTAAATAAAAATATCTGACATTAATGATCTATATCTAATGCATCCCAAAATTTGCTAGAAAAAGGCAAAAATAATAGTTTTTAAGCAGTAACGAAAATGTTCTTCTTTTTTACCATGACATTGACTCTGATATGAATAAATTAAGATCAAGTGTTACAGATTACAGAAGACAAAATTTACCTTGAATGATCGAAACAAGTAAACATTCTACAATTCCTAGATCTATTTCTTGGAATAGGTGGCAAAATGGGCGGTAAAGCATCGGGCGTTAGTCTTTGCGGCAGTGCTAAATCTGGAGTATTTTGTTGCAATGCTTCATGCATAGCAAATTCTGCTTGTTCAACTGATATTTTAAGTCTATTTAGATTAGTCTGTTGGTGTGCAAGTTCTAATTTCATCTCCTCTATGTTTTTCGAATAAGTCTAAAAAAACGTATATGTCAATTAAAAGATAAGTCTTAAAAAAAGAAAATAAGTAAAGTACAACTATTTTCATATATACTGTATGTCATTAATTTACAAATACATGTTCCATGATCATCTAATACACAGATAAAACAGATAAATATTTAATTTAAATCAATAAGACAATCATAAAATATTCCTATTTGCTATTTTTACAACCTTAATATCCTAACGTACGTTTTAATTTACATGAATAAAATGCCTGAATCACTTATCTCAGTTGCTTATTGCTCATTAAAAAAACAATAAATTGTACAATGTTTTAGGTTCACGTTGTGCAAATGACTTTAAAAAAAAAAGCTCACGATACTAAAACACTTTAATGTAACCGGTACAACAGTTAATGGCTAAAGAGAAAATACGCATTCAGTTATTTTCACAAAGTATTTATATGTTAGATAAACAGTAAGCGGTTTCTGTGGGAGCATCTCGGCATTACAGGTTCGCATCATAAGGTGCTGTACTTGATGTTCCCATAACTGCTTCGCATTTAGTAAAGTACTCTGGAGTTGGCCTTAGAATTCGGGGATGAATGGCTGCAGATTTCTTCTAACGTGATTTCCTTACTTTTTTGTTTCTTAAGGTTGCATTTTTCGCTGTGAAACTTGAATGCAAAAAATAATGTTAGTAAAATAAAAATAAAGTAAATTAGTACAGTCTAGCCACTAATAATTTTAAAATGTATCCCTGTTTTAGAGTCGATCTCTTGTTTTTCAATTTTTAGTGCACTTTTAATAACCCTTATATCGTTCGGATTAACATTGCCTAATTTTTGTGGTTAAAGTCTGTTACGGTTTTATATACCGGATGTGTAAAGCGAATTTTTGAAAAAATATTTTTGTGGTTATTTTTAGAGATTTTGAAATTTTGTATAATAATGTCTTTTCATTTCACAAATAGAGTTAAGTTCTAATATGCAACTTTCTTTTAATGGTAAGTTTTCCTCGTTATCGTTGCATTTCGAGACAACTACCTTGTGTTCAGGAGTAAACACGATTCATTTATATTTTCAAGTTCTTGAATTTATTTTTTTTCCAGTTTCACAATAACCAGGCGGCATCGGGAATTGGATAGGTTTTTCGAGGACTTCAAAAGTGGCGTTTCCTGTAGGAAAACTTATGTAGTCCTTATCGGATTTGTTTCGTGGCAGATATATTCTCCAAGAACGGTTTCTTTACATTTCCCACTTAAAAAGATATAATTCTGCTCATTAATTATTAAATATTCAGAATGAGGTATTATAATTTAAAAAAAAAAATATGTACAATAGGTAAAGGATATGATTTTCATGGTTATAACTTTTGATTTCCATTATTTCTCAAAAAGTGAGATGTTCTCTACTTTTGAAAAAAATTATAATGTATTATTTATTAACCGCTATAGTTGCTGAGGTACTTAAAACTCTTAGTTCGCCAGTTATGTTTCGCTTATGTAACTGTCATTTTGTAATTGTAACATTTGAAAAATTATTTCTTCAATTGTTGAAAAGTCATCTTAAACCTATAACTGTCAAGCTAGACCAGGTCTAAATTTAATCCTCTTTAGTGAATACGGGTGCTAATGTTTAGAGACTGATTTAATTTCAATAAGAAGTCGGTTAGGGTCAATACAGAGTTGTGAAATATATTTAGTTTAGAAAAAGTTATTACAATTGGTATTTTTGCTAAGGTGTCGTAGATTATTTGAAATTCTGTTATTAATTGCGAAATTAGCATTTCGGTAAAAAAGTTATATATTTTAAAAAGAGTTTTTGAAACTTCGTATAAGAATGTCTTTTATACACACTTCACAAATAATTTGTCTCATAGACTCGCGAACTCTCTCGAATATTCCAGGTGTAATGCGAATTATTTCACATGAAGCTATAAGTCTGTTAAATAATAATAGATCGGAGGACCTTAGGGGCCATGGCTGGGGTCCACCTCGACCTATCTAACGGTTGCTGTATTGTCGATATAAAAACTCCCTTACATCCATACTAAAATGTGGCGGTGCGCCATCATGCATAAACCACATTTGGTATCTTATTTCAAGTAGTACCTCTTCTAACAGCCGCGGGAGTTCTTCTAAAAATTGACTCTTTGGATATAGTAAAGATGCATCAAGTTATCCAATAAAATTGTATAAACAAGCACATGTGAAATGTCTAATGTTAAAAAATTTATTTTTTTCAAAAGTTAAAAAAATCTGATATATATATATATATATATATATATATATATATATATATATATATATATATATATATATATATATATATATATATATATATATATATATATATATATATATATATATATATATATATATATATATATATATATATATATATATATATATATATATATATATATATATATATATATATATATATATATATATATATATATATATATATATATATATATATATATATATATATATATATATATATATATATATATATATATATATATATATATATATATATATATATATATATATATATATATATATATATATATATATATATATATATATATATATATATATATATATATATTTTTTTTTTAGAATCTGTTTAATCAAGATTAACCAGAGTGATTCACAGTTATTTACATTTCTTTTATTGCTCACTAATGGTGGTGTTTCAAGGCTGTCAAAGTGAATTGTATTGTACAACGTTTAGTACATTTTCATCGCGTTCTGTGTTTGTTCAATCAACAACCAGTTTATAGTTAAACGCGTTCCACGCCTACTTATTTATATCATTTATTGAAACATGTCATCAACTACCTGTACTATTTGTCAAAAATCATGCATTTTTAGACATTTAGGACGAAACCTAAAGATGATAAACTGTGTGGCGTTCACAGTGATTTCTGGATGCAAGTTGTTTGTAAAAGTTGTGCCAACAATGGCACCACTGGCTCATACAGTAGTCTTATCACAAAGAAACCTACGTTATTACTGTCCTGGCTATAAGGAAAACTTATGTAACTTCACCACCATCTAATAGGTGAATGGAGCAGTTAAAATCAGCAAAAGCAAAAAACACAGAGATGATCTCACATGTGGATGAGCTGAAAAACAACTTCAACGGGCAAATGTATAAACAAATGGATAGTGCTCCAATGGGGTCCTCGCTATCACCAGTAGTCGCGAATTTATTTATGATATACTTCGAGAAAGAAACTCTTGAGAAAGCCAGTTTAAAACCCAAATTATGGATTCGTTATGTGGATGATACATTTATTATATGGCAACATGGTCATGCAGAGCTCGAAAAATTTCTGACTCACGTAAATTCAATCCACCCCAGAATACAATTTACTCTAGAGTTAGAGGAAAACAACAAACTACCATTTTTAGATGTTTTGGTCACAAAACTGCATAACGGACATTTCGAATACACCGTGTATAGAAAACCAACACATACAGACAGATATTTAAATGCAAAATCACATCATCACCCAGCACAAATTCAAGCTGTGGCAAATACTCTAATATCTAGATCCGTGTGACTAACTGAAACACAGACGAGACAAAACGAACTTAAGGTAATATCTAGTGCTTTAAAGAAAAATGGCTACACAAATCGCACCATAGAGAAAGCTATTAATGCACAGGTTTCCCGAACAACGAACAACAAAAAATATGAACCGGGAAAGCAACGAGTAGTCTTACCATATGTAAAAGGCACAACAGACAGAATCGGAAGAATTCTGAGGAAACACAACATACAAGCAATACACAAGCCACAAACAACTATAGGTAAACTACTCGGAAACCCAAAAGATAAAATCAAACTGGAAAAGCACGGAGTGTACAGTATTCCGTGCCAGGACTGTGAAAAGTTGTACGTAGGGCAAACTAACAGGCGAATATCAGCAAGAGTGGAAGAGCATAAACTCAGCATCAGAAATAAACAAACAACCTCAGCTTTATTCGTACATCATCAGGAAACCGGCCATAAAATAAATTTCAATGGGTGTAGGGAGATTACCAATATAGAACATTATAAGACCAGAATAATCCATAGCCATAGAAATTGAAAAGCAAGGTGATTTGAATAAAAGGGACGAATCATTAAAACTACCAACAGTATGGAAGACAATAATCGACAAATCTAAAATCGCAAAAACTCAAGCGCAATTAGCGCAACAACAACAGCACCATCCGGAAAACATAAATAACGACCAACGCCTGCGCAGATATAACCTTCGGCCCAAAGTGGGGGTATAAAAGGAAGCGTCGCAGTCACGAACACTTCAGCCTCTATTCGGACGCGAGAAAGAAAGCTTCGAAAATGCCAAATGTGATTTTGGCGAAACGTCAGCAAAACTGTTCTTTTCAGAACGACAGTAGTGAACGGATGTACACCCGGAATGAAAACACACTGTATTTTTCCATCCGTGAAGGAGTAAAAATCAACACCATATATATATGTATATGTATGTATATATATATATATATATATATATATATATATATATATATATATATATATATATATATATATATATAATATATATATTTTCACTGTGTATGCATACCTCGGTATAATAAAAATCAAAAGTATTTTAAAATGTACTTATAAAATTAAATTTTGTTTTATAAAATAATTGGAAATTAAAACTGATGGTAGGTATTTCCATTCAGCTATATTCGCTCGGAAGCAAAATGGACTATTAAGATATGAATAACCCTTTCAATTATTAATTATAGAAATAAACATTTCCTAGGCTAGTGCGTGTAAGTATAAAAAAACGCTGTTTAAAAAATTAATTTGTCTAAACATAAAACCCAACATAACATCTCCAATATATTTTCGGCTAGGTCACGATATGCCGAAATGATTTAAATAAGAGTTCCTAAGAAACTTACTCCTAAAAGAGGATCTAAATAAATGAGACTACATTGAAAACTTTCATACAATCTCCCAACTTCCAACTTTGCCGGGCGATGTACGGAAATATTGAAATAATTTAAGTACCCGTCGATAATCTAGTCGAAAATCTTGTTAGAAAATAGTCTAAATACGTTCGCATTGAAGTGTCGGTAGTGGGAACTGGTTACAATCCACCTTCCGCACTCTGTTCTCCAAGGTCAGACGACGGACCGTCCGTAGCCGTTTGGAAGAAATGCACTCTTAATCAAGGCCACTTAGAATTAAAGAATCAACAAGTTTAATCTTTAAAACTGTATAAAATTTAAAAATTTAGTTTAAAATATGCATTTTTAACGATTTTTTATATGGTCATTAAAATTTAAATTTTGATCAAAAATAACACTAAGATTTCTCATTGAAGTAACTAAAGGAATAGTATAACTCTCATGAATAATTTTAAAATTAAAATTGGTTTTCATTTTAGTAACTAAATTTTTTGGACCAATTATTAATAATTTAGATTTATATACATTAATTTTCAATCCATGGTTTTTAATGTTTATATGTATATTAAAAAGGGCTTCATTTATTACATTAACAAAATGTATTATATTTTCAAAATTAACTTTATGATAAATTTGAGAGTCATCTGCAAATGCTAAAAGGTTACCATGTTTACCTGATAAAAATCAAATGTGTAATAATAAAAAGCAATGAGTACAGTATGTACAGACCCCTTGTGGCACTCCTTTATGTATCGATAGCATAATTCGTTAGAAATTCTAGTAACCTGATTATGGTTAGAAAGGTAGTTAATAAACCATTGTTTCCTGCACGTAAGTTATTATGAATTAAAGGAAATGAATTATTTGTGGGCATTTGTGTCTCATTATTGATAGATGGTACAGAATAGTCCACCTTTGCATTTCATACAACGTTACTTAAAATACATTGCACATGATATTAGTTTCTCCGTACCATACTAATGGCATTTTCTGAAGTCCTCCTTGCTCTAGATAATAAATAATTATAAATAGCTTCAGTTTTATCAATTATTGATCCATTTCTTAGATAGGGTTTCATAAGATGTTCTTGTAGTGCAAAAACCTCCGATAAGTATATGAGGTGTAAGAATATTCATACCAAGCAGTACTTGGGATGGCGCATGTTAAATTTATTGTTTATTGTTTGTTTGCCAAAATTGCTATTCAAATAGATCTGCAATATAGTTTAGTTACCTGAAAAAAATACCGATACTACCCTTAACTTACCTGCATCTCTTTCTCTTCCATAAGACCCTATGTCAACTGCTACAAATTTATTCTCTGCACCGACAATTGGTAACATTACCTGTGAATAAAACTCCTTGTAATTATAATAACAACATTCGCTACATTTGGGCGCTTTTATCCGCGTGTGCTTTCCATAAATAGCTTCAACACAGTTAGGAAAATTCCAAACAGTCGATCACTTGTTTGAAGCATTTCTTCCGTTGATTGTGGCAAAACTAAATTAAGCATTATAATGTCAACTGGATTCGTTCATAGGTATTGAGTGTAGCAAGCCATAGCTGTATTAGAATGTATTAAATCTTATATCAGGCAGGAAACAATAAAAATTAACGAATTCAAGAAGATGTTGACCAATTTAATAATTGGTATTCTAGGAACAAGATGAAATAATTGCAAAATTGCACAAGTTTAACTCATTAAGAATCTTGGGGTACTTTTTGATAATAAACTTTCATTGGTTCAACCAGTTGAGAGTTGTCGAAATAAAGCTTGAAATTATTGGGCTTTGTTAAAAGACATACAAAAGATTTTAAAAATATTATTGTATAAAGCTACTCTATATATACTTTATGAGACTAGAAAACTGTTTCAGCTTTTTGAATCCCTATTTTCAGGTGGCCCTGGTAAAAAGTGAAGTGAGACCCAAAGATCCTCTGCCCCACTTTACCAATCTATTCTCTGAGTTGCGACGAAATCATTGCGCATGGCTATTAACACTCCACCTCCACCACACTTATTTTCAGATGATTCACGGTCACGTCAGAAGACACTATATCGGACAGAATCAAAAATTTCAGAATTGGAGAAACTAATATCAAGGAAAGTTTCTGTTAAAAAATAAATATTGGCATCAATATTGATAGAATTCACTTTTATATCGCCAGTTTTAGATCTTAACCCGCGAACGTGTTGATAATAAACTGAAAATGACATTATAGACTAATCCATAAGGCGAATAAGCTTCATCTGTGTCTTTTCATTTTTCCGAACAAAAATATTCCCATTCCCATGTACATGTTACACCGAATATCGCCGATTGTGCTAGACGTAGAATTTTTCTGTGTTATTTTTGTAGAAATATTTTATCGGTTAATAAACAAAAGCAAGTACAATATATTATTTTTCATCAGGATGATAACGTAAAAGGTATAGTCCAATTCAAGATTTGTGCATTTATTTGTAAAATAGGAGCTATCAATATAAATTAACCAATAAAGCCGACGTGAGATATACGTTAGACAATTGAGGCGGTTTTCTTCTATTTCAGATGACCACTCACTATTTCACAATTTTCAAAGTTTAATAAAATGTTTGGTATGAAATGATGAGATGAAAGATTTCTTCGTTTTATCCACTGACTTCCACCAGACATCCACTGACTTCAACCAGACTTCCACCGACTTCCATTTGCTGTACACCTCGCGAAATCACTGTATGTTTTCCTTGAAATCATGACCTAAATCAGGAAATCAAAATAAGAAATCAAGAAATCACATCCAAAATTACAAAATTTCCCTCTTTATTACCCACTTATTTAAAGAAATAATCATTTGGCAACACTGAACGTAACGCACAGCACACGGATTTTCTTCCCTGACTTCACTAACTAAAATATACTGGACTTGGATGCCGTCGTGGAAGTGGTGTCCTAATTGCCATTAAGTCGGAGTTTAAATTCCTTGGTATGCAGTACTGTGAATAGTTTCGAAGACCAATGGGCAGAAATACGTCTACAAGGGGGCATCTGATTATTGGTTGCGTTTACATGCCTAACTCTCAACCTGAACCATACCAATCCTTAATAGATACCATCGAACAGCTGAGAAGACGCTACGACGCGGAGAAGTTTCTGATGAGTGACTTTAATTTACCTAATATTGAGTGGAGAAATGAGGAAGGTTTTTATATCCCTCAAAACATCAGTGGTCAGTCACCCCAGGTTTTGCTTATAACACTCGTTATTTGGAATTGAACCAAATCAATTCTATAATCTGAATGGTCGATATCGACATTTTCGACGATTGCTGCGTCACCATGTCTAAAGACCCAATCAGTGTGGTTGATACGTACCCCCTTTGTAAATCGAGGTTCAAGTCAAGCACGTAGCTCTACTAGATAATCAATTAAGTGTCATTATATATCACTTTCATAAAGCTCATTACGTTAATATCAACCGGTACTTATCTACTATAAACTGGAGATCTATGATAATCTAGAAGATGTTGATATTATGACAAAACGGTTCTATGACATTGTTTACAACGCTGTTGAACAGTTTGTACTTAAGAAACTTGTTCAAGAAAGGAAGTTACCTTTTACATCAGAGCTAAAAATGCTAATAAACAGGAAGAATTCGCTTTACAAAACATTCAGACACTCAGGTTTACAGTCAGTCTATGAAAGTTACTCTCCGATTCGCCGACAAAGTAAATATCTGACTGAATTATGTTATATGCTTTTCATTGCAAATACAGAACATACAATTCCAACAAATATAAAGTATTTTTGGGGTTACAGTAATTCTCTTAGAAAGGAGACGGGCCTGCCGAGCATAATGAAATTTAATGGTGTAGAGATGGAAGATCAGGAAAGCACAGTGAATGCTTTTGCTCAACACTTTCAATCCTCTTTCGGTGATCATATAAATGAGCTTACCCTTAATCAGGTGCAAGTATCGGATGGATTTTTCCAGCACCTTGCACCTCACCACTTCACTAAAGATGAAATTGCTGATAAACTTAATTTTCTTGATACCACGAAGAGTGCAGGACCAGATGGGTTATCGCCTGTGTTTTTGAAGAACTGCAAAGATGCTTTAACAGAACATCTATGTAAGTTTTTTCCAACATCATTTTCCAAATCTGTTTTTCCTACCGTTTGGAAGGCATCAAGTCTGTTTCCTGATTTCAAAAAGGGAATAAAATCTGATGTTCAGAACTACCGAGGCATTTTCCTTCTATCGACAATTGCGAAGATCTTTGAGTCATTCATCACAGATGAACTCTTTGCTGTATACAGGTGATTCCTGTATATAACACCACAGCCACATGGATTCTTTAAAGGTCGATCCACTACTACCAATTCATCAGTCATTCAGATTCAAATCGACGTAGTATATACAGATATATCAAAGGCATTTGACAGCGCATTCCACAGACTAATAATCAAGAAACTTGAAGCCATTGGTATATAAGGACCATACCTAGGATGAATTTGCTCTTATCTAGGGAACAGAAAGCAGTACGTCCAGCTAAGTGGGGTAAAGTCTCACGAGGTTCTTGTGACCTCAGGTTCCCATCTTGGACCTGTACTATTCTTCATTTTCACCAATAATGTAGCTTCAGTCACTTCAGGAATTCACCATGCCTTTTTATACAGATGATTTGAAGTTCTTCATCATTTTCAAATCAATTGAAGACTGTTTTAAGATGCAAGCCGATTTAGACAATTTGGTCAGATGGTGTAGTTCTAACTTATTCAAATTAAATATTGATAAGTGTAAAATTATGTGTTATTACACTATCAAGGAGCCTGTGATATTTAATTACAGGACTGAAGCCTCGCACTTAGAATGTGTAACCTCATCTAAGTCCGAGGAGTCCTGGGAGTCGGACCCCCCCCCCCCAGAAGTCTAAAAATATTTGATAGTCAAAGTCAAAGTAAAATATGGTTTATAGTCGTAAGAAATAAATTCTCATTGACAAAGCTTTAAGTTAACCTAATAGTACGAGACAATAATAAATTTTTTTATATAAATATGAATATAAGAAAGGAAAACAACATATTACATGGAAAAGGTGAATAAAACGCTATAACAATCACAATCAAGAACACATATGTGATGCACTAAAAGTAAAAAAAATATTTTTTAAAATTAAATAAAAAAAAAGGTAACTTGTTGGTTTGTACTAATAATCTTTTCAACACCCTTTTTAAATTTTACTGGAGTTTGGAGATCTGTCAATTGCACGGGTAGGTGACTAAAAATCTTTTTAAGCCGTCATAAAAACTGACTTTTTTCTAAGAGTACAAACAATGAACTCAATGTTATAATTTTTGTTTGCACAAATAGTGGTCTGCAAGAATCCCTAGGTTTAGCTCTACAAAGGTAATATGCGTTAATATCACTCAACATATCGACATTTTTTGGAGTGCCACGATATGATGGTATCGTCGGCAAACTATGTCAATTCACCTTGCAATATCAATATGTTAGATCATTTAAGTACAGGAGAAAGAGCACTGGTCAAAGTAGCGAACCCTGTGGCACACCCCATTCATTTATATGGGTTTCCGATGATGTCGCACCCACGCATACTTTTGACTCCTTCTCAAGTAGGATTCACGCCCATTCCAGAGCACAACCCCATAGCATTGAAGCTTTCGCAGCAGTATATCAAGACTCACACAATCGAAAGTTTTCGATAAGTCACAAAATACCACTGCAGCCACCTCCCCTTCATTAATGTTTCTATATACTCTCTCCAAGAATCCAAACAGCATAATTTACACTGGAATTTAAACTGTTTATGGTCCAGTATACTATTACTTTCATCCAATGAGATTATTTGTTTGAAAATGTTGAAAGTAGGGATATGAGTCGATAATTTGATGGTTCTCTTAGCGTCACCACTCTTGAATAGAGGAATAACTTAGTTGTTTTAAGGCAAGGAAGAAATTCGCCACTCTCCTATGAATTTATGGTTTGGACCCCAGGCAAGGAAGAAATTCGCCACTCTTACTAGTGAAACATATGACTAAGACCGAGACTTAATTTTTAAAAAACAGGTCTCTTGGAGAAGAATGGATGATTTGCTAAGATTATATTCTTTAATTTCTTTAGTTCAAATTAAGCTATAATAAATTACACAGATATAATAAATTACAGTCATAAACATAAAGTGAAATGATGTCCAAAAACAAAAATGAAAGTCATCTGCTTACTTATCTAAAATCATGGGACAAAAAAATGTACATGTTCAAGAAGTCATCTAGGCTGAAAGGCTCTAATTCTAACAGTATTTTTTAAATTTCTTTATGCTCTCAATTATTTTGATCCTATCTGGAGGTTTGTTAAATAGTTTTATGCACATATAATGAGGGGATTTTTGAGTCAGAGTAAGACAATGAATACAATAATTTATATTAAACATTCTTGTGGTATATTGGTGACTAGAATGGGACTGAAAGTTCAATCTATTCTTAAAGAAAAATATTAACCATTCAAAAATGAATAATGCTTACAGTGTTAATATCCAGTCCTCCTAAATGCATTAATACTTATATGTTTCATTATACTTTAATCTCTTTATTACGCAAAGTATTTATATTTGGTCGACAAATAGGTTTGGAATCTCTACCCGAAAATATAATACCATATTAAAGACAACCCTCAAAATTTGCTCAAAGTACTCTCTTAAACATTTTCTTTCATATATTTTCCAATAACCCTAATGGCATAGTAAATTGTACTTATTTTCTTTAAAGAGAGTCAGGCTGATAAGGCCAGTCTAAAAATTTATTAATATGCACAATTTTGTTTTTATACCTTTCAAAGTTTTGTCCTAAATAGAAGCATATTTGTTTTATCCTTGTTTAGAATAAGTTTGTTCATGGAAAACCATTCTGTTACTTTATCGAGAAAAATTTTTCTATCAGTAATAAGCTGAGTTATGTCTTTTGCTCCTAGGAGTAGGTTAGTGTCATCGGCGTAATTAACTATACTTTGTTCAGTTAATACTGTATTATTTAAATCATTTATGAAAACAATGAACAATATGGACCCAGTATGATACCCAGAGCAACCCCATTATTTAATATACTTTTTACTTTCTATTGTTAAGATATGATTTTATCTATTCATTGGTGTTGCCTCTTATCCCTAAGTTTTTTTGCGAGTAACTCCCTATCTAAGCAGTCATAAGCTCTGCTGGACAGATCCCCGAATACACCCAAAGCCACATTTCCATTTCCCAGATGACCTAAGATTGAATGAATTAACTGAAAAATTGCAGTGTTGATTGTTCTTTTAAAGTATCCAGACAAGTTTTTGCTGAATAAAAAAATCAAAATCTGTATTTCATAGTAACTTAAAAGCAGCCATCAATAATAATAATAATAAATCCTTCATACTGGTTACTTAGATTATAAAAAAGCCTTTGATTCGATACCCCACCGTTGGCTAACCAGAGTAATAGAATTATATAAAGTCAATAAAAACATCAGGCAATTTCTTACGCAAATCACGAGTACGTGGAAAACTAAAATCAACCTGAGAACACAAAAAGAGCACATCGAAACAGAAGAGATCTACATCAGACGAGGTATGTTCCAGGGAGATTCACTCAGCGCTTTGTGGTTCTACCTCTGTCTCAATCCACTCTCAAACACACTGAATAACACAAACTTCGGATTCCAAATTAAACGCCAAAAAAATAACCTACAGAAAATAAACCATCTCTTGTACATTGATGACATAAAATTATATGAAAGCACAAAGGCACAGCTAAAGGAACTCCTTAAAATCACAGAAACGTTTACCCTGGACATCAACATGGAATTTGGTAGAAGTAAACGCAAGCTACTTCATATCAACAAGAGAAAGTGGAAAGACCACCCTACGGGGGAGACAATCAACAATGAAACTATAGATAACGTACTCAAAGAAGAAACGTACAGATACCTAGGCTTCCATCAAAGCACCAAAATTAACCACACTCATATTAAATCAGAGCTCAAGACGGAATATAAAACCAGAATCACAAAGCTACTAAAAACAAAACTGAATTCCAGAAATGTAACGAAAGCTATTAACAGCTTCGCCATACCTATTCTTACGTATTCGTTTAGTATCATAAAATGGTCACACACAGACATAGAAAACATTCACATTCTCATACGCTCTGAATTCACTAAACACAGGAAGTTACATCCCAACGCATGCAAGGAAACTCACTATCGAGAGAAAAGAAGGAGGAAGGGGAATTATAGATATACAATCGCTAAATAAAAAACAAATTTACGAACTCAGAAAATTCTTCCACAACAAACAAACTAACCTCCACAAGGCAATAGTGAAGGCAGACAAGAATTATACACCGCTCGACCTGTCTCAAACGAGCCACGCAGCAGACGCACACAGTCACATCCAATCACGACTAGAGAAGATGAACACCTGGTCTGAAAAAACACTTCACGGAAGACACAGATACCACATAAAGCAAGACCATATACTGTGTACTTTGACTGCAATGATTGCTTAGATATTTAATGGCATAACAAAAGCTACGCAGTTTTTTACACAATTCATCTATATGCACTTGCCAAGTAAGGGCACTGTCTAAAACTATACCAAGCATTTTCGTTGTATCAGTGGAGTAGACAGTGTCATCAGATTTATCGCATAAAATCATGGTGTTGTTGCTTTGTTGTCGTTAAGACGAAAATAGGAGACAATTTGTTTTGTTTTTGTTTAAAACCAATTTATTTTTTTCTGACCAAAGAATTACTCCTTTGTACTCCTTTTCAGCCATGGTTTTTAATGATGGTAGATCTTGTCTAGTTATGAGGATGTTGGTGTCATCGGCGTAACAAATGGAAAGGACTCTAGGTGAAACTTTTTCTAGATATAGTATGAGGTCGTTAGCATCAATCACGATTTCTATAGTTTTATTGTGATATTTTTTTTTGAAGATTATAATTTTCCACATTATTTTAGATTTATTTGGAGCATTCAATATTTTCTTGTCATTTTCCTGTTGACAGAATTCATGACATCCAATAATGGATGTACATGTCAAAAGTATAAGGTTAGAACTAAATATTTGTGAAAGACTTAGACATGGAAGAAGTATAATTAAAAAAGAAAAAAAATGCCTTTCTTAAAAGTCACTTGCAAACATATTATAGGTATTCTGAAACCGAGTAGTAATCTCTTTCAACCAGAATTTTTTAAATTTTAGATTTGTAGCATTTTAAGTAATTTATTCAATAAGATAGAGCCTGCATAATCAGGCGATTTTTCAAATTTAGTTAAGTTATGTTTAACTATTGAAAATTTATTTGCATTTTTTGTTTGGTACCCTGAAAAGCAGAATTAATCTTTACATACATCAATTCTTTAAGAATCTAAATACAGGAGAATGTCATGATTTTTTTTGGGATGAACACTGGTTTACAACTATTTGTGAAAGTTACTCCATACATAAGGCGAATTATTTTTTTTATATATATAATCATAATCAACATGACATTCCCATGTTAAGAACTGATCTATATGCAAGGCTAAAAACATACAGCTTTCTGATGATGGCAACGACGATTTAAATTGAACTAAACTTGATATACACGGTTTTTGTAGATTAAATGTAAGATTTTGTAATTAAATTAAATTATTTTTTGTACACCAAGTGTTGAAATCACTTATAAAATTCTGAACTAAGTCCTGAAGTTCCTCAGGCCTTCGTACTGACACCACTATTGATGAGTCATCAGCAAACATGACAACTTTTCCTTTGTTGAAGTAATTGTGCATATTACTTATGAAAATGAGAAATAGCAGTGACCCAAGCAGGGAACCCTGCGGCACTATATCGATAAACGTCGGAAATCTAATAAATAAATTCATCATACTTCCTCTTATTCCATTGGCTGATAGTTTATCCATGATAAAGCCTATCTCAAGCCTCTCAAATGAACGAGACAGATCAAAAAATAAACCTGCCAGACAGTGACGGTCATCCACACTCCTATTCACCATTTGCATAAATTAGTTGTATTTTTATATATTAGTTCAGTTCAGTTTTTATTTATTTAAAAAGCAGAATATGCTGTACAATAATGTACATTAAACTAATAAACTATAAACACTAAAATATATACCATATAATGACGGAAACATATACTATTTAATGTCAGAAATAATGTTATGTTTGTTACAATATGCAGATTTAAAACCAAAATTTTTGGTAAGGTAATGAAAGTCATCAGGTGCTATGGTCTTCTGGGCGAACTCTTCTTAACTGTAGTGGGCAGATTGCATCAAATATTGCTTAACTTTCTCCTACAGTCCGTCTTCCCTCTAATTGTTTATTTGTTTTATTTTGTCTAACAGGTAAACCCATTTATAAAGTGTTTTACATAGTAGCCGAAAGGATACAAAAAAAAATAATACAAAATAGAGAAATGGACTAATAAACTACTGTTAAATGTTCACAAAACGCCATTCAATGAGTAGCACTTCCTAATCAATAATAAATAAAGTAAAGTCTTTAGTTTTGAGGAATATTGATAAAAGTCATGAAAAAAGTATTGCGCCTTGCACCATGATTGTTATATTGGTGGCAAACAATATATAAAGTTTCTCTAGTCAGAAGATTGATTAGAGCCTCTGGAAGAGAGAATGCCTTGGATCTTGTGGAATAAGATGGGATACGGAAATTTAGACCACTACAAATACAAATACAAAATACAAATATTTTATTTCTTGTTTGTATACAAAAAGTGCAGTATTTACAATCGTTAAATAATAAAATATATATAATTGTTTACAATCGGTATTATTTCTAAATTTTTTCCTATTTATCCTACAATGTATTTATTTATTTATTTATTATTACAGCATCAACAGCCAAGGCCAATTACAGATACCATATAAGTAATACATAAAATAAAAGTATACATAATAATAAAACATAAGTCCTACCTAGACCTGGGTCTGAGATTCATATAATCTATCTTCCAGCAGTTTTGTAAAACCTTTTAAATTAATTAAGTCTAAATCCAAGTCACTAGCATAAATATTAAAGTAATTACACATTTTATAAATTGGTGAGCTCTTATAAATGTTTCTCCTAGGAAAATCCAAATTAAAAATCTTTCTTTGTCTTGTATTTCCAACATTCACAAAGAATGGAAGCATTGAAAGAATTTCTGGTAAATTAATTTTATTTGTTAAAATTTTATAAAGATATACTAGACATATTTTGGTACATCGATTTTCTAAAGAATCTCTTAAATCCATCCAGTAACAAGTTATGATCATATCCTTATTTTGGATAATATCCATGTTTCTTATAAAACATTTATTTCAAAAATTTACGCTGCACGCGTTCTATAGTTTTAATCCAAACCTCGTATTGCGGAGACCATATTATGCTTCCATACTCCAACCTCGGCAATATAATTTCAGACAACACTCAACACTAAAGTCTGATGATGAAGCCCATTGTTTTATGTGCCTCATTTACTAAATTTACAATGTGATCTGTAAAAGCCAGATTGCAGTCAAGTATGACACCCAGGTCCTTTTCATTTTTGGATTCCTTAAGTGGTGTACCATTAATATCATAAGTATAATCAAATAAATTTTTATTAAGTGTAAGAGACATAGCAGAACATTTTTTATTATTAAAGTCAAATGAATTTTCAGTGCACCAGTCCACAACACCACTTAGATCTTCCTGCAAATGAACACAGTCCTGAATAGAGGCTATTTCCTTATACATTTTAAAGTCATCGGCAAAGAGTACGCCTTCTGAACTACCCATAACAGAACATATGCCATTAATAGCTATTAAAAACAACACTGGTCCCAAATTGGAACCTTGCGGAAATCCAGATGCACTGGTGTATACATCCGACCTGGAACACTTGACTTCGACATATTGTTGTCTATTAGTCAAATAAGATATAATTAAATGAATTAAGCCGTTACTTACATTGTTCTGATAGAGGAATTTAATTATAAGACTATGTTTTATCCTGTCAAAGGCCTTCATCATATCTGTAAAAATTACATCAACTTGTTTTTTGTTATTAAATGCAGAGTGGACAAACTGACAAAATGTTATTAAGTTGGTTAATGTAGATTTATTGGGTAAAAAACCATGTTGGCATTTAGATATGTTATGCTTAACTTCATCATATAATCTATTAAATATAGCTATCTCATAAACTTTAGATATTGCATTTAGGATAGTGACTGGTTTATTACATCATGTTTAGCCCCTTTTTAGGTATTACTTTACTTTTGCGCCAATCTATAGGATATATTGAACTTCGGAAACTAAGATTAAAAATGTATAAGAGAGGTTCCACCAACAACTCACCACAGCCCTTAATTACGTATCCAGGCACCCCATCGGGTCCAATAGATCTGTTACCCTTCAGCTTTTTAAGGGAAAAGGACCCATTGCAGAAATAATCTTTTAAAGGTGCTTCTCCCTGCCCTACTGGTATATCATGCGCAAACACAGAACCAAAGAACTGGGCAAACATGTTTGCTATATTTTTTGAGCCAGATGCAGAAATATCATTATAGGAAACTTGAACAGGTATATCAGTGTCATCTTTTTGACTTCGAATGTAAGACCAGAAATTTTTAGGATCCCTTAGAAGACTTTGCTCTACATTGCCTATATGATCAGAATATGCTTTTTTTTATTTTTAATTTAATTTTTTGCCTAATTTCCCTATATTTACCCCACCAAAATCTAAGTTTTGTTCTTTTAAATTTCGCTAAAATCCTTCCTTATCTTTAATCATCTTAATAATTTCACCATTATACCATACTGGAAAGACCCTTCCAACCTGGGTTGACATAGGAACACATTCAACAAAAATGTCATTAACTATCTCATAAAATCTTGACACAGATTTATAAACATCACAGCACTGATAAAGACTATCCCAATTTTTAATTTGAAACAGTTTGTACATTCTACCAAAGTCAGCTTTTTTAAAATTAAATTTTGTGTTTTTTATTGGTCCACTCTCCTCCAACTTATGGTCAAGATTGACCTCAATCGACAGTGCAGGGTGGTGCCGATCCACAGGCAACAATGGGTCATCAAGTTTTATCAAGGAGCCCTGTAAATGAGGGCTTACTATAACTAGATCTAACAAAACATCAAAAACATTGCACACAGTATTGATTTGTATAAAATGCGTAAATGCTAAAAAACTGTTAAAATCACATATAGAAACACTATGAACATTAAGTACAAACTCACGAAGATTAAAATCACCTAAAATTAAACACTTACAGTCGAGAAGATTTGTTTCAACGCAATGATAAAATCTTTGGTAATGGTCCACACAACAACCAGACACAAAATAAACAACTACAACATAAAGAAATTCTCTTTGGTCAAGACTAATTTTTACACATAGAGCTTCAAGATCGTTATCAAATATATCATGTTCAACAGCTGTGAATTTCTTATTTAAAGCTATTAATACACCCCCTCCTTGTTTTTTACCAGTAAGGTTTTGATCTCTATCCGTTCTAAATATTAATTTATCTGTACTAAATTCCTGGTTATAAACAGAAGAGTTCAACCAGGTTTCTGTAATAGCAATTACATCGTTATTATCATTTAACAGTTCCAGTTTTAATTGTTGTAGTTTAGTTTTTATACCTCTACAATTTTGATAATAAACCAGTAGTTTTTCTATTTTATTACTTTTACACTGTTTGCCTCTTGAAAATTTAAATAATCACCAGTATTTTGTGTATTTTGAACAATAGCTAGCCTATTATTGTCCACAGCCATGTCCCCCATTAATTCAATGCTGTCATTTAAAATATCAGAATTTTCAATATTAGTATCCTGAAAGACATTATTATCTAACCCACCTGATAGTGCTACTCGGTTTTCATTGTATTTTACATGTATTAATGTCTTGTATTTTTTAAAGATTGAGGGCTTTTGAATTATTATATTGTATAACAACCGAGAAACATTATCATTTCTTAATTTTCTACCTGTACTACTACAAATGTTAACATACAATACACAGTTTTCAGTATATATATTTACATAATTTAAAAATGAACACATATTTTGATTATACCTAAATAGTTGTTTAATATTATTACTATTGTCATTGGTTTTAATAGGATATAAAAATATAACATTTGTTTGAAGACATTCCTTAATTTTATTATTTATTTTTCTCATTCTTGGATATTTTCCATTAGCCAAGTCATTTGTACCACATCCCACTATAATAAAATCACTTGCGGTAAAATCCTTAGTTAGTCCAAAAAGGTTATCCAATACTTGGTCCTGCATTGCGTTTGGTTTTATAACTGATTGAATGCCAAATTCTGTACCAATACACATTTTGGTTAGTGACCTATTTAGACCCAAAACTGATTCATCCCCCAATATCAGAATTTTCCGAGACTTTGATGAATTTTGCTTTTGAGGACAGTCCGATGAAGAACCAGCATCAATCAATGGTATCAAAGGAAGAGGAGTATGATGTTGGAAGTTTTTTGCTTTGATCCACATTTATATTACCGAGTTCCAGAGAGTAGGTCTTATTTTCTTCTTCAAGTACTCTAATTGATGTAACCATTTGTCTATTTATATGATTTAACTCATCAATCTCCATTTGCAATTTATTTATACCTTCAACATGAACCATATTTTCTTTTTCCAATGTATTTATAGTGGTGATTAAATTTTTATTTAAAATATTTAGTTCACTAACCTTTTGATCAAAATCGCTCCTAGTTGTTTCAAAAGAAGATACTTTTATTACAAGCTCCTTTTTCCTGGCACTCAATTCTTGAAATTTATTGTTGAGTACATCATTCTGTTTGTTTAGGTTTTCAATATGTAAAGAGAACTTTTTTCTGCTTCTGTTACGTCATTCTCAAAAACTGTTTCTTCTTATTCTTTCAATAAATTTGTCCTTTGCTCTCAATTCTCTCATTAACTCCTCAATTTTTTGTTGATAATTTTTTATTTCAATTTCACTATCATTGAAGGTATTTTGACATTTCTCAGAACATAAAATTTTATATCCCTGCAGTTTCACTGCATCAAGAACTCTCTTCAAGCAACTTGGGTGAAACACAGAATTACAGATAACACACGAGAAATTTGAAAAGTCTTTGTTTTTGCAACATTTAAAATTACGATTCACGTTTCGACCAGGTGCTTTAAAACATTCAATAGAAAATAATAATACACATATAGTAAGGAAAAAAAAAGACTAGGACACACGCGTCTCGTCCTGGGACCTATCAGGACATTTAATATCAGACAAAGACAGGTGATCCAAAGGCAAAAGAAAGGTTTACACCAGGTTAGATAAGAGAATAAAACTAAAACATATTGAAAAAATACATATCTACAGTTAAATACCCTTACAAATATCTGTTACACTATTTCCGCCAAAATAACACACAACCATGCGAAAACTCTTTTGCATTATATTATATTATGAGCAGAGATTAAATCTGTAAGCCAGTACCAAAATATTGCAATATTTTAATTACAATGAATACATTAATTTAGCACTACTTAATTCAACAAAGAACTATTTATTTCTATAAAGAACTGTTTATTTAAATATGGCACTAATTCCGTATTTTAGATGAAAATACAAGAGTTCTAACCACACTACACCACAACTTGTTACGTTCTGGACGCGCGTTTCGCTAACCAAGTTAGCATCATCAGCAGATGATATAAACTAAAGTAACTTATCCTAACCGAGACTATTTATAGGTAAATGTGGTCACACTTGGTTGCACCCGACTGCACCATTGTCAAGTAAACAATAGAGAGGACTATAGGGAATAGGCCCTCTGTCTTTATTTAGTGCTTTCTTACCACATTTAACTATTTCTATACTCTCAAATGCATCCAATAATCTATTATTAGATACATTTTTAATCAACTTAAGATTATTTATTCCTATTCTGTGATTGTTTTCCAAAGCATGTTGGGCAACGCTTGACTTTTCTGTTCTTCCGTATCTTAAATGTGCCATGTGTTCTTTAAAACGAATGTTTATGGAGTGTTTAGTTTGCCCAACATATTTTAGATCGCAGTCATTACAGCTAATTTCATAGATGCCACTCCTCTCCCTCAAGTCGACTTTGTCTTTGGGGTTTCCAAGGAGATTTTTCAAACTATTCTCCGTTTTGTAGGCTACTCTAAAACCTACGTTTTTAAATACTTTTTCTAGACTTCTCGTATATCTGGGATCATATGGAGAGATTTAGAAATTAAAAATCTGTATAGCAAACGAAGTATGCTTGAAATTGAAGCATACGGATTATTTAAAAAACTCACTTATAAGCTTAGTAATTTAGAATTTGAACAGTGGTTAGATTTCCAAAGAAAAATGTTCGTAGTTATCGATGCCAAATTTTTGAAGAAAATGTGTTCACTTAAAAACAAACTGAGAAAGTTGAAACCACAAAAACAAATTTCTTCGGAAGTCGAGAACATTGTAGAAAATCTTTCTTCTCAGTCTTTTGATAATAGAGAAATCGCCCTTTTGAATAAAGGTTTGAATTTTGCAGAGCCTCCAGTAAAAAATAGTTTACCAACTATTATAGGGAATATCGAAAGTTCCATTCAATACGTGCCAGAGTCAACTAAGGGATTCATTAGAGAGGCTTGCAGAAATCAAATCTCAAAAAACGTTGTTAACGACAAGTCAAAATATGTTTCTCGTAAAAACACTGAAGTTATCCAGGGACTGAAGAAAAAGGAATGTTTTTATTTAAAAGCTGACAAAGGAAATAAGGTTGTTATACTAGACAAAACAGATTATTTTGAAAGAGTAGACAATTTGATTCAAACTGGTCCTTATGATTTAATTGAGAAAAACCCGTTATCAAAAATGATAACAGAAGTAAAAAGTACTTTAAAACAGTGTAAAAACCTTGTGTCCGATAAACTAAAATTCAAACTAACACATAGTAACCCACAGTTATCTAAACTGTATTGCCTTCCCAAAATGCATAAACCTGGGAAGTCCATGAGACCTATTGTTTCAGCTGTTGGATCACCAACGTACAATATTTCAAAATGGTTAGTAGAAGAATTCGGCAAATTAAATATCTCGTATGATAACTTTGAGGTTACTAACTCGTTAGAATTCTTAGATAAAATTAAGAATGTTCACTTAAAAGAAGGTGAAATTTTAATATCTTTTGATGTAAGCTCATTGTTTCCTAGTGTACCCATACCACTAGCTTTAGAGTACCTAAAGGAACTACTTGAAATCAATAATTTGAAGAAAGAAATTATTGATGAGTATTTACTTCTCACAAAATTATGTATGAATCAAAATTTTTTTCAGTACAACAATAAATATTATAAACAACTAGAGGGAACTGCGATGGGCAATTGCTTATCTCCGTTCCTTGCAAATTTGTTTATGGGCAGATTAGAAACCCAATTCAAAAAAGAACTGAAGTATTTCCCAAGGGTGTGGTATAGATACG
This sequence comes from Kuschelorhynchus macadamiae, assembly GCA_030620095.1. Classification (NCBI taxonomy): domain Eukaryota; kingdom Metazoa; phylum Arthropoda; class Insecta; order Coleoptera; family Curculionidae; genus Kuschelorhynchus; species Kuschelorhynchus macadamiae. The sequence continues at coordinate 1,096,690 of JAUTXW010005441.1, forward strand.
TAGACGATATGTTTGCTATTTTTGATACTAAAACAGAAAATTTGGACACTTTCTTAGAAACATTAAACAATAAATATCCTTCCATTAATTTTACGTACGAAAAGGAGAACAATGGGCAATTACCTTTTCTCGACACGTTAGTTATTAGAAATAACGATAAATTAGAATTTGATATTTATAGGAAATTTACTAATACTGATAGATATATAACATCCGACTCATTTCATTGCCGTCAACACAAAATGGCAGCATTTCATTTCTTAACACACAGGTTAGTCAATTTTCTACTAAGTAAAGAACGTTTTAACAATGAAATGAATCGGATTAAAAATATAGCTAAAAGTAATGGATATAATGATAATTTTGTACAAAAACTAGTAAATAGACATAAGCATAAGAAAATGTTAAAAGATGCCACTACTCTTCAAATACCTGAGGCTTCCAATAAATTCATAGTAATCCCATATGATCCCAGATATACGAGAAGTCTAGAAAAAGTATTTAAAAACGTAGGTTTTAGAGTAGCCTACAAAACGGAGAATAGTTTGAAAAATCTCCTTGGAAACCCCAAAGACAAAGTCGACTTGAGGGAGAGGAGTGGCATCTATGAAATTGGCTGTAATGACTGCGATCTAAAATATGTTGGGCAAACTAAACGCTCCATAAACATTCGTTTTAAAGAACACATGGCACATTTAAGATACGGAAGAACAGAAAAGTCAAGCGTTGCCCAACATGCTTTGGAAAACAATCACCGAATAGGAATAAATAATCTTAAGTTGATTAAAAATGTATCTAATAATAGATTATTGGATGCATTTGAGAGTATAGAAATAGTTAAATGTGGTAAGAAAGCACTAAATAAAGACAGAGGGCCTATTCCCTATAGTCCCCTCTATTGTTTACTTGACAACGGTGCAGTCGGGTGCAACCAAGTGTGACCACATTTACCTATAAATAGTCTCGGTTAGGATAAGTTACTTTAGTTTATATCATCTGCTGATGATGCTAACTTGGTTAGCGAAACGCGCGTCCAGAACGTAACAAGTTGTGGTGTAGTGTGGTTAGAACGCTTGTATTTTCATCTATCTTCCACCACAGGTTCCAGTGTTAGGACTCCGTATTTTAGGCCTGCACCTTATCTTATCACAAGACAGTTTTTAAGGTAGAATGTTCTTTTTTTTTAAGTGCCGACAAGTGGAACAATGGCAGCACAAGCAATCAATAAACAATTTCTTCACAATAAAAAACATACAAGACTCGAACACAGACTTAAAATGTATGATTTAAAAATTCTTCATGACTATGAAACACATTGTCTATTAAAATTTTCTTTAAAGCAGTTTTAATTATTAAAAGGTGAAGCTCTAAAACCAGGCGGCAATACATTAAAAAACCTTATGGCCAGATAGCCAGGACCACTGACACCTCTTCAGTTGGCAGTATGCAGGTATGAACAGATCTTTTTGTCGTGTGTCGTAATAATGGACGTCACTGTGCACTCTGTACTTGTCTTGGTTCTGTCTGATATACAGAATATTCTCAAAAATGTACTGCGATGGAAAAATCAAAATTGCAAAGTTCGTAAAAGCCCTTTCACCTAAACCCTAATCCTACCACAATTCTACTTGATCCGACACTAGAATAGCATAAGTCATCACGGAGTGGAATAATGCGTGATATGCTAGAAGGAGAGTACTCTGAGACACATTCAGCTAACCTGCCCAAGGCAAACAGAGCACTACTCAGCCTTCTGCAACGACCATCTATATGGCAGTCCCATTTTAAGACAGGGTCCAGTTGAACACTCAAAAATTTCACAGATGTAGTTTCATTATTATTTGTATTGCCAGTTTCCCTCAGGGTAAAGACGACAGTTTGTGTTTTGTTCTCATGCAGGAGATTGTTGGCATTGAACCATTGCTTCTCTGCACTCTCACAATCTGGACCCTGTTTGTAAGGTAAATAGTTTTCCTGTCCCTCCAGAATCCCAACTGACAATCAGTAAAAAAGCCGCCATTTTCAAAAAACTCCACCAGACGCGGAGCCATACACTTTTCAAACACCTTTGATATTATTGGTAATAAAGATATAGGCCTGTAATTGGAAGCATCATCCTTATCACTTTTTTGAATACTGGGACAACCACAGCTTTCTTAAGTATATCAGGGAATATTTTGTCTTGGAATCAGAGATTTATTAATTTTGATAACGTAATTATTATTAGATTTTTGATGGTCTTCAGAAGTTTTATGTTATGACCAAAAATGTCTCTGCAGGGTTTGTTCTTCAAGTGGTTGATTACATCTCGCACTTCGTTAAAGGACACTTTTAAAACTTGTCTCAGGCAGTGTGATCTCACTACCAAGAAAGTTGTCAAATGGATTATGCTTATTTCCTGGATTATCCTTTATGAGATTACGAGCAATATTGCTAAAGAAATCATTGAATTCATCAGGTGAAATATCAGTGCCTGAATCCCCCTTTGCAGGCTTATGTCGTATCCTGTTTATAATATTCCACATTGCTTTTTGTAAATTTTTTGATGAATTGATTATATTGTCATTATTATAAATTTTGGACCTTTTGATGGCATTAAGATTTGTACCTTTCAACATCTGCAGGATGCTTATGTTGTCTGCTTATTTCACCCAGTAGATGTAAATGTTCACGCATATCTCTCAGATCCTCATTAAACCAAGACATTTCCCAGTTGATCCGATCTAGTAGAATACCTTTTTTCAGGATAAGCCTCTAGACAGCACTTCTCTAGTATGCCCATAAACACTAACACTCATGCCAAGGTAATACTTATGCTATGACTCCAATTGGTGTATGAATCATGTCACAATAGGTCTTAAAACTAGAAATACCTACAGCTAAATAAACTTGAAGACAATAAGATTATAATAAAACAAAAAACAAATCAACATTTAAATTTAGTTAAAAAGTACAATAAAATTATAATAAAAACTAATCTATAAAGGAACAAGCTCTGCAGTGCCTAATTTATAGTGTTAACATCCTCAAAAAATTCTCTCAGACTGTAGCATGCTCTCTCCTTCAAAAATGCTTTAAGCCTATGCAAAACCCTACCAGAAGACTGTTGCCTCAAAGGTAGAGGGAGCATATTCCAGACCTTAATTATGTTAAATACAACATTTCTTTGTTTAAATGTAAAATTTGGTTTTTCCGTCTTGAGGTTTGTTTTAAATCTTGTATCATAAGAATGTTGTCGTATATTATCAGAGAAAAGTTATTAATCAAAAACTTGACACATTCGAGAATATAGAGGCTGTACAAGGTAAGTATACCAGCTTCCCAGAATACCTCCCTGCAGCTGTCTTGACATCCCGTGCCAAATACAATACGTATGCAATGTTTTTGTAATAAAAATATTCGATCTGATTCAACAGAATTTCCCCAAAATATTACACCATAGACAATATGAGACTGGATATATGCATGATATGCTATGCTTGCCACCCAGCATTATTACGAATAACTCAAAGAGCATAGCCATACCTACTGACCCCTGATGCAAGCTGTTCAACATGAGACTTCCAATTTACCCACTGATCTAATCTTACCCCCAAAAAAGAAGACCTCTTCAGTTGATTTTTATAGGTCTATACATCCTTGGTTCCCTTGTATAGAATGTGATTTATGATTGGAAATGTCAGGCTCTACAGTTTCTGTACAAATCTCATTACCAGTAAAGTTAACAAAAACGTTATACAAACATGCGTCGACCCTTGTCGGTTCAAACACCGTCTAACGAAAGCCAAATTCCCTCAACAAGTCACATAGCAACGTTGCCTCCCCAGACGCCCTAGTCTGCGCAATCCTAAAGTGAACATTGAAGTCCCCCACCACGTATCCTCTAAAATTGATAAAAAAAGTATCACATAATTGGTCACAGTCAGTTACTGCTCTAACCAGCTTGACAAGGGACAAGAGGCCCAAATAGGTTCGCCTCTGAGCAAGTGACAGGAACTGGAACCTCTTGAGAAGGGTTTGGTGGTTGCAAAAATGAGGCGGATAAACACCATGAGTTCTAAAAGCTAGATATTTTAAAAATCTTCTCTGGACGCTTTCAATAGAAGAAATATATTCATTATAGGAAGTGTTCCAAATTCTCGAGCCTTGGGCGTACATATGATTGGTATAGGACCTTAAGTGCTTGAATATTTTCAAAGTGTTTACACATTCGAATCACAAATCCCAGCATATGAATGGCTGATTCTCTTGTTTTGTCGATGTGATCATTATTTTGAAAGCTTGGTGTCAAAATATAGATCCTTAAAACACTCGACGCGCTCCAACACGGAGTACCGCAAACTGAGAAAGTCATGATGTTGCGTTTGTTGATGTTGAGGGGTAGTTTATTGTCCGTGCACCATTGATTTAGACTGTCAAGGTCTTGGGATACGAAGGTACAGACAATCCTAAAGATTTTCAGATCATCTGCAAAAAGAAGAACACTACTGCTCAGGGACTGTATTGTTAATAAATAATGAGAAGACAAAGTTGCTTCACTGGTACCTGAGAATATCGGGGATGTATGGCCTGGGTACTCAACGTAAAGATGCCGGTCGCAGAGGTACGAGGCAATACAGCTACAGAGGCTGTGATCAAATCCCAAAGCAGACAGTTTCCTGATGAGGATATCGTGGTCCGGTCGATTGAACTCTTTCGAAAACGCCGCATATGCAGTGTCAACTTGTTGATGAGAGTTTAATGCAGCACGAAGCACACTTAGTTGGGAACAGTGCTTCTAGCTGAGAAGAATCCGTGTTGTAGGGGAGTAATTATGTATTTAACTTCAGACAAAGTCCTATTGTACAATACCAACTTAAAAACCTTAGCAAAGGCGCTAAGAAGAGTTATAGCTCTATAGGTGTCAACCAAGTCTGCTTTGCCTTTTTCAAACACTGGTTTGACTCTTGCCATCTTCCAGCAATCAGGAAACTGTACGGTCCTCAGACAAAGATGGAAGATGTGAGCTAGAGGACGCAGGAGGGCGTACCTGTAGTCACGGACCACGAAACAGGGTACATTATCGGGACCTTGGGTCATTTTTGGCATCAGCCTGTGCATTACATGCAAGATATGAAAATCGGAAAGACAGTTAATTGATATAAGTGTATTCGTGGAGTGAAATAACTGCTGAGGAGGTCCAATTGACTTGGGGTATCCGCTTTTAAACAAATCTGCAACACATTAACTACGTCCTGGCTACCAGTATATTCGATATTGTTGAAGAATACAGCCTTAAGAATGTTTTGCTCGAAACACTTGGACTGAATATATGACCAAAAAAGAGATGGATCAGAACTAAACTAAACTCTTCCCTTTGTATAGTGTAAATTTTATATTCGTTACTCACATCCCGTTTGATTTTTGCTCTAACGGTTCTAAATTGATTTAGAATGATTGAAGAGGTATACCAAACTACTTCTCGTCTATATATTTTGGTGCTTGGGACACATTACTAAAAAATAGAGTTTAGATTAATGTAGAAATAATTGCGGGCTTGATTGGGGGAGGTGCAATTTAATAAGGATGACCAGTCAGTATCAGATAGCACTTGGTATAGTGTGTGATAATTTGCCTTTCTAAAATTGAAACGAGTTGAAGCTTTATTAGCCTCTATAGGTTTTAACTTGTTAGTTAAGGCATCAATCTTTATTTATTTATTTTTTTCGTCATACATACTCTACAGATATAAGTCTCTAAATGATATAAAATACAGAAATATAAAATATAATACAAATACAATGGTAATATTCCTACAATACAATGATATATAACCTTGAGTTGATTGATTGTTTGTAGTGTGTGAAAAACTCTGTTATTTTTACTATCACTGTCAAAATAAATATTAAGTATTTGTTGATCAATAATTTGGGCTCCCGCGAGTGTCTAGAAGTGTTAGCGGCTTTGGGATTTCAATATTTCTACTGTTTTGGCACGAAAATGAATTTGGCTTATTTTCTAATTTCTTAACCTCTAACAAAACACCTGTTTTTAATCTGACGTCATCAGCTGTTCAAATCAGTGTTGCCAACGGGTATACTTGAATTCTAGGCGTTTTCGAAGATCCGAATCGGACGCCTTCTCTGCCGGATTGCTGACGTCACAAGATGGCGTCTGATGACGATGAGCGGTTGGAACCTGAGAGTATGAGTAGCGATATCAGTGGAAAAACTAATGGAAAGACTACTGCAAAAATGTACAAATGTTGTGTTAAAAAGCTCTGCAGGTCTTATGTTTGCATTAATTGCGACGGAGTTTACCATGGAAGTTGTGCTAAAAGGAAAAACATCAAGTTTATAAGCAAGTCTTGGGTGCAATGTTGGGATTTTTCATTGGTGCCAAAAGATGACATCACAGTGCACGATATAGATAATGATAATGTGAGGTTGAGACTGGAGAATGAAAAATTAAATCATGAAAATAAACTTTTAAACCGGGTAATTAATGAGATGGCTGATAAAAATTTGGTGCTTAAGGAAAATAATCGACTACTTCTTGAATGTATCTCGAAACTGGAATCTGAAAAATGCAATGCTACTCATCAAGTGTTTCCAGAAACAACTACTTCTAAATCAACGTTTCCAGTCAATAATACAAAAAGTTACGCGGCTGCTGCTAGGGAGCATGTTGTAATTGTTAGACCAGTTGTAGAAAGTAATAGTAACAGCACTGATAGGGAAATCAGGCGTATGATCGACCCGGTTGGCACTGGTGTGGCAATCACTGGAATCATACCAGCAAGAAATGGATGAATTGTAATAAAATGTAGGGATAAACAAGATGCTGGAACAGTTAAACGAACTCTGGACAATCAAGCCGGTGGCGTTTATACAAGTATCATACCAAGCAAGCAGAGTCCACAAATAAAGGTAACAGGCATTGAGCCTGGATATGATATGACTACCGTTCTGGAGGCCTTAAGAAAACAAAACAAGGACATAGTTTAAGAAAACATGGAGATAAAAGTGAAGGTGTTTAAGAAAATGCTAACAACATATTTTGCAAATTATCGAGTGTGAACTAGTTCCATACAGAAATATTTTAACTAGAGGTAGACTGGCGATCGGATTCAGAGAATGCCCTGTATATGATTATGTAAGCATCATTAGATGTTATAAATGTTGTCAATTTAATCACTCATCAAAGGACTGTAAAAATAATGAAACTTGTGGAAGGTGCAGTGCAAATAAAATACCCCACCGACCACACCGTCTATTCCATGGAATGCCCATCCTATCAAAAGATTGTTGCAGCAAGAAGAACCAGGATCAACTATGATACAATATAGCAATCAGTTTCACAGTGTGCCGACAATGACAGCTGCTCGTTTAGGAATTATGTTTGTCCTGACGCTGTTCCTGAATGAATATATCAAAATGTTAGGGGGTTGAACACAAAGGCAGATGTTCTGTATAACACAGTTGCAACAACAGAGGAGTATGACATAATATTGTTAACTGAAACCTGGCTAAAGAACGAGGTATATGCTCAGAACTTTTTCCAAATGACTTTCAGGTGTTTCGTGCTGATAGGAATTGCGAGGCAGTGAGACTGACCCGAGGTGGTGGTGTGCTGGTAGCCGCAAAACACGACTTGGACATATGTATACTTAATCTGGACTTTCCAATTAAAGAAATTGATTTTTTGGGTCTTAAAATTAGCATTAATAAACAAAACTATATATATATATATATATATATATATATATATATATATATATATATATATATATATATATATATATATATATATATATATATATATATATATATTAGCTATCTATGTTGTGCCAACCTGTACAATTGTGATGTATGAAAGGTTGTATGAATATATTGACAGTCTCCAACATTTGTATGACTGTAAATTTATTATTCTGGGGGATCTAAATATTTCCAAATTGGTTAATGTTTATTGTAAGGATGAGATTGATGTTGCTGTTGAAATATTTCAAAAGTTTCTTAATTTCCATAATTGTGATCAGTTGAATCGAATATGTAATGTAAATAACCGTATATTGGATGTGGTGGTGTCAAACATGGATTGCATAGTATCCCGTAACAACTTTCATTTAGTACCTGAGGATGATCAGCACCCCACATTGCAGGTAAAGCTTGCTCTGAACATATCTAGAGATAAACCATTAACTAGGGTTCCAGTAAGGTATAATTTTAAAAAAGCAGACTTAGCATTATACTCGGCTTTGTTGAGTGTGGACTGGCAATTCCTTGAGGTTCATACCAATGTTGATTGTGCAGTGAATGCTTTCTATGAGAAACTTTATGAAATATTTAACATTTGTGTACCTAAAGCAAAGAAGAGTAGACAATATCCCGTTTGGTTCACTAGGCAGATCATTAAAGACATGAATAAGAAAGAACATCTCCACAGGAAATTGAAGCGAAGTGAAATTCCAGAAATAAGAAATGAATTCACTAGACTAAGAGCAAAAATTAAGTTTGATATAGATATAGCTTATCGATTATATATTGCTAAAATACAAAGGGCAATTGGTGTGGATGTTAAGGCATTCTGGTCCTTCATTAATAATAAAAAGCAGGCAATGCATATACCTAATGAGATGCAGCTAAATGATGCTAAATATAAGGGTAGCAGTACGGCTGATGCTTTTGCCAAACATTTTAATAGTGTTTACAGTGCTGATGACCGTATCAGCCCTACAATGGAACATAATTATAATGCTAGTCAAATTTTAATCAGATCTGTAAACGATATAGATATTTTAGATGCAGTAAAAAAATTAAAAGTTAACAAGTCCTTGGGGCCTGATGGTGTTCCAGGTTATTTGATTAATGGCTGTGTTGACATGTTCAGGTATCCATTGCGTATATTATTTAACTTGAGCCTCACTACTCTCACCTTTCCTGAACGTTGGAAGATGGTGAATATATGTCCAATTTATAAGAGTGGAAGTAGGGATGATATAAAAAACTATAGGCCTATAGCAGTTTTGTCAGCTATCGCAAAAGTTTATGAAGCTATATTGTTCGAACAGATGTATCATTCGGTCTCCAGGAGGGTTTCAATATTTCAATTTGGATTTATGAGACAGCCCAGCTAGCACCAAAGTAGCTACAACTGTTTCCACTATTACTCTTTATGAGTTTTTACGTATTTATTACTAATAATCCTACTATATAGCAACAAACACTTTGGGTTACACGTTTTTAAGTATTATATATGTATTTGTTACTGCGAATAGTACTTTATAGTAATTTTCCATGAAAAGTAATTATATAATAACTACTGTCAAGCAACTACTTAAGGAATTGACTCCAAAACCGTCATTTCTTTTCCGTTACATAATAGTAGTTATTCAAAGTTACTGTTTCTAATCTGTTTACTAAATTACTACTTTTATACTACACCTATAATGTATTACTATAAAAACGAGTCGTTGCCGAGTAGAAAAAGTTATCGTCTACTGCTACTTTAAACTGACTGTTACTAGTCGTTATTCTTCTGTTGCAACTTAGAAGTAAGAATTACAGTAAATATTTACTACAAGTAAACTATTACCTCTTGTACTTAAGGTTCCGGAGATAGGGGGCGCTGGTACGAGATTCGGTCGGTGATTTTATAGGGACAGTGGCAACAATAGAGTAACCAATATTTTATTGGTTCGGCCATATTACTGCTAAAATCGTTTTGTTTACTTTTCACCTACGTGGGTTTCTTCTGACGTTTGTTATTTTTAATTTTAGTTTTTGTGATTATCAAAATGAATATTGATTCAAATAAGAAGTTCTCAGCCATTGGCGATATGGAGAAATGTATTTAAGTCTGGTTCACCTGTTTTTTGCTTGTAATTATAAGGTGTTTGTGATGAATGTGTAAATGACTCTGACTGTAAATGCCTTAAGTTTACTCCAAGAAAAGTTATTAAATATTGCACATTATTATATTTTGGTTTTATTTTGCTGTAAAAGGCAAAATTGTTTCACGTCTTAGTGTATATTTTACTTCATTCAGCACCTCAATTTGAGGTAGAAGCTCTCTAATATTAGCATAAAAGAAACTTTATCTTGTAGGCTTTCTGCAGTACATATTATATTACTAAAATCACTTGGCAGACAACTCTCATTAATCGCTTGCACAAACATTGTTATTTGTTAAAAATCTAAATGAAAAAGTAAGTTTGTCCTAGATAGTTCGAATAGATTATTAGAGTAAAATATTAACATAACCCTACATTTACAACTGACGATGACAGATGTCAATATAAAAGTAGATTAATTTAATCATATTTTGCGAAAAACCACTGATAATATGGTTGCCCCATTTTAAACTTTTAGAAAGATTGAATAAATTTGCCGGGTGGGTCTTCTATTGTCGCCACTGTCCTTCTAAAGTCATTGTAATTCGGTCTACAGCTATTTAACTATAACACAACACATAGTCATATATGTGTTGTGTTATGGTCTACGAGTAACAAGTTAAAATGGTTCACAATGGCTTCACATATCATAAGAAAAAAAAGTTTTCGTCACTCAGCCACATTTTATAGAAAATTATAAATATCACAACTTGGTTATGTTATACCTGAACAAAACAACCTAAAGAGGTATTTTAAGGAAACAAAAAATAAAAACGAAACAAAGGCTTATGATAGGTGACAGAATTATAGTAGTGACTCAAGTGCCGCAACTCTCCTCATGCTACGTCCCAACGCATTAAATTTTAAAGAACCGGCGGAATGTTTCCAAATCGTAACCGCTTGGTAATAATATACAGTATAGGTTTAATAACAACTTCAGTGTAATTGGGTACAAGTGACAGTTGCTTATTTAAAGAATCCAAAACTATAAAAGCGAATTGGAGCAGTCGTAGACACTTGATGTTAAGTAATTTTCTCAGTAAAGAAATGCAGTCAACCTAAAAGTAAAAGTCCAATAGAACGCCACTGTGTATTTTTATCTCCCCTATAAATATTTAGCTATGATGTTTGTTTTTGTGAGTATAAAGATTAAAAATGCATACAAATTAATCGTTACGTTAAAAAAAGAATCAATCTTTTTAATAAGATATTTAATGACAATTACTTTTTAAACCAAAGTCCAAAATTACATTTTTGAGATTCAAATTGGCCAATATATTTGACCAAAATGTATTGGAAATTAACGAATTTTAAAGGCGCGTAATTTTTTTTACGACTATCATCAGCATATTCACCAGAGATATTGCCTGCGTTTTAATTTTAGGTCCTTAGCATAGCCAGAAAACTAAGTGAAGCGCATGTATCCTACCTCAAATACCAATAACGTATTCTATACGCTCTACACCATATTCCCAATTTGAGTGTTTGTAGTCGCCATAACTGTTTTTTCTGTATTAAAACTAACAATACATATTTTTAAAACGGACTAAATAAAGGCAGAAATAAGGAAGTGACGAACAGGGTGAATTATTACTATTGGGCTACTTAAATGAAACTACACAATTCCGTACTATCTACGTAATAGTCAAAGTCACAGTTATATGTTATGCACGAAATAGTTACCCAAAAATTGTTCCCCATTTTGGTTATGACTACGTAGTCTCAGCTTAAACAGAACGTGGCGACACCAAGTTCCGGTTACTTCAATGAAAATACTTGTGATAACAATGACGTATTCATGAGTAAAAGTACTACTTGGGAGAGGTCAACAGTTTTAAATCTGATAAACCTTACTCAGGATGTATCGAGTGCTTTCAATGAGAGAATGCAGGTGGATGTAGTATATGGGGATTTTAGCAAGGCATTTAATGTCATCTCCCATACTATTTTAATTGCTAAACTTAAAAATGAGTTTGGTTTTAATCAAAATATGATTGATTTAATGAATGGTTATCTAAGGGGCAGGCGACATCAAGGGATTTTGAGAGGACATTGCTCTATCGAGTTTGAGCCTACATCCGGGGTTCCTCAGGGCTCCAATCTTGGGCCGCTCCTCTTTCTGATGTTTATAAATGATATCTCAAGGGCTATTTCTAATTCTAATCATCTATTATTCGCAGACGATCTGAAGATATATAGAACCATAAATAATTTAGAAGACTGCTACCTTTTGCAAAAAGATGTTGACAGTATAGTTGAGTGGTCACTTACCAATAAACTTAATTTTAATATTTCCAAATGTAAAGGGTTGTCTTTCTCACGTAAAAAAAATTATTGTAATAATGGACTATAACATACAGGTGGAGGTGTTGGAGCGGGTTCGAAAGATGAGGGATCTCGGTGTTGTCTTTGATAGCAGGTTGACTTTTGATAGTCACATTTCAAGTATAACAAAAAAGGCTGCAAAATGTTTTGGATTTATTGTAAGAAATTGTCTATTATTCAACAATTTAGCCTCTTTGAAGACATTGTATATATCCCTTGTTAGGAGCATTCTAGAATATTGTTCGGTAATATGGAACCCATATTATCAAAATAAAAAGTATGATGTGCAAAGAATTCAAAACAAATATGTCTCTTATATGTATTTTAAAGAACATGGAAGGTTTTTAGGTCCTGTTATTTTATGTCAAAAGTATGGGTTGGCTCAACTGAAAAAGTGTAGAAAGATAAATGATATGTTGTATTTATATAAAATGGTTCATGGACTGGTGGATGACCCTACCTTCGCAACAAAAATATTTTATAATGTACCTTTATATAATACTATGGCTTTATTGACATTTTACCTACCAACTGTGGCTCATACTAATTATCAGTTGAACTCACCCTTACATCAAATGTATATGTTATATAATGAAATACAAAATAATTGTGATGTATTTCATATTAAATATCATAATATAAAAGTTTTGTTAAATCGAATACTATAATATATAATTAAGTATTTATTCATTTACATTGTGATATACAGTAATGGCAATCATCTCTGCTTATTACCTGTTAAGTACCTATAAATAAATAAATATATAAATATACTTTTAAAAAAAAAGTTAAGAAAAAAAAGAACATAAATTAAGTTAGGGAGAGTAAAGCACAAACAATTAAATAATTAAAACAGTTAAACAGCACCAAATCTAAAGAGTCTCTTGAGGGCAAGAAAGCTAATGTTAAAGAAATCAAAGTCGGAGAAAAATGTATTGTAATTTAGACAACGTTGGTCAATAAACGAGTTTTGACTATAGTTAGTCCAATGTCGAATGAGAAGTACGTAGGGCAGGAACCAAGAAGTTCAGCTGGCCCAATTGGTGCTCGCAGTGGATTATATCATTAAGCAGCTTGAAGGCAATAAAAGTACGTTATGCTAGCGTCTCCGGCCTAAACTCTGCATCTTCAGGGACGAATGGTTCCAAGTCGTCTCTGACAACTTGACATGTGACGCAAGTATATAGTAAATCCAGGTATCAGAGGTTTGAGTTTACACAATAAATGTTTTTGAATTTGAATTTAAAATATCTTTGTGGAGCCAAGTTTCAGATACAGCTATAACGTGATATTCACAAATACTGACTGATTTATAGATTTCACGGGTTTTTGTGTTTAGTCCCCTAGTGTTCTGATATTATCACATTATACTGCTGACAGTACCAGTTGAAGAAGATTCACTTAAGTTTATGCTGGACGATATTGAGGGATTAAGTGAACCGAGACTATTATGGGAATTACTCAGATTTATGCAATCCACTGGCTGACAAAGCTGGAAAAAAAATCTTAAAACCTAAAAATTCAAAAGCATCATAACAAAAACACAACTAACTATGAGGTAGATACATGTTTCTGATTTATGTCAGTGATATAAAAAACATATAAATAAACAAAACCTTTCAAGAAAAAAGAAAATATACACATACATGAAATTAAAATATAAGTCACATTTAAAACAATTCCAAAATGTAAGAAAAAAAAATATAGGAAAAAAAAAATAAAAAAAACAGACAACACTTTTCAATTAAAAATAAATTAAAAATTAAAAGTAAGATTACAATGATTACCAATTAAAGGTGATCTGCATAGTATTCTGATAAATTATAATATGCTTTTTTAAGTAATATGTTTGATACATCTTTTTTAAATATTTTCAGGTCAATTTGATTTCGAACAGTTAGAGGTAAATGGTTATAAATTTTTATGCTTTCATAGATTAGCGAATTCTTGGTCAAGGACAAGCGAGGTATGGGCAATGGAAGATTGAGATGTTAAGACCAACGAGTGGGGTACTGAGAGGTAAAACCAACATCACGCTCGCTGCACCTCTTGTGACTCATGCACACAGTTTCTACAATAAACAAGCTGTCAATGTGAGAACCCTTGAGGAAATAAAAAGTGGCTTACCATGATCCCTTGGCTTAGCCTTATTAAGGTATCGAACTGCTCTCTTCTGATATGTGAACACTGATTCTAGTTCACTGGGGTAAGTAAAATTATCGCTAACGGAAATAAATTCTATTATAGGTATAAATTCCATAAATTCCACGAAGATTAATGCGATAAGTATGTGTGTGTAGTGTCGCCTTTATTTCGTGTGTGACATATTGAAAACTGCTCCAAGTTATTATTACCATTAATCATAAATATTGGCGATATAATTGCTGTAAATTAGAGTGATCCAATACTTAATATTTTTTCTACAGACCTACACTAAAAAGAAGTCTTTTTAGCATAAAATTCCTATTAAAATAGCCTGAAATAACTTTGTGCAAGAGTAAACATATGTTTTTGTTAGCGACGTCATAGTGGATTATTTGTACTAAAGGAGTCCATAAACTATAAATTTTTAACTAGTTTGAAAAGTTACGCCAACATAATGGATAAGTCTTGTTGTGTAAAGTGTACTAAGAAGGTCGAATGTTTTCCATGTGACAGCTGCAAGAAACTTCTTTGCGCTCCCTGTGGGGATCTAACGGCCTCGGAGATCAGATGTATGCAACTTAAAGGTAAAAGAAAACTGATTTTTCTGTGTGAGCAATGTGAGGCCGGCCTTTGGAAGGTTCCTATTTTATCTAAAGATTTGGATAATTTTAAGGAACTTTTAACAACTTTACAAAGACAAATGGATGAGTTGAAACCCACATATCAAGAACAAACAAAACAACAGCAAGGTGAACTCTCCGAAAATTCCTCAGTTGCTATAAAAAATAACCTTGATGAGAATAACCTTTTGCAAGAATTATATGACCGAGAAAACAGAAAGAAAAATCTTATCATTTTTGGAATGCCAGAGAACTCAGATCAAGACGTAAATAACTCACTTGCTATCATTAAGGCAATTTGGCCTCAATCAAATGTGACACAAGAAAATACCAAAATACACCGTCTTGGACGCCAAACTGAAAACAAAGTGAGGCCACTAAGAGTTATTCTTCAATCTCCAGACATTGTAAGCAACATAATACGAAATGCCAGCCTTACTCAACTCAATCTCATAGGAAACAATTACAATAACATACTTGACCTTGTAATATCTGATCAGTCTTGTATTGTCTCCAGGGAGACACCGCCCCTTGTTCCGGAGGATGCATACCATACATATAAAAACAGAATCGCCTCAGAAAAATTTTCCTATTGATGATTCTAGCAAAAGGTATAATTTTCGTAAAACAAACTTTGTACTCCTCTACAACATGATTTATGACTTCAACTGGGAAAATCTTTTCTTGTTAAATGAGTTAATGTAGCAGTAAACTATTTTTATGAGCGTTTGCGCGAGGCATTTGATCAGACTACCCCGTTACTTAGATCAAAAAAGTCTAAATATTCGTATCCTTCTTGGTATACGAAAGATCTCATTAAAAGCATAAAAGATAAATCAATGTGGCATAGAAAATGGAAGGCGACTCAGACCCAATACTATCATGACAAATTTACCTCAGCTAGATTAACTACAAAACGTCTCACTAGAAATACTCATCAAAATTACATAAGCTCAGTACAAAACTCCATTAAAGCCGAACCACAACAATTCTGGAAATACATTCAAGACAAAAAAAGGAAAACCAGAATCCCCTGCTCCATGCTTGATGGTGAAAAAGAATTGGATTCGCCACAACAAATTGTAGATTCGTTCGCAAATTTCTTCAAAAGCGCATTTTCAACTCCCAACAATAATAATAATTATCAAGATCCCACTGTTTGTCATATGAGTCAGAATATATCACTCAAAGCAGTTGAAGAGAATGAGGTTCTTCTAGCTCTTAAAAAACTAAAACCCAAAATGACCGCTGGCACGGATCAGATACCTTCTTTTATCATAAAGGACTGTTCCCATGCTTTGGTCACGCCTCTTTGCTTCATTATCAACCTTTCTCTTAAAACATGCGTGTTTCCCGAACTATGGAAAGTGGCACGTGTGTGCCCCATTTTGAAAACAGGTAAACCGAGTATAGTAACAAACTACAGACCTATTGCAATACTTTCCAACTTTGCGAAGGCTCTGGAGAAGGCTTTATGTGAACGCATTTTCCACCAAGTAAAAAATGTAATTCTAACTGAACAACATGGTTTTTACAAACAAAGATCTACAGTAACAAACTTGGCTTGTTTTTCCCAATTTATATATCAAGCATTTCAAAATAAAAACCAAGTAGATACAATCTTTAGAGACTTCTCCAAAGCCTTCGACAGGTTGGACCACAGCATGACACTTACAAAAATGCAAGCCATAGGTTTTGATGAAAACTTAATTTTGTTTTTTACATCTTACTTGTCAAATCGTGAGCAATTCGTTGAATACTCTGGATATAGGTCTGATAAATTCATCGCTACAAGCGGAGCACCCCAAGGCCCCACTTATTTTTTCAATATTTGTCAATGATATCACAACAGGTATTACTAGCAGGAAATTGCTTTTCGCAGGCGACTTCAAAATCTTTCGTGAAATTTCAGGACCCGAAGACTGCATTGCCCTCCAGAACGACTTAAACATAATCGTAAAGTGGTGTGCTAACAATAAATTACCTTTAAATATCAGTAAGTGCAAACAAGTATCTTTCTCGCTAAAGACATCTGATATTGACTTTTCCTATAAGATAAATGAGGCGCCCCTTGAGAAATGTGAGAGCGTTAAGGACTTGGGTGTATACATGGACAAAAAAATGTCCTTCTCACAGCATATTCAGGAGACGACACAATCGGCGCTGAGAGCACTGGGATTTCTTATACGCTCTGCACAATCTTTTAATAATATTTTGTAAAATCCAAACTCAATTATGCATCACTAATTTGTTCGCCAATTTATAAAATTCATATCGACAAGCTAGAATATGTGCAGAGTAGATTTCTTAAGTTCTTGTTCTTTAGGGTCGAGGGTCATTACCCAGAAAGGGGCTTCAACCATGATGTGTTACTAAACCAGTTCAGTGTTGCCACACTGGAAAATCACAGAAAATGCTTATCTCTTATATTTTCGTTTAAACTAACAAACAACTTAATAAACTGCCCGGAATTACTTCAACAATTAAACTTCCACGTTCCAATATATAACTCTAGAAATCCCAATTTTTTCTACATAAATGCTTCATATACTAACACCGGGAAAAAAGCTCCCTTATACCAAATCTGTAACAACTACAACAACATCAGCGCTCATAATACTAACCTGGATATTTTCAGTTTTAATTACAGGGAATTTAGAAAGACAGTATTACATCTTACTCTGTGATGATGTTTTTTGCATTTGCTATATTTGTCTGTTATTCCCATATTAAGTGGTTGGATATTTGTAAAGGTTTCGTTGTGTTGTATTTAGAATAATTAGAATTTACTATAATTAGAATTTACTATTGTGCCGACATAGGATCGAGCCATCCAACACTCACAGTGGCAGAACCGATGACTGCGCTTCACGTGTCTAACTTGAGTACGACAGTCGTTGAAGAGGACATCAAGGCTCATCTCCAGACAGTTAACCCGCAATTACAATCTACTGTAAGCAAGTTAGGGAAAGGAGACGGATCAAGCTCATTTAGGATCCTAATACCTAACAAATATATAGATCTCGTTCTTAAGCCTGAAAGTTGGCCTAAGGATGTTCATGTTAAAAGATGGACATACCGAAGCCACACTCAAACATCTCCTCAGACCACTAACAACGCAGGACGAAGAGGCAATGGAAGAAATTTTTACAGGTCCCAAGGAGGCAGGAAGTTTCACTAGTGGCAAAAAAGAAAACACAAAATAATAAATTAAACGTATTTTATATCAATATCCAAAGTCTATCCAATAAAATAGATCAGCTTTGTGTGTTTTTAAATGAAAACAATCATTATAATGTGATCTGTCTCGCTGAGCATTGGCTCACTGAAGATCAGCTAAAATGCGTCAGACTCCCTGGCTTCGCCCTTTTGTCATATTTTTGTAGGAGTAATAGCAGACATGGGGGTGTGGTGATATATGTCAAGGAAAATTACTTTTTGAACTGTAAGCCAATCAGCTTAGGCAATTTTTCTAGAGAACTGGTAGCCGAATTTTGCGGTGTCGAATTTACTAATACAATTATTATCATATAGATCATGTAATGGTGACATATGAATTTTTATTGCTATTTGAACAGCTTTTGAATCATTTATCGCAGCATTACGAAAATATTGTGTCTTTTGGCGATTATAATGTGAATTTTCTTGTGGAGTCTGAAAGTCTTGAGGAACTGTTATGTATTCTCGCGTCATTTAACCTGGAACATAAAATTATAAATTATACTCGTGTGTCTGGCATCTCTAAATCATGCATAGACAATATTTTAACTAATATATCTGATGATTGTTGTCACACTGCTGTGTTTGAACCTTGTTTGTCCGACCACTATGGCCTGAGTTTTCTGTATGACTGGACTCCTCGAAAAGTAAATATAACAGAGTATAAACGCATTATTACGGAAGATGGACTAAGACATATTTGTGAAAGCCTTCGGATTAAGGATTGGTCCAATTTCTACTATGAGAATTCTGTTTCAACTCTCTCTGAATATTTAGTAAATACTTATGAGGGGCTAGTAAGTGAATATTTTCCCATTAGGAGGATTTTTGGGGCTCCGAGGAGAGTACCTGTACACTGGTTTACTCCTGAACTTCGCGAAATGAGAAACACATTGTCCGCTGTTAAAACAATAGCTGATCATTTTAATGACCCCGTTTCACTGCAAGTCTATAAAAATCTTAAAAACTCTTATAGAAGTGCTATCAATGCAACTAAAAAAAATGCCTTTAATAGCTTTATTGAGAATTCACAGAACAAGGCAAAAAATGCTTGGCAATTGGTGAACTATGAGTCAAATAAAAACACACACAAGGTCGTTGGGTGTAATCAGATAGAATCGGATACTTTTAATACTTACTTTACTTCTGTCGCGGAAAACATAATCAGAGATATCCCAAAACATGACCGACCAGGCACTTCCTATCATATGTCAATTTGCCCTACAACTTTTTTCTTTGGACCAATAACTCCCTCTGATATATCAATCGCCATAGATAATTTAAAAAACTCAAGTGCTGTGGACATCTATGGCTTAAACAGTAAAATAATAAAAAAAAACAAAATCGTTTCTAATTCTACCACTAACATATCTCTTTAATTTATGTATTGAAAAAGGACAATTTCCATGTAATTTGAAGGCCAGCAGAGTGGTCCCAATTTTCAAGAAAGGTGACAGAAATGAAGCATCAAATTATCGACCAATCTCAATTATACCAATCTTTGGAAAACTGTTGGAAGCCCTAGTTAAGTCCAAATTAATTAACTACCTTGAAGCTAAAAAACTTATAAACTCATGTCAATTTGGCTTTAGGCAAGGATATTCAACTATACAGGCTCTCCTGGATCTTGTTCACAGCATTGTCGAGGGCTTTGAGGAGGGGAAGGTGATTGGTGTCACTTTGTGTGATCTCAGCAAGGCCTTTGACTGTGTTGATCATGGACTGTTACTGCAGAAAATGGAAAACTTATATGGCTTTCGAGGAGTTGCTCTTGCTTTTCTGAAATCTTATCTCTCTGGTCGAACACAGTGTGTTGGGCAGGGTGGTGATGCATCCACTTTTAGAGGGGTAACATATGGGGTACCCCAAGGTTCCATTCTCGGCCCAATTCTGTTTATTCTCTTCATCAACGATGTCCCTGACTATTTAACACCAGGAAAATGCATTTTATATGCTGATGACACTAGCCTGATGACTTCGGCAGGAACCATTCAAGAGCTTCATCTAAGTTTGACTGGATTAGAATCGAGCGCAAAAAAGTGGTTTGATCAGAACACCCTGAGTATGAATCAGCAAAAAACACAAAGAATTTTCATCTCAAGTAATCCTAGGATAAACTCCACTCAGAGCGTCAAACTTTTAGGAATAACCATTGATGATGGGCTTACCTGGAGTGTCCATGTAAGCCAGTTATGTCGACAACTCTCAAAGAACATTTTCCTCTTACGAAGGCTCAAAAATTTCCTTAACAAAGATAGCATACTGAATACTTACTTTGCCATTATTCATTCCCACATTTCATATGGTATAATTTTGTGGGGTAAATCAAGACATGCAATTCGCATTTTTCGCTTTCAAAAAAAGGCTGTCAGAATTATAGCCAACGTCGCTTTCCGAGAGCACTGTAGGCCACTATTTGTCAGGTACAACATCATGACTGTCCCTTCGCTCTACATTTTTCAATGTTTGTTGGAAATTCATAAAAATAAAAGTAACCTGGAATACAACTCAGATGTACATGAATACAGTACAAGAAATGCGTGCCTATTAAGGCCTCCAATGCTTAGACTCCAAAGAAGTATTAACAATTCTCTGCCTGTTAATCTTTACAACAAGCTAAGACCAGATACTAAGGCTGCCAGTGAAAAGAAATTCAAAGCCCTAATAAAAAATGACCTGATTAAAAAAGCCTTTTATAGCATTGAAGAATATGAAACCACACCCCTAAACATCTAATTTCCTTTTGTTATTTTTTTAAATTTTCTGTTTGTTGTCGATCGTTTTTATAGTATGTACTAGATTCTCTGTTTAATATGTTTTTTTTTTTCTCTTCTTTTATATAATTGTGACACTCTATAACTTTTGCTTATACCTATTATTTTATCGTGTTTCATTTGTTACTTAAACTTTATTATTAGAATAGCTTAAATTTTATATTATTTTATATTATACCGTTTTGACAAGTGTAAAACTGTATTATAGTTAATGCACGTAATATATATTCATATTCATATTCATTCATTCATTCATATATTCATATTATAATACTATACTTTTTTTATGTCCTTTTAAGTTTAATGTCGTAAGTTTTGCAATACTCTATTTAAATTAATTAGTTAAATTGTCTTGTAATTGGGTGGTTTATCTGCCTGTAAGATAATACTACGTAAATAAATAAATAAATAAATAAATAGATAAGAACGGCAGGTAAACAAACAAACCAATCGCCGATACCGGGGAACATTAAAAACTTCGGGGACGATACGGTCGACGTCGGGGATATTAATTTATATGAAACGGGCTTCAAACCTAGAAACTCTGTTACAAGGACGCCACCAAAAATAGATACAACTGGGAATAATGATGGTAATTGCAATAAAAGGCCAAGGTCAGAAACTAGTCCAGAATATGAAAACATTGTAAAACGACAATGTGAGGAGACTAAAAAAACTATGAAAAATTATGACGATCTTAAAGACACTCATTTTCCTACATATTCCTGTATTTCAGAAGAACTAATCAATGAATTTTTCCAGATTCAAAAAGAAATCTCAAATATTCTTGACAAGGATAATAATCAAAAACAAAATTTGCTGATTACAACTCAAGAACAAGAAATTATAAAAAGTAATCAACAAAACTTATGTAATCTGTTTACCCATTTAGTCTATAGAGCTGGACAAGTAGAAAGGGAAAACAATGTTTCAATCCAAAATACAGAAATGCATAACAGATTATGAATTAAATAATATTAATGTGGATATTCAAAATGCTATTCCAAGCAATAAAAATGTTAAAGAAACATATGGGGAAAGGCTTAGCCAAAATCTAATAAGCAAACAAAATATGGAAAAGTATCTTCCAAATGAAGAACAAAAATGGAAAACACCTAAAACAATTAAAAGGCATGAAACCATAATTAGGATGGAAAATATGAATGATCTAAGAGAAGCAATGAAAACATTAAAAAGCAAGTAAACACAAAACAGGTGGGAAAAGTTTTCAAAAAAGTTTTTCAGATGAAGAATTTCTTGATGAATTGGAAAGACTCAACTATGAGATTGTCGAAGAGTTACAAACTACTATAAAAGATAAGGTTAACGTAATAACAAAAAAACAATGCAACCCTAGAAAGGAAAACTGGATTCTCCATGCCGCGCCAAAAATAGCGAAATGGATTTTGTAAAAACAGATCAATCTGCTTTGATTTGGTTATGGTTCACGTTCAAAAACATATAAATTTGGCAATTTGCTTTAAATGCTCAGGTTTTGATCATATTGCCAAATACTGCAAAGGAAAACTATGTTGTCACAAATGTGTGGGTGAACACACCTCAACAGAGTGTAATGAAAATGAATTGCAGTGCTAACCGTCAAAAAGTGAAGCTTCCAAATGTTAATCATTCGGCCAGAGATGTAGATTGTCCAATATACAAATGAAGATTTAATAGATGTAGAAACAATATCAATTATGACGATTTTTTAGAGGAAAACAAATTTCAAGTGACCCAAAAAAATGAAAGCACAACAAAATACTCTGACCATTCCAGAAATCATACCATCAATAATAGAAATAATCAAATAAAAGAATCATACAGTCTGATCCATCAGAATGTGCAATCAACTGGAAATTCCGTTGACCTAGTAGAGGATCTTTTAAGCAAACATATAGAGTGTATTTTTCTGTAATTCTGTTTCTATAATCAAATAAAAGAATCATACAGTCTGGTCCATCAGAATGTGCAATCGACTGGAAATTCCGTTGACCTAGTAGAGGACCTTTTAAGCAAACATACAGAGTGTATTTTTCTGTGTGTTACCGAGCATTGGAAGACAATCAGTTAAAGAACTATGGAATTAGAGGATTTACATTGGCGACAAGTTTTTGCAGGGAATTAGAGAATAGACATGGTGGAAGTGCTGCTTTTGTAAGGAAAGACATACAATGGAATTTTAACATTGACTTCTTGTCAGCCTCTAAAAATATTTTAGATTTTAACTCATCCTCTTTTCCTAAAAATATTTCAGCTTTCAAGTAAAACATACTATCTTAGATTATAGTTGCATTACTAACATAAGTAGTATATGTATTGTTAACATACTAACACATTTTGCTGGTGACATGATAACCCAAATTTTACACTCAATGATTTCAGATCATACTGGTCAGAAGTTAATATTATATATTGGAAAAGAAAAATCATTACTTACTAAAACAAGATGTTTTAGTACTCAAAATAAGACTAATTTTAAGAACGCTCTTCAGAAAATAAATTAGCAAGCCATTTACTCAATTAACCTTGAATTGGTGAATAATCAGTAATCAACTTTCATGAGAATTTTTTTAAATAAATTGAACGAATATTTTCCTAAGAAAAAAATTCCATTAAGAAATTACAATAAAACCAAATATATGCAAAATAGTCATGAAATCATAGAGTGTAAAAACCAATTATATGTATTATATGCTATAAAAAATGTAAATATTAGATATAAGGCTATGTACAGTAACAAAAAAAAGAATATGACAATTTATTGAAAGACTATAAAAGAAAAAACTACGCGGATAGATTAAGAAATTCTAAAAGGCAAGTCGAAGGAGATTATTAAAATCGAAGGTAATAAAGAGGAACTAGCAAAAAACTTCAATGATTTTCTAACAAACGCTGCACCTAATTTACTAAGCCAATTGAATAATATACCCTTTAATTCGGAAATAGAGTGTAATCCTATAAATACTGAGGTAAAATTAGCAAATAATGAGGAAATAATTCAGGTTGTCAATAAACTGAAAAATAAAATTACTTGTGGTTTTGATGAGATTTCAAATAGCCTAACAAAATTTGTAATAGCTGAGATTACAGAACCATTATTGTATATTATAAATAACTCTCTTAAGTTTGGTATATTCCCTCAGCAGCTAAAACTAGCTCACATAATTCCTATTTTTAAGAAATGTGATGAAACCAATATAGAAAATTATCGACCAATAAGTTTACTTCCTTCATTCTCAAAAATATTTGAACATGTTATGTGTCAACGAATTGTAAATTTCATGATGGAAAACAATTTATTCAATAAAATACAACATGGATACTTACAGGGTAAATCCACTCAAACAGCTATATTTAGCTTTACACAACGTATTCTGGACATCCTGGAAAATGGTGAGATTCCTTTAGGATTGTTTCTTGATTTATCAAAAGCATACAATACATTTAATCATGAAATTCTTATAAACAAATTAAACCTCTATGGTATACAAGGAGCAACACTGAAGTGGATTGAATCATATTTATCAGGTAGGGAGCAAAGAGTGGTAATAGGTAAAAATAGCAACAAGGAGACTTCTCAAAAAAGAAATATAATTGTAGGAATTCCACAAGGAAGTGTAATTAGTACCTATATTGTTTATTTTGCATATGAATAACATAACAGAACTATTCTCAGTAAATAATAATTGTAAGATTACTAACATACACAGATAATACAAATATTTTGCTAAGTAATAAGGACATCATTGATCTTGAAGAAGAAGCAAAAGTCTTTCTGAGAGAAGTAAATAAATGGTTCACAAAAAATAGGTTAGTTATGAACAACTCAAAGACTAATATCACAGTGGTTAAAACAAATAGATCGCGAATTGATGAACAGGCGAGTTTAAACATAAATGGTAGCGACGTAACTTTGAACACTGAAATTAAGTTTTTTGGTATGTTTCTGGATAGTTCTCTGTCCTCGGAATATCATGTCAACCATGTTATGTGTAAGCTAAATAGAATATGTTATAGTCTAAGAGTCTTGTGTAAATATTCCCTTTGACACCAAAAAAATGCTGTATTATGCAAACTTTGAGTGTATGGAAGCTGTAGAGATATAGAAAAAATTTTTGTTTGTCAGAAAGGAGCTCTTCGAATTATCCTAAATCTATAGTCTCATAGAAGGAAATTCAAAGAAAATAACTTGCTTACTATCACGGCAATTTATATATACAGGAATGTATCCTATTTTTCTTTAAAAACAAAAATTTTGAAAGAAATTAGTCACAAACTGCATACCCCACGAGAACAATGAACTATACTTACCCAAGGCACAGATTGTCTAGGACAGAAAAGGGCACATATTATCAATGTATAAAATTTTATAATACTCTGCCAGATAATATTAAATTAATTACAAATGTCAAAATACTTAAAAAGAAAATATTTAAACTGTTATTAGAAATTGAGAATATTGTAGAATATTATAGATATCTTGATAATTATTATAACTTAGCGTCTTTGTTGTTGACACTATTTTATTGTATCTCTTCATACTTTTAAAATAAAGATGATTTTGAGAGCTCAAGCCCCAAAAAGTTATACCATATCTCAACTGAGAGTCGACCAGAGAGAAATATACCAGTCTTGCAGAAGACCAACCAAGCTCGCTGGAAAATATCCTCATTGCAAAGCATGCTGAAGCTAGACTTGCATTTAAATTATTGATGTGCTCAGCGAACCTTAGTCTTGGATCATAGATCATAGATCAATAGGATTCTATCTTTAAGGGAATTCAAGAATAAAATCAGAAGTTTCTTGCTAGAAAAGTCATTCTATAGTTTTAATGAATTTTTAAACTATCAGTTTTAGTTGATTAGTAATGTTTTATTTATTTTAATTGCTTTGTACTTTTGAATATCTATGTACGTATCTAGTTTGCATTGTATTTTGTATTTTCTTATATACTAGTGTGATCTTGTTTTTTCTTTGTTTATGACATATGTAAGTACTTCTCTATATTGACATAAAATATATTATATTATCTTATCACTTTTTCATTCCTGTGGCCAGAAAAAACGCGAATTTTTAACAAGTATGTTCTCGGGCCAATTATTTAAGATTTTTCTCTAGGGTCTTGTTGAAGGCCTTATATTTGCCTAACTGAACATCTATTTTAGTTATATTAAATTTGTCATGCTTTCTGAAGGTATTTTCTAAGGATTCGGCAAGGTCGGTTTCATTAACTTCAATGGATACTTTGGAAACAAAGATTTTTGTTTGTGGTTTTGATACAACTAATTTGTCACAGGATTTTTTTGACTCACTATTTTCTAGCCTGTCCAACTCTATTCTGACCAACTCTCCCTGTCTGTGGCCTATTAGGACTCATGGACTTAAAAGCAAAGTCAGAAGAAGTAGATTGCAACACAGAAAGACCATTATCACTGAGGATAGTCAGTTTATTTTAAAGTTTAATGATTACAGCCTGTTGTTTGTCGTATTTAATGGTCGATCTTTAAGTGTACTAATCTCATTTATTTTGGCTAAGTTTGGAATGGCATGAACAGGCTGAGTTGGGAGTGGATATCCATTTACCGAATCTTCTGGCACATTATGGGTTCCACTTAAGACTGTTGCCATAAAAGCCTGTTGCATGACCACTATGCTGTCCTTTATGAGTGAGTGAGAGCTCTTTGCAGAGCAGACGTTTCTTCAGAGTGATAGGTATCAGCTTCTAGGTTGCGGAATGAGAAAATTAGTTCTTCATTGGAGGCACACATTTCCTTAAACTCTCTTTCAACCTGCTCTAATTTGGTCTTATTGAAAGACAAAAGATAATATTTATGCACACAGAAATCCCCAACGCAATATACTATCTCAAATGGCTCTCAAATAGAGCAAAGCTAACCTGAGTTGCAGATTTGCCATCTATATCAAATAGACTGGAGGATAATTTCTTAGCCAGAGTTGTTATATGGAGATCCCCCTTTAGATTGTTTTGAATGATTGCCCCTAGGAATTTATATTCATTTACCATTTGTATGTATTGTTTATTCATTTGAATCACTATTTTTAGGCCTTTCTTACAATTTGTAGTCACAAATTTTGACTTTTTGATTTTCAGGGGATAATTTGTTCACTTCAAACCAGTTCTGTATTATATTGAGGTCTTTATTTATGCATTCTTGCAGTTGTTCATTTGTGTCTGCAAACCATGTTATTGTTGTGTCATCTGCAAATAATGTGAAACAGGCATCAATAGAAAGGGATGGAAGATCGTTGATATACAGGAGAAACAATAGACTATTCCAACACTTGTTTGTTCTATTTTTGACCTTTATTGTCCACAAGCTGTCTTCGATTCTTCAAAAAGGAATTCTGGAATTGATTGGGGTTTATTTTATAGAAGGTCTCAGTAAATGATGTCATCATGTTTTTGACCAACTTTTCCATTAACTCTGATATTACAGAGAGAAGCTTACAACTTGTCAAAAAGTCTTATCAGTCTTAAACAAATGGCCATTCAACAGTTTGGAAAAACCTGTTAATAAACTAATAGGTCCACAATTATCCTTTAGTTCTGGGTTATCTTTTTTAAATAACCTTTATAGGTGAGTTAAATTTTCTCAAAAAAATACATATTTAAAAGAATTATTTACAATATAACACAAAATATATTTTTATGCATTTACAGAAAATTTCATGAAACTAGTTGGAAGTTGATCTATACCACAAGTATGTATATTTTTGGCTATTCCACAGAATTCACTTGCTGTTACAGGCCCTAAATGCGTTGGCTGATTATTTTCTCTAATATTACATTCAAATTTTTTCCAAAAACACTAATGATTGCACTAATTATGAGGACAATCTTGCGGCAGAGGAGTTTAATGACTACTTTCTTGAAAGTGCAAGGCAAATTGTCTGGTCAGTCAGTCAAACAATCTTGGACTTGATATGAGGAGCTGTGATGAATCCATGTTTCTCCGGACGGTTTCTGAACTTCAAGTGCAGGGGTACTTGAACTTCATCTCAGATAGCACTCTACTGATGTAGATGACATTCCCTGCTCCCCACTGATAAAGGTATCTGAACATATATCCAGTCCTATCTTACCTAATAAATGAATCTTTTCGAGAGGGTACATTTCCCGTTCAATTAAAGACATCCATTGTTTGACCTATACATAAAAAAAAAATAACATTATAACGTAAAATAAGATAATTCCTATACAAAGTTTGGGTTCCAACCCAACAAAGGGCTACTCAACAGCAGATACTATTTTTTCTCTTGTTAAAGATCTGGTTTGGGCATTGGTTTGTGGGGTCAGTACATCTTCCTGTTATTTTTTTTATCTCTAGTTCAGCATTCCTTTCAAATTTTTTGTTGTTTTTCTCAAAATAGAGAAGTATCCCTACCTTTTTTCTTCTGTGAGAAGAATTTTTTGACATTTTCTTCGTTCCTTAACCACTGTTTCCGAGGTCCTGCAAAATTCTTGAAAAAACTGAGAAAAAAACAGGACCCTAAAGTTTTTTTAAATTACACACGTAATCCAAAAACCGAAAAATCTACAAGGCATTTCATTTAAAATAAAAACGTAGTCACCAGCCACCCTGTATATACAAAATTATTTTTTAATATATCTAACAATATCCATTAATAATTAACTTAGTAATAAGCACCAGTGCAATGGTGCTTATTACTAAGTTAATTATTAATAGATATAGTTTTTGAAATAGGTCGCGAAAAAATTGTATCTCTTGACATCAGAAAGAAAATAATAGAATTCCACAAAAAGGGGTAAAACAAGCTGATATTTCTAAAAATTTACTGCTCCATCATTCAATTGTTTTAAGAACTATGAAAAGCTTTAACACAAGAGGGACAGGAGCACCATTAAAAAACAGCAAATGTCCAACAATAACAAATTTAATAGTGTCTATGCCGGAAAGGTCTCGCCAAGTAAAGAAAGCTAGGGGTTACTTTACAAAGCATCAGGGTACATCTTCAATTATATATGCTCCCTTTTATACATTTACTAATAACTTCAAAGTAGTATGTATTTAACTGAATTTTTGCTACAATTTTGTCCAACATTTATATAAAATAGTACATATCTATATATTTTTCTCCTAATGAACAATTATGTATATTTGTAAATGTGTTCAGATTATTTGTTGCGTTTAGATTGACATACAAAAATCTTTTTTATATTAAATATCTGCTTCAATTAATTTAAAGTTAAATATTTTTATTCAGTTGCGAAAAAGCCAAAAAAGATTTTTGTATGTGTATTTGGTAAACAATTAATAAAAAACATGTGTTAGAATCACACAAGTTTTTTTTTATGGCAAATATACATATTAGAAAACCAGTAACGGGCCTGGAAATGTTGGCATGAAGTGGCGGTAGGTATACCAAATAATCTTAAGGGCAATCTCTCTCTTGTCATTTTTAAAAGATGGCTGGAAGTCCTTCATTAAAATATAAAGAAAATACCTATTCAGTTATTTATGTTTTCTTCTTAATGTAAGGACATAACCGATGCACACATCGGACAAGTGGCCCTTCAGAAATGTACACTATAGAATGCTGGTACGAATTACTATTAAAAGAGTACTGTTTGAAAGATTATATTTCGATCTGGGAGAATATTATGATGAATCATTTTGAATGTATAAGTCTGATTTTTGTGACTACTTTTTTATATTCTATATAGTGTTTTATTTTCTGTTTTATTATTTGCTTCTATTACTTACTTATTTACTATTCTTTTAAAATCAAACATTTTTTAATTGAATCTTTACCTGCATTATAGTTCAGTAAAATGTCAAATGTTTAAACATGCACACATTCACCATTTTACATGAAATGAACTGATTCCACATATAACAATATTTGTTTTTTTCAGGGAGCCCAAGAGTTATTAAACTCTCATCAGCAATACTCCCTTTAGATTTTAATATGACCTTTACTTACCCTGTAGGTATTCTACAAAACTCAAACTGGTAAATTCATAAATGGTAATTTTTTTCCAAATACACCTCCTATAGATGAAGTTTGGTTAAGTATTGCAAACAAAATCAAGTACCAAGCTACATCTTTATAATATCTATGCTATCAAGGTCTGGTGATTAATATGTAATTAAAAAAACAGAAAACATTTTAATTTCTTCTGCATCATTGTACTTATTGGGGTTCTTAGGACATCTAATCTGAGCCTCAATCTGAGCTCGTTCACGATTTAAGATAATAACTATTACCTATACCTATATATAATTATTATTCATATATCTAAATATTGCCTGTCAGTCTAATTCTAACTCAACAAGATATTGTTGATATCATACCTGTAATTCCTGCTTAAATTGTTGTCTTTTCTTCTCAATGTTTCTTAGCTCACTAAGTACAGAACCTCGAATCCTAACTAGTTCCTCTACACTTACTTTTAATTCTATTTCTCTAATATCACTTAAATCATCTGGCAAGTCTAAATGTGAATGAGCACTGTGTGTTATAAAATTGGTATTTCTTTCGACTTTGGATAAATAAAAATGAGTTATTAATGGGGTTAGAATAAGTATTGCTAATACCATTATAACTATTCGGGACAGTTTTATGTTTATTAGCCATTGAAAAATGTTTTGTCCTGGTTCTCCATTAACAATAACCATTTTAAACATGCCTTACTAGTGGATATATTTATATAAATAACATTTCTAATTAGTCTCTGTTATTATAAGGGCTACAATAATGTATTAAACAATGATTCATTTTGATTCACGGCATTGTATACTGTTTAAAATAAAAAGTTATTCCACGAAGCTTATATGGGCATTGCTGATACTAATTACAGATTTTTTGTTTCCGAGCTTTTTTTAGGTTAGGTTAGGTAGAGTCAGTCTTTCTTCTTTCTTTCTTCATAACATTATGGAGTCGGCTACCACTTTTTTACTTTCAGAGCCATTCTCCAGCCCAAGTCCGTGCAACCTCAGGATAACTCTCAGCTCCCTGCAAGTTACAAATTTTCTAGGATAATGGATAAAATACTATACATATTTATTGCTTCCAATGATTCTTTTACAATGATAAAATATTAAACTATAACATATATAGGTGTGTGGTAGGTTAAGAAACTAAAGTCACAACAGAGGAATGAAAACTCTTCTCGCTCCCGGGCAACAGGGGAGCATTACACAAAAGAAATGCTGCCTCGGATTTAAAAAGGATGGGGAAATAAAGTATGGGATTATTTTTACTAATATATTGTTTCTTTCTCCATTTCTCATTTCTCCATTTTTGTCAGATATTAATTTTGTTATAATTTAAAAATTTATTTATTATTCTTACTACATCAGAGTTTAAGTTTGATAGAACTAACTGTTCATGGGAGCTTCTATTCCTTTTTTTCTTAATTCTTCGTATAGATTATGGTTTGGAATGGTATTGATTGGACATTCGAAAAATATATGGTTCAGGTTTTCTACCTGTCCGCATTCACATAATGGATTTTCCTTTATACCCAATTTATGTAAGTGTTCTTTAGTTGAACAATGTCCTGTTCTCATCCTAATTACTGTGGTAATATGTCTTCGATTTAGTTATTAGTAGATATCAAATACGGGAACTGGTTCACCCCCCACCACTACTCCTGACCTTGAGAGCCCAGGTGTGCTGTGTAGTTTGGCCTTGAGGCGATGTGACGTCATATGACCTTGAGCGCGCATCACGCGGCTTCGAGGCCATGTGACGTCACATGACCTTGAACGTGCACCAAACTTTTCGTTCTTTGATTTGGGAGCCCAGGTGTGCTGTATCGTTTGGCCTTGAGGATTTTTAACATCATATAACCTTGAGCGTGTATAAAACTTTTCGTCGTTGCATATTGTTTGGCCTTGGGGGTGTGCGACGACAGAGGGTCTCGAGTGTTAAAAGCTATTAAAGCCAGGTATTCTACCCATAAAATTGAAGAGAGGCACTCTGTGCGGTCACAAGGGATTTCATCATTAAGTTAATGTTTGGTATATTCTTTCTCGGGCACTAATACTTGCAGATCATTATTTAAATTTGGGTGTTTAGAATAAACAAAATTTGGAAATATTTACTTAAGACATTTTAATAATTATTGTATCAAATAGGGATGTAAAAATTAAATGTACCAAGCAATAGCGGATCATTATTTAAATTTGGGTGTTTAGAATAAACAAAGTTTAGAAATATTTGCTTAATTTGGTATTATTTTCTTCTTTTAAATTTGGGTGTTTTAGAATAATTAAAAGTTAACGTTTGACGTATTCTTTCTCGGGCACTAATACTGGCAGATCATTATTTAAATTTGTGTGTTTAGAATAAACAAAATTTAGAAATATTTACTTAAGACATTTTAATAATTATTGTATCAAATAGGGATGTAAAAAATTAAATGTACCAAGCAATAGCGGATCAATATTTAAATTTGGGTGTTTAGAATAAACAAAGTTTAGAAATATTTGCTTCATTTGGTATTATTTTCTTCTTTTAAATTTGGGTGTTTTAGAATAATTAAAAGTTAACGTTTGACATATTCTTTCTCGGGCACTAATACTGGCAGATCATTATTTAAATTTGGGTGTTTAGAATAAACAAAATTTAGAAATATTTACTTAAGACATTTTAATAATTATTGTATCAAATAGGGATGTAAAAAATTAAATGTACCAAGCAATAACAGAGCAATATTTAAATTTGTGTGTTTAGAATAAACAAAATTTAGAAATATTTATTTAGAATAAACAAAATTTAGAAATGTTTACTTAAAACATTTTAATAATTATTTTATCAAATAGGGATGTAAAAATTAATTGTAGCAAGCAATAGCGGATCAATATTTAAATTTGGGTGTTTAGAATAAAACAAAGTTTAGAAATATTTGTTTAATTTGGTATTATTGTCTTCTTTTAAATAAAACTCAATATGTCTTCATAAAACAACGCATTATTAATACAAAATACATAATAAGAATAATAATAATAATAATAATAATAATAATAATAACTATTCTAAACAATAATAATAATAATAATAATAATAATAATAACTATTCTAAATACCTATTCTAACATGCTTGTATCGTTTAATATTAATATATAACCATCATCTTGCGGTATATAGATGGGTGATGGATTGCCCCCATCATCATTACACCCATTGCCCCCATTAGTCAGATCCCCATTGCCCCCATTAGTCAGATGGCTGTCCAAACCAACTTGTGCATTATCCACATAAACATTGCCCCCATCAACTGGAGGATTGTCCTCCTCTGAATCTGTGTCGGACTCATCGCCCATATGTTCTAATGTCATCATATCATTGATGGTGTGCTAGAACAATATAATAGAAATTACAATCAAATTTAATTATGTCATAATCATCTAATTATCTTATTAATAGATGCGTAGCGTGACACAAAGGGGTAGATTATACTAAAAGTTGTACCATTGCTGTAAAAATACGTTTTATTTGGTGGAACATAAATATTTTTCTTAAATCAAACCAGTTTCACACTATGATAAAAAAGAAAGGTTTTGTAGTAAATTAAAATTTCACAGAAATGTATCACAAAACAATTCGCTACACATTTCCTTTCTACATTTCAATTGTGTGGGGAATGTGGTATCATCCATACATTCTTACACTACTACTACTAAAACAATTGATTTAAAAAATTAGGTCTTGGAGATTTTTCTTCAAAATAAAGCATCAAGCTATGGACTTTTGACATAAACTAACAAGCAAAAAAATGCAATAATAAAAGAAAAACATTTATTATACAGGGTCTTTCCTAATAAGTGTCCGATATTTACAGGATAATTCCTCCAAAAGTTCCCAAAGAAAAAATAAAATCTCATTTTTTCTTCAAAATAAAGCATCAAGCTATGGACTTTTGACAGCAAAAAAAATGCAATAATAAAAGAAAAACATAAGTTGGTTGTGGAATTATAGTTAATTTTGCTTGCGGTCACCTATCCACATAAACAATATAAAAAATTATTTCCTTTCTACGTTTCAATTGTGTGGGGAATGTGGTATCCTCCATACATTCTTACGCTACTACTAAAACAATTGATTTAAAAAATTAGGTCTTGGAGATAATAAGTAAACAAAGTGACATATCAGCTATAATAGAAATTCGTTTATTATACAGGGTCTTTCCTAATAAGGTAGAAATTAAGGTTATGTATTTTTTAGCAAATGTATGTCCTCAGCAAATAGCGTCTTGTGCAGCTGTTGGTTCAGATTATTTTATGAAATTTTAACCACAAGTTAAGAAGACTACCTCCTAACGATATACGGTGCCGAGAAGATTCAAATTTATACACGGTGTCTCAGATCATTGGACATTTTATAAAACTTTCAATTCGCAATATCCAAGTTTTTTAAATGGATCACCCTGTATTTGATATTTTTTTCTGAAAGAGGCTTAAAAATCTTTGTTATTATCAAACTTTTGGACTGGAGTAAGTTTGGTTAAATCACAATATTTTCACCCAAAGAATCTGCAGTTATGCTGTGTACCTTGAATTAGCGAAAACCCTGTATAATAATTAACCTGTCCTATATATTTTTTTTCTGAAGGAGGCTTAAAGTACCTATCCACTGATATATACATGCCCTATATCTAAATCTAATAGTTAACGAAATACATAGAAATATATGAAAATTTACAACTAATTAATGCTGACTATAATGTAAAGCCTTAAATCTATAAAGATAATTAAAAGAACGCTTCAAGGATTTTTAATTTTCCAATATCCAAGTTAATTGGGTCATATATGTATATATACAGGGTGTTCAGCTAAGGGTGGTTTTCGGCCATATCTCCGAAAGTATTTGCCCTAAGTTATTGGGGAAAAAATCGAATAAGTAAATCGCCAAAAATAAAAAAGCTGGAAAATTATTTTCGACGCGCAACAACAACCGTAAAAATAAAAAACACGGTTTTTTTAAATAGTTCCAATTAATCCTTATCGAAATTATTTTTTGTGATCTAATAATTCCGCATTATACAGGGTTTTTCCTAATAAGGTAGAAATTAAAGTTATGTATTTTTTAGCAAATGTATGTCCTCAGCAAACAGCGTCTTGTGCAGCTGTTGGTTCAGATTATTTTATGAAATTTTAACCACAAGTTAAGAAGACTACCTCCTAACGATATATGGTGCCGAGAAGATTCAAATTTATACAAGGTGTCTCAGATCATTGGACATTTTATAAAATTTTCAATTCGCAATATCCAAGTTTTTTAAATGGATCACCCGGTATTTGATATTT
The DNA here is from genome assembly GCA_030620095.1 of Kuschelorhynchus macadamiae. Taxonomy (NCBI): domain Eukaryota; kingdom Metazoa; phylum Arthropoda; class Insecta; order Coleoptera; family Curculionidae; genus Kuschelorhynchus; species Kuschelorhynchus macadamiae. The sequence continues at coordinate 1,131,944 of JAUTXW010005441.1, forward strand.
TTTTCTGAAAGAGGCTAGTACCTATTATCGGGAAAAAATCGAATAAGTAAATCGCCAAAAATAAAAAAGCTGGAAAATTATTTTCGACGCGCAACAACAACCGTAAAAATAAAAAACACGGTTTTTTTAAATAGTTCCAATTAATCCTTATCGAAATTATTTTTTGTGATCTAATAATTCCGCATTATACAGGGTTTTTCCTAATAAGGTAGAAATTAAAGTTATGTATTTTTTAGCAAATGTATGTCCTCAGCAAACAGCGTCTTGTGCAGCTGTTGGTTCAGATCATTTTATGAAATTTTAACCACATGTTAAGAAGACTACCTCTTAACGATATATGGTGCCGAGAAGATTCAAATTTATACAAGGTGTCTCAGATCATTGGACATTTTATAAAATTTTCAATTCGCAATATCCAAGTTTTTTAAATGGATCACCCGGTATTTGATATTTTTTTCTGAAAGAGGCTTAAAGTACCTATTATCGGGAAAAAATCGAATAAGTAAATCGCCAAAAATAAAAAAGCTGGAAAATTATTTTCGACGCGCAACAACAACCGTAAAAATAAAAAACACGGTTTTTTTAAATAGTTCCAATTAATCCTTATCGAAATTATTTTTTGTGATCTAATAATTCCGCATTATACAGGGTTTTTCCTAATAAGGTAGAAATTAAAGTTATGTATTTTTTAGCAAATGTATGTCCTCAGCAAACAGCGTCTTGTGCAGCTGTTGGTTTAGATCATTTTATGAAATGAGAAATATCAAAACGCGATTTTCTCCAGAATTTAGGTAATTTTTCCCTCTTTAAACTAACTCTGTTGAAAGCATACTGTTCCGTTTGGTTTTTTCGAGAAAATCTCTAAAAATTGAATTTTGTTTAAACAACGCCCTCTAGTAGGTGTACCAACAACTATCGAGCGTCAAAAATGACAACAATTATAAGAGCATTAAATGCTCTTCCAAACAAATACCCACTTGAATACCATTAAATAAAAGATGTAGGAGGCAGAGCACTTTGAAAATTGATTTATTTATTATCTTCCCCCACCCTTATTATCGGAAATATGACAAATCGCCTTAAACAAAACTGACGCAGATTTGGTTGGAGTTTTTGTTGCTCTTATTAAAATGTTACCTCATATTGGGTATTTTCGAATAAAAAGTTGTTTTTTTATTTTCTATTGCAGGTACGCCGTCTTGTGGTAGTTTTACAAACTTGGAAATATTTTCCAACAATTTGTCTTGGCCACTTTAGTAACGAAAAAAAATTTTTTTGGGAGGCTGTAGCATCCATAGTCTGAGAAAAGCTACCCAGCCACCCTTAGTGGGACATCCTGTATATACATATATGACCAAACTAAAAAAACTTGGATATTGCAAAATTAAAATCCTTGAAGCGTTCTTTTAATTATCTTCATTGATTTAAGGCTTTACATTATAGGCAGCATTAATTAGTTGAAACTTTCCATATAATTCTAGATATTTCGTTAACTATTAGATTTAGGTATAGAAAATGTATATATCATTGATAGGTATTTTAAAACTCTTTCAGAAAAAATATCAAATACAGGGTGATCCATTTAAAAAACTTGGATATTGCGAATTGAAAATTTTGAAAATATGATCTGAGACACCCGGTATAATTTTAAAACTCCTAACCATCATAGATCGTTAGAAGGTAGTCTTCTTAACTTGTGGTTAAAATTTCATTAAATAATCTGAACTATCAACTGCATAAGACGCTGTTTGCTGAGGACATAAATTTGCTAAAAAAATACATAACCTTAATTCCTGTCTAAATGACACAAAATTTGAATAAGAAGTTCTTATAAAAGTTACCTTTATTTCTTTCAGGGAATCTAAAAATGTAAAAATATACAGGGTGTTCCATTTAAAATTCAGGGTTTGAAGTCGGTACAGCACTTTTCGAATACCCTGTATTAATAAAACTTAAAAAATTAAAAAAATTCATTAAAACCAAGAAATATTTTTACCTAAAGTATCTGCAGTTATGCTGTGTGCCAGTAATTAGCGGACACCCTGTATAAATATTTTTTAAGATATTTATTTAAATTTTAAAGAGGAATTTTTGCTTTCTTTTTTGTATTTTACCACATTTATCGCTATTAAATATGTGAGGATAAATATGCATTCCAAAAAAAAAAGCAATACAACTGAGCGATATTATTTAAAATGTTGGAGTGGTTCGGGCTGTTATAAACATTTCAATAATTAAAAAAAAGCAATAAAACTCAGCGATATTATTTAAAATGTTGGAGTGGTTCGGGCTATTATAAACCTTTCAATAATTAAATTGTATGGGGTCCTTAATTTCCTATGTTTTAAATAGAAAGTGTATTATAAAATGTCAACTAAAAGGCATTGGATAAAACGAAGTTAATATGTTTAAAAAATTGTGGTTATTTGTCGGCAAATTGGAATCATGATAGCAATTTCGTGGATATGGAGAAAAAAAATGTTTATATTATGAAGAAAGTTTCTAAATAAAGAAATAATTGTACCTATTTTAAATAACTAAATCCAACTTTAATAATCCAAGACCGTTTAAAACTTACATAAATTTACACATACTGCACACATATTTTTGGAACGAAAATTTCCGAATGTTTAAAAGACGGTTATACAATACTACATGATCACATTGGTTGGCTTTAAGATAAAACCAACGGTTATTTGAAAAATAGGATCGGTCTGCTATATACTTGCGTGGGCAGAGTTGCCGACTTTAGCGCGAAAACTATCGATTTTTCACACTTTTTCCTAATAACCAAAAGTGATAGTATTTGGATAGGGACAACTTTTTTATTTGAAACTTTTTTTTTTCGCATCGTATTTTAATGCAATTAAAATTTTAATTTCAACACTTTTCTATTTTACATGCGAAATATGATAACACTATCTCTGCTGGCTACCGAGAAACCATGTGATTACAAGCATTCTGGAACACTGTGTACATAAAATATGTTTAAAGAAAAAAATCCGCAAATATCTAATATCACAATATTTTTACAAAAAAAATGTCAGTTATGATAGGATCATGTGGATAATTAAAAATTCAATCTCTAAAAATTATTGTTAACAGCCTTAAACATGCATTAAAAATATCATCTGTTTGAGCCTACATAAAATACGGTTAAATAACTCATGTAGATATTTAAAAATTCAATCCCTAATTATTAATAATAGTCCTAATCTCTAATTATTATTAATAGTCCTAAGCACGCATAAAATAACATCCGTTGAACTCACCTCTATATATGGGATATCCTGTGGGGATAGCTCTTTTACGATGATCTGACACATTTTTGACTAATATATATCTAAATCTATTTATCAATTTTTCGTGTGCTGGGTTTGAAGTTAAAACTAAAAATACCCGCATATATATATATATATATATATATATATATATATATATATATATATATATATATATATATATATATATATAGACATGATTTTAAGCCTTTAAAATCTAACGGCACTACTTTTAATGGTTTTGGTCATTTTAAAGAAGTTTTTTTGCCTATTGAGATTTATGTGACATTTATTTATGGTAGGTCTATAAAACGGTCAGCCCTTTGGCGTTGCACAAACGAATACAAATATGAGTGCTTCTTGGAAGTCAAATACCAAATGTATTTTTAGTTGAAAAAATAAAAGCAGGATACAACAGTTATTATACATACACTAATAATATGCATCCTTCGTTAAATGTTAATGTGTGATAGATGTCCCAATATGAATTTTAATATTTCTAGATGTTGTAACAATATATAATACATAATATTTTTCTTTATCTTGAATAACCAAAATACCAAATTTAATTAGTCGAAAGAAATACATCCAGTAATGTATAATCTCATTATAATTTTTTCGAGTTTGTAAATTAAAACAAAAAAAACATGTTTGAACTAAATATCGTATTTCCGTGTGTTAAAATCTCTAATGTCTATGTTTAAAATAATGAAATTTTTATTGTGGGGAAATGCAATCTAATATTTTGTTTTATTACCTAACTAAAATTATTTATATTATTTATATTAAATAAGTTTTTTTTTCGGTTTTGTGATACTTAACTATTATATGCAAAAATCGGGCTATCTTGGTTCTACATAATGTAAAAAATTATGAATTGTATCACGAGCTTATAAATATGAATGTTTTTTTTCCTCTGCATACCATACACGTAAAAAAAGGAAATACGAAGGTTTGAATAATTTCACTGAAACGAAAAGAGTTTTCTTTGAATAAGGTTTTTTTCACACGACAATTTTTACGATTTTTTAATAAAATACATTATATATGTAAATATACCGTCAGAGATCAATTAGAAACTTGAATCGCTTTTAGGAAAATCTACAAACATTTTTCCCCAATATTTGGGAAATAACCTAAACAATTATTGAAAGTTTTATAATGTGTTTATTTATCACCATAAATAACCGATTTTCATACGACAATTTTTACGATTTTTAATAAAATACATTGGATATGTAAATATACCGTCAGAGATCAATTAGAAACTTGAATCGCTTTTAGGAAAATTATTATTTTTAGAAACAGAAGGGATATTTTATAAATATTTTACAGCTTTTTATCTAGGAAACTGTTCAACGGGGCATCCTAAAATTAAAAGTTTTATAATGTGTTTATTTATCGCCATAAATAACCGAGTAATAAAAGATATTATTTTAGATGGGTATAATTTTACAGCATTGGAACTGGTCAGCAAATAGCCTAGAGGTAAAAACCAATTACAACTTTATGGTTTATGGTTTTAACCCAAAATTTTGTGTACAGCATAATATCCATCTAAAACATTCAATCAGTCTCTAACAATCGTTCAGTTTGAAAGGTCAGTTTAAAATACTTCGTGACATATAAAAAAATGAGTTCATTCAGTGAATTTGGTGGTTCAGTCAATAGTTTGGTTCTTGGTGACTGTATTGACTCACTCGCCGAGAATAATTTCGATATTGTAAACTTAAGCCTTCTAACACCTGACGCATTCGAAGCAGAGTATGGTGATGCCAACAACAAAAAAATGGACGAGACCATCGGTGGCTGCTTTCCATTAGACCGACAAGAAAAACCGAAGCCCGCAGTGAATATAATTATCGATATAATAATAAAGGAGGCATCAAAACCTTCAATACTGAGGGACGCCCTTATGAATGGTTCGGGGGCGGCACAAGGTAAAAAACATAAGGTGGAAAGCAGTCAACCACAACCATCAACATCTGGGTTGGGGGAGCCGGTGTCACCTATAATCCAACAAAGAAGAAGGATTATAAAGAAACGGAAATTGATGACACCAAAAAAATTGTTACCGACGACGACCAACCCGAAGATGTGTTTCCAATTAATCTGGGACCATTTTCCCAAGCTGAAGACGTTGAGGAAATGGTTCGAGTCGACAATTTGAAGACGACATTGTGTGACAAAATAGATCGGTGTAGGAGAGAGGCTGTGTGGTGTAGGGAAGAGGCCGCGCGGTCTGCGAGAGAGGCTAGCGACTTGGAGGCTCAGCTGGAACGGTGTAGGGAAGAGGCCGCGCGGCCTACGAGAGAGGCTAGCGACTGGGAGGTTTGGCTGGAAAAGTATAAGCGACGTCTCTCGTTCATATGCAGGTAAGGCAATTTTCCTAAAAGCGATTCAAGTTTCTAATTGATCTCTGACGGTATATTTACATATCCAATGTATTTTATTAAAAATCGTAAAAATTGTCGTATGAAAAAAGAACTCATCAAAAAAAAAATACAATAATAGTGACATATTCTTGTTAATCATCCCCGAAAACCATAGTGCGTCAAATTTTAGGATGCTCCGTTGAACAGTTTCCTAGCCTAAAAGCGATTCAAGTTTCTAATTGATCTCTGACGGTATATTTACATGTCCAATGTATTTTATTAAAAATCGTAAAAATTGTCGTATGAAAAAAGAACTCATCAAAAAAAAAATACAATAATAGTGGCATATTCTTGTTAATCATCCTCGAAAACCATAGTGCTGAACAGTTTCCTAGATAAAAAGCTGTAAAATATTTAAAAAATATCCCTTCTGTTTCTAAAAATAATAATTTTCCTAAAAGCGATTCAAGTTTCTAATTGATCTCTGACGGTATATTTACATATCCAATGTATTTTATTAAAAATCGTAAAAATTGTCGTATGAAAATCGGTTATTTATGGTGATAAATAAACACATTATAAAAGTTTCAATAATTGTTTAGGTTATTTCCCAAATATTGGGGAAAAATGTTTGTAGATTTTCCTAAAAGCGATTCAAGTTTCTAATTGATCTCTGACGGTATATTTACATATATAATGTATTTTATTAAAAAATCGTAAAAATTGTCGTGTGAAAAAAACCTTATTCAAAGAAAACTCTTTTCGTTTCAGTGAAATTATTCAAACCTTCGTATTTCCTTTTTTTACGTATATGGTATGCAGAGGAAAAAAAACATTCATATTTATAAGCTCGTGATACAATTCATAATTTTTTACATTATGTAGAACCAAGATAGCCCGATTTTTGCATATAATAGTTAAGTATCACAAAACCGAAAAAAAAACTTATTTACTATACATAATATAAATAATTTTAGTTAGGTAATAAAACAAAATATTAGATTGCATTTCCCCACAATATTTTTTCAACAATTTCATTATTTTAAACATAGACATTAGAGATTTTAACACACGGAAATACGATATTTAGTTCAAACCTGTTTTTTTTGTTTTAATTTACAAACTCGAAAAAATTTTAATGAGATTATATTTTACTGGATGTATTTCTTTCGACTAATTAAATTTGGTATTTTGGTTATTCAAGATAAAGAAAAATATTATGTATTATATATTGTTACAACATCTAGAAATATTAAAATTCATATTGGGACATCTATCACACATTAACATTTAACGAAAGATGCATATTATTAGGGTATGTATAATAATTGTTGTATCCTGCTTTTATTTTTTCAACTAAAAATACATTTGGTATTTGACTTCCAAGAAGCACTCATATTTGTATTCGTTTGTGCAACGCCAAAGGGCTGACCGTTTTATAGACCTACCATAAATAAATAGCTGTCACATAAATCTCAATAGGCAAAAAAACTTCTTTAAAATGACCAAAACCATTACAAGTAGTGCCGTTAGGTTTTAAAGGCTTAAAATCATGTCTATATATATATATATATATATATATATATATATATATATATATGCGGGTATTTTTAGTTTTAACTTCAAACCCAGCACACGAAAAATTGATAAATAGATTTAGATATATATTGATCAAAAATGTGTCAGATCATCGTAAAAGAGCTATCCCCACAGGATATCCCATATATAGAGGTGAGTTCAACGGATGTTATTTTATGCGTGCTTAGGACTATTAATAATAATTAGAGATTAGGACTATTATTAATAATTAGGGATTGAATTTTTAAATATCTACATGAGTTATTTAACCGTATTTTATGTAGGCTCAAACAGATGATATTTTTAATGCATGTTTAAGGCTGTTAACAATAATTTTTAGAGATTGAATTTTTAATTATCCACATGATCCTATCATAACTGACATTTTTTTTGTAAAAATATTGTGATATTAGATATTTGCGGATTTTTTTCTTTAAACATATTTTATGTACACAGTGTTCCAGAATGCTTGTAATCACATGGTTTCTCGGTAGCCAGCAGAGATAGTGTTATCATATTTCGCATGTAAAATAGAAAAGTGTTGAAATTAAAATTTTAATTGCATTAAAATACGATGCGAAAAAAAAAGTTTCAAATAAAAAAGTTGTCCCTATCCAAATACTATCACTTTTGGTTATTAGGAAAAAGTGTGAAAAATCGATAGTTTTCGCGCTAAAGTCGGCAACTCTGCCCACGCAAGTATATAGCAGACCGATCCTATTTTTCAAATAACCGTTGGTTTTATCTTAAAGCCAACCAATGTGATCATGTAGTATTGTATAACCGTCTTTTAAACATTCGGAAATTTTCGTTCCAAAAATATGTGTGCAGTATGTGTAAATTTATGTAAGTTTTAAACGGTCTTGGATTATTAAAGTTGGATTTAGTTATTTAAAATAGGTACAATTATTTCTTTATTTACAAACTTTCTTCATAATATAAACATTTTTTTTCTCCATATCCACGAAATTGCTATCATGATTCCAATTTGCCGACAAATAACCACAATTTTTTAAACATATTAACTTCGTTTTATCCAATGCCTTTTAGTTGACATTTTATAATACACTTTCTATTTAAAACATAGGAAATTAAGGACCCCATACAATTTAATTATTGAAAGGTTTATAATAGCCCGAACCACTCCAACATTTTAAATAATATCGCTCAGTTGTATTGCTTTTTTTTAATTATTGAAATGTTTATAACAGCCCGAACCACTCCAACATTTTAAATAATATCGCTCAGTTGTATTGCTTTTTTTTTGGAATGCATATTTATCCTCACATATTTAATAGCGATAAATGTGGTAAAATACAAAAAAGAAAGCAAAAATTCCTCTTTAAAATTTAAATAAATATCTTAAAAAATATTTATACAGGGTGTCCGCTAATTACTGGCACACAGCATAACTGCAGATACTTTAGGTAAAAATATTTCTTGGTTTTAATGAATTTTTTTAATTTTTTAAGTTTTATTAATACAGGGTATTCGAAAAGTGCTGTACCGACTTCAAACCCTGAATTTTAAATGGAACACCCTGTATATTTTTACATTTTTAGATTCCCTGAAAGAAATAAAGGTAACTTTTATAAGAACTTCTTATTCAAATTTTGTGTCATTTAGACAGGAATTAAGGTTCTGTATTTTTTAAGCAAATTTATGTCCTCAGCAAACAGCGTCTTGTGCAGTTGATAGTTCAGATTATTTAATGAAATTTTAACCACAAGTTAAGAAGACTACCTTCTAACGATCTATGATGGTTAGGAGTTTTAAAATTATACCGGGTGTCTCAGATCATATTTTCAAAATTTTCAATTCGCAATATCCAAGTTTTTTAAATGGATCACCCTGTATTTGATATTTTTTCTGAAAGAGTTTTAAAATACCTATCAATGATATATACATGTTCTATACCTAAATCTAATAGTTAACGAAATATCTAGAATTATATGGAAAGTTTCAACTAATTAATGCTGCCTATAATGTAAAGCCTTAAATCAATGAAGATAATTAAAAGAACGCTTCAAGGATTTTAATTTTGCAATATCCAAGTTTTTTTAGTTTGGTCATATATGTATATACAGGATGTCCCACTAAGGGTGGCTGGGTAGCTTTTCTCAGACTATGGATGCTACAGCCTCCCAAAAAAATTTTTTTTCGTTACTAAAGTGGCCAAGACAAATTGTTGGAAAATATTTCCAAGTTTGTAAAACTACCACAAGACGGCGTACCTGCAATAGAAAATAAAAAAACAACTTTTTATTCGAAAATACCCAATATGAGGTAACATTTTAATAAGAGCAACAAAAACTCCAACCAAATCTGCGTCAGTTTTGTTTAAGGCGATTTGTCATATTTCCGATAATAAGGGTGGGGGAAGATAATAAATAAATCAATTTTCAAAGTGCTCCTCCTACATCTTTTATTTAATGGTATTCAAGTGGGTATTTGTTTGAAAGAGCATTTAATGCTCTTATAATTGTTGTCATTTTTGACGCTCGATAGTTGTTGGTACACCTACTAGAGGGCGTTGTTTAAACAAAATTCAATTTTTAGAGATTTTCTCGAAAAAACCAAACGGAACAGTATGCTTTCAACAGAGTTAGTTGAAAGAGGGAAAAATTACCTAAATTCTGGAGAAAACCGCGTTTTGATATCTCTCATTTCATAAAATGATCTAAACCAACAGCTGCACAAGACGCTGTTTGCTGAGGACATACATTTGCTAAAAAATACATAACTTTAATTTCTACCTTATTAGGAAAAACCCTGTATAATGCGGAATTATTAGATCACAAAAAATAATTTCGATAAGGATTAATTGGAACTATTTAAAAAAACCGTGTTTTTTATTTTTACGGTTGTTGTTGCGCGTCGAAAATAATTTTCCAGCTTTTTTATTTTTGGCGATTTACTTATTCGATTTTTTCCCGATAATAGGTACTTTAAGCCTCTTTCAGAAAAAAATATCAAATACCGGGTGATCCATTTAAAAAACTTGGATATTGCGAATTGAAAATTTTATAAAATGTCCAATGATCTGAGACACCTTGTATAAATTTGAATCTTCTCGGCACCATATATCGTTAGGAGGTAGTCTTCTTAACATGTGGTTAAAATTTCATAAAATGATCTGAACCAACAGCTGCACAAGACGCTGTTTGCTGAGGACATACATTTGCTAAAAAATACATAACTTTAATTTCTACCTTATTAGGAAAAACCCTGTATAATGCGGAATTATTAGATCACAAAAAATAATTTCGATAAGGATTAATTGGAACTATTTAAAAAAACCGTGTTTTTTATTTTTACGGTTGTTGTTGCGCGTCGAAAATAATTTTCCAGCTTTTTTATTTTTGGCGATTTACTTATTCGATTTTTTCCCGATAATAGGTACTAGCCTCTTTCAGAAAAAAATATCAAATACCGGGTGATCCATTTAAAAAACTTGGATATTGCGAATTGAAAATTTTATAAAATGTCCAATGATCTGAGACACCTTGTATAAATTTGAATCTTCTCGGCACCATATATCGTTAGGAGGTAGTCTTCTTAACTTGTGGTTAAAATTTCATAAAATAATCTGAACCAACAGCTGCACAAGACGCTGTTTGCTGAGGACATACATTTGCTAAAAAATACATAACTTTAATTTCTACCTTATTAGGAAAAACCCTGTATAATGCGGAATTATTAGATCACAAAAAATAATTTCGATAAGGATTAATTGGAACTATTTAAAAAAACCGTGTTTTTTATTTTTACGGTTGTTGTTGCGCGTCGAAAATAATTTTCCAGCTTTTTTATTTTTGGCGATTTACTTATTCGATTTTTTCCCCAATAACTTAGGGCAAATACTTTCGGAGATATGGCCGAAAACCACCCTTAGCTGAACACCCTGTATATATACATATATGACCCAATTAACTTGGATATTGGAAAATTAAAAATTCTTGAAGCGTTCTTTTAATTATCTTTATAGATTTAAGGCTTTACATTATAGTCAGCATTAATTAGTTGTAAATTTTCATATATTTCTATGTATTTCGTTAACTATTAGATTTAGATATAGGGCATCAGTGGATAGGTACTTTAAGCCTCCTTCAGAAAAAAAATATATAGGACAGGTTAATTATTATACAGGGTTTTCGCTAATTCAAGGTACACAGCATAACTGCAGATTCTTTGGGTGAAAATATTGTGATTTAACCAAACTTACTCCAGTCCAAAAGTTTGATAATAACAAAGATTTTTAAGCCTCTTTCAGAAAAAAATATCAAATACAGGGTGATCCATTTAAAAAACTTGGATATTGCGAATTGAAAGTTTTATAAAATGTCCAATGATCTGGGACACCGTGTATAAATTTGAATCTTCTCGGCACCGTATATCGTTAGGAGGTAGTCTTCTTAACTTGTGGTTAAAATTTCATAAAATAATCTGAACCAACAGCTGCACAAGACGCTGTTTGCTGAGGACATACATTTGCTAAAAAATACATAACCTTAATTTCTACCTTATTAGGAAAGACCCTGTATAATAAACGAATTTCTATTATAGCTGATATGTCACTTTGTTTACTTATTATCTCCAAGACCTAATTTTTTAAATCAATTGTTTTAGTAGTAGCGTAAGAATGTATGGAGGATACCACATTCCCCACACAATTGAAACGTAGAAAGGAAATAATTTTTTATATTGTTTATGTGGATAGGTGACCGCAAGCAAAATTAACTATAATTCCACAACCAACTTATGTTTTTCTTTTATTATTGCATTTTTTTTGCTGTCAAAAGTCCATAGCTTGATGCTTTATTTTGAAGAAAAAATGAGATTTTATTTTTTCTTTGGGAACTTTTGGAGGAATTATCCTGTAAATATCGGACACTTATTAGGAAAGACCCTGTATAATAAATGTTTTTCTTTTATTATTGCATTTTTTTGCTTGTTAGTTTATGTCAAAAGTCCATAGCTTGATGCTTTATTTTGAAGAAAAATCTCCAAGACCTAATTTTTTAAATCAATTGTTTTAGTAGTAGTAGTGTAAGAATGTATGGATGATACCACATTCCCCACACAATTGAAATGTAGAAAGGAAATGTGTAGCGAATTGTTTTGTGATACATTTCTGTGAAATTTTAATTTACTACAAAACCTTTCTTTTTTATCATAGTGTGAAACTGGTTTGATTTAAGAAAAATATTTATGTTCCACCAAATAAAACGTATTTTTACAGCAATGGTACAACTTTTAGTATAATCTACCCCTTTGTGTCACGCTACGCATCTATTAATAAGATAATTAGATGATTATGACATAATTAAATTTGATTGTAATTTCTATTATATTGTTCTAGCACACCATCAATGATATGATGACATTAGAACATATGGGCGATGAGTCCGACACAGATTCAGAGGAGGACAATCCTCCAGTTGATGGGGGCAATGTTTATGTGGATAATGCACAAGTTGGTTTGGACAGCCATCTGACTAATGGGGGCAATGGGGATCTGACTAATGGGGGCAATGGGTGTAATGATGATGGGGGCAATCCATCACCCATCTATATACCGCAAGATGATGGTTATATATTAATATTAAACGATACAAGCATGTTAGAATAGGTATTTAGAATAGTTATTATTATTATTATTATTATTATTATTATTATTATTGTTTAGAATAGTTATTATTATTATTATTATTATTATTATTATTATTCTTATTATGTATTTTGTATTAATAATGCGTTGTTTTATGAAGACATATTGAGTTTTATTTAAAAGAAGACAATAATACCAAATTAAACAAATATTTCTAAACTTTGTTTTATTCTAAACACCCAAATTTAAATATTGATCCGCTATTGCTTGCTACAATTAATTTTTACATCCCTATTTGATAAAATAATTATTAAAATGTTTTAAGTAAACATTTCTAAATTTTGTTTATTCTAAATAAATATTTCTAAATTTTGTTTATTCTAAACACACAAATTTAAATATTGCTCTGTTATTGCTTGGTACATTTAATTTTTTACATCCCTATTTGATACAATAATTATTAAAATGTCTTAAGTAAATATTTCTAAATTTTGTTTATTCTAAACACCCAAATTTAAATAATGATCTGCCAGTATTAGTGCCCGAGAAAGAATATGTCAAACGTTAACTTTTAATTATTCTAAAACACCCAAATTTAAAAGAAGAAAATAATACCAAATTAAGCAAATATTTCTAAACTTTGTTTATTCTAAACACCCAAATTTAAATATTGATCCGCTATTGCTTGGTACATTTAATGTTTTACATCCCTATTTGATACAATAATTATTAAAATGTCTTAAGTAAATATTTCTAAATTTTGTTTATTCTAAACACACAAATTTAAATAATGATCTGCCAGTATTAGTGCCCGAGAAAGAATACGTCAAACGTTAACTTTTAATTATTCTAAAACACCCAAATTTAAAAGAAGAAAATAATACCAAATTAAGCAAATATTTCTAAACTTTGTTTATTCTAAACACCCAAATTTAAATATTGATCCGCTATTGCTTGGTACATTTAATTTTTACATCCCTATTTGATACAATAATTATTAAAATGTCTTAAGTAAATATTTCCAAATTTTGTTTATTCTAAACACCCAAATTTAAATAATGATCTGCAAGTATTAGTGCCCGAGAAAGAATATACCAAACATTAACTTAATGATGAAATCCCTTGTGACCGCACAGAGTGCCTCTCTTCAATTTTATGGGTAGAATACCTGGCTTTAATAGCTTTTAACACTCGAGACCCTCTGTCGTCGCACACCCCCAAGGCCAAACAATATGCAACGACGAAAAGTTTTATACACGCTCAAGGTTATATGATGTTAAAAATCCTCAAGGCCAAACGATACAGCACACCTGGGCTCCCAAATCAAAGAACGAAAAGTTTGGTGCACGTTCAAGGTCATGTGACGTCACATGGCCTCGAAGCCGCGTGATGCGCGCTCAAGGTCATATGACGTCACATCGCCTCAAGGCCAAACTACACAGCACACCTGGGCTCTCAAGGTCAGGAGTAGTGGTGGGGGGTGAACCAGTTCCCGTATTTGATATCTACTGTTATTCCATATTTGAGTACCAAGTATTTTGGGGAAAGTTATTTTGTATTGAAGAATACCATTTCCTTTTTTCCTTGAGTGATTCCTTCCAATATTCTTCAAACTTTTTTTTATATTTTTCTTTATTATAGCTACTAACTCATGTTTATCCAGTTTACATTGTAAAGGGACTGTGAGATATCTTCCGATATTGGCTAGCTTATCGGCTTGATCATTGCCACTTATATTGATATGACTGGGAATCCAGGATAGGAATAGATTGAAGTTTAAAGGTTCAGCTTCGACAATAAGTCTTCTTGTAAGCAACGTTATATTATCATTTGTTTGAATAATTCCTAGTTTTGTTATTTTATATATGGCACTAGATGAGTCTGTAAAGATTAAAGCCTTATAGATTTTTTTTCTAGGCAAAGTAAAACTGCTTTATTGATAGCTACAATTTCCGCTGTACAAATATTCATATCATCTGGAAGTTTAGAACTAAAATTAATATTTAAACTTGGAATATGGACTCCTAAACCCGTTCTATCATTACCCTTAGAAGCATCTGTAAAAATAAATGTAAACTGGTCCTTAAATTTACTTGTTTCTGCTATAAAGAGTGGATTGTTGTTAGTTGTTTGTTTTTTTTAGATTTAAATTGTAAGTACTAATTTTTTGTATTTGATTATGAAATTCTATCTCAAAGCATGGTAATTTATCATAGGAATCCATATTATCTTGATATTGAGGTATTAGCATTAGAGCTTGAATTAATAACGGGGTTTCTTTATTTTTCCAATATTCTGTTTTCCGGCATGCAAATACTTTTAGATCTGATAGGATCAATATAAGTGGATGATCTTTAAAACTAATGTTTTTTACTTAATATTTAGAAGCCAACCATAATCTTCTAAAATCTAGGTTCATTTCACCTGACTCAGCCAGTAGTGCATTAAGGGGAGTTGATTTCATACACCGCAAGAGGATTCTAATTCCTTGGAAAAAAATCCTATTTAGCTTATTAGTATTTTTTTTTTGACGTAGGTATTATTAAGACAGCTCCCTGATCTAGTTGAGACCTAACTAACCCGTTAAATGCCATTTTTAACGTTTTGCGATCGGAACCCCACCAAACTCTGCTAAATGCCTTGATGATATTCAACCCTTTTCTCGCTTTGTTGCATATTTCTAGGATATGCTGGTCCCATCTTAGATTATGATTTAAAATACTACCCAAATATTTTACGTTATCCTTGAAAGGAATAATATCATTATCAATTATTTTATTGGGGGGATTTTCCTTTCGAGGGCTTTTAGTGAACCAAATTGCCTCTGTTTTATTTTTAGAGACAAGAAAGTTATGATTGGAAAGCCACCAGTTAATACTTTCAAGTGCACTATTGAGTCCATCAATTGTTCTCGTAATATCATTGCCCTTATTAATTACTATTAGATCATCAGCGTAGCTTAGTAGTTTAACCCCTTTTAGATTTAGTTTAAATAATGAGATCAGTAATATATTAAACGATAAAGGGCTGAGTGGTAAGCCCTGTGGGAGTCCTGATGACGTCCTGTTTGGACCTAAAGTATTGTTTGAATTATCTTTAATAAAAATATTTCTATCGGACAGTAAGTTAAATATAACGTAATAATGTAACTGGCGGAATGTAGATAGAAACGGGTGAAGAGAGCCCATAAACACTAATAAATCTAGGTAAAACTATGCCCTCAAAGGTATAAAGGATTGCTCCTGTTGGAATATATGTGATTTTTTTATTATTATCAATAACTTTTCTTTCCAATCTTTTGACTTCCAAGATTCAAAATGGAAATATAGTGTGATTGATAAGTTCTTGTTCGGAAATTGAAGTATCAATATACCTTACTATGCCTTTGCAGGTAACAAAATTAAAAGGAATGTAAATAATATATTTTTTACTTTTTAATACTTCATTCTGTATAAATTTATTAGCTATTTCATAATCATAAAACTCCAACCCCAATCTATTCCTACCCTTAATTGATATTCTTTTTACATTATTCAGGTTTAGATTATGTATATCTCTTGCCGTTTTATAAACGTTTGATTTGTTTGAATGATTAATATTATCTTTTTCTGGTTCTATATAGACCATAAATGGACCTATATCTGAATTTCTATAAAAAATTGTTTGCGAGCTTGACCTACATAACCTTCATTTTTTTTATTAGAAAAATCTTCTACAATGGCTGGGTTTTGTGAACTACCAATAATTTCAATTATTTCTTCGGGCCCCGGATCTATAATTAATGGGGGATCCACCCCCATCTCTTGATCCATCTATGAGGACTCCTCTATATGGCTGTTTATAGTTATCTTGCACCAATTAAACTGTTTTTTTTTTCGACTTATTTTGAAAATTTGATTCGAATTCGCTGAGATATTTTCTACGATGCAACCTCTCTGACAGCACGTTGAAAAGTCAGGTAGAGTCAGTCAGTGACGCTAGAGACGTGTCGTTATTTACGAAACTGTATTTTATAACGTTATTTAGGCATCCCAAGAATAACTAGTTCTTCAGTTACTGCCGACCGTCGCCCATAACGCGGAGGGGAGCGCCTAGTGGGAACAACGGCGATCGTTCGTCGTCTTAGTTCCACGAGTGGTTCGTTATTTTGGCAACTGGCGAAGCAACTGCTATGAACTGCGAGGAAGCGAGAAGGCTCGCAACGCGATACCCCGGGTGATTGGACGTTTTTGTGTTCCTTATTCGCTGAACTTTTTAAAACTAAGAATATTTTAATATATTTATGGAGAACAAATACAAACTTTAAACAGCTTTTATATATTGAAATAAACAGCACTATAGGCATTTCTACTATAGAAAGGGCGCATCCAAGGGGGGGGGCACCAAGGGCAATTGCCCAATGCCTCCCAAATTATTTAATTATTTTCTTAGAAACACTCCTTAATCCAAAAAATAATGAATAATGAAAAGATATAATCTTAAAATTTCCTTTTAAGGTATTCACCGCTATCTGCTTCTAGTCGAGATTGTAAATTGTAACTACGTTTTTTACAATTTAATAAACTGTGAAAACTAATTTTGCGAAGTATATAAAAAGGTTGTAGTTATTGCGTCAAACTTACAATTTGATCCGGCAATTCATAGAGCCAATATGAAGCAGATAATATAGAGACTTATTACAATTCCATTGTTAGAAAATGTGACAAATGATTTAGAAAATAGATTCTCCCCACAGACACTGGAATGCTATGATCTTTAACTTATTTTGCCAACTTTTGTGGTAGAAATCCACTAAGACTTTGAAATTAGAGTAAGAAATGTTGTGGAAAGATACCAAGATAGTCTTTCAGATAGGTTCGCCTGTTGACCGACCGCCCCCAATTTTCAACCGCTTTTTACTAAAATGGAGAAAATAAGGAAAATAACGGTAACTGAAACTTTCTCGTTCCGGTTCTCTGTTCGGTTATTATTTCCCGGAGCACATCACTGTTTTTACGCCTAGTGGCAAAATCAAGAAATTAATGTCAAACGTCAAAAGTGGTCGAATCTTGAATCAGAGAGAACGTTAGTAAATTGTCAGTTAAAAATTAGTGGAGTGCTCAAGAAAACATAGAAAGTATCTTTGACAATTTATTAGAATTTGATGCTTTTTTGTCTTAGGTATGGTTTAAACTTATTATATTATGAAAAACATGTGCAAAATGTGTCAAATTTCGTTTATTTTCAATAAAAAACTGTGGTCGATAAACCGGACCTTAAATTTGAGAAATTCTTGTTCTCCCGGGTAAATTATTTGGTTATATCTTGTCTCTTTTTACCTTTTGTAACGCCCGAGTCATTCTACTTTTCTTAGTAAGCTAATGACAAATATATAGTAATTTTACAGTCCGGTTTTCGTATGCATTTTTCACGCAAATTTTCAAAATGCCGACGTAACGGTCGAGAACAGGATTCTCCGTCCGATTTCCGACCATCTAGTTATTAATGCTAAATTTACATGTACGAAAAATGGTCCCCTTTTCGGTCGCTCTAAAAGCAGTAATCTTTTATTAAAGATGCCGGCAAAAAATTCAAAATTAAAACGCAAAAAACATCTGAATGAACCAATAATGAATAATGACAAAGTTGTGACAAAAAGAAAACTTCATCTATATACGGCAAAGAGTTTAAGGCAGGCTTTATATCAAATTTCGGAATGTAAAATGTCTGTTAGAACAGCGTTTAGAGAATTTAACATTCCAAAAAGTCAGATTTATTGGACACCGTTGCAACTGTTGTAAAAAACACGAACCTAGAACAATGTTTTATGAACGGCAAACCAGGAGAAAAATGGTATTACAATTTTTTAAAGCGGCACCCTGAAATTTACGTTAGAGAGGAAGAAAATGTTGCTAAAGCCAGAGCCGTGGTAACAGAAGAATCTATTAGATTATCGTTCCGTGACCTGAAAAACTTTTTAATCGAAACTGGAAATGAGGACATTTTGGAAGATCCAGACAGGATTTTAAACGGGAACGAGAGTGGATTTTCCTTTTGCCCCAAAACGGTAGTACTGTACAAAGTACTGGCCCCAAAAGGATGGAAAAATATTTACTCTGTGAAAATGGGAAATGAAAAGGATAACATCACTGTTCTGATTATGTTCAACGCAGATTTCAAAATCTCCTTTAACCGTATTTCCCTATATGAGGCCACCAAAAGCGGTTTCTGATAATATGCTCTCCAATTGAACTAATATTACAAGAAATAAATTTCCTGGAAGACCAGAATAAGACCACTACACAAACCGATTTAGTGGCTGCTATTCTTCCATTAGAAGCATTTGATATATATCCCACGGAAACAGTCGAACTTAGAGATTATGAGGGAAGTCTTGATTTTAGTACCGGCAATTTCGAAATGATCCAAATGAATGAATACACGTCATCACTTACAGAACAAAACACCGAGATTCCTATGGATTATTTGATGTCTGATGTCGGGAACACTGCTGAATATGTCACAACAACAAAACAAGACTTTAACAGTTACTTCACGGGCAATAATAACAGTAGCGTTAATAGCAATGGTTCTGGGCATGATGGTATTGATAAGATTACAACTGATGGTAATGGAAATATTCCTTTGATACCTGAGAATGAAGATCCAAATAACTCAGAGACTAGAGATGAAATCGGTATCAGTACAGCTGATAAATCTGACTCTGAAGAAAACTCTAATATTTCCAGTGATATTCCGTTAATATCTTGTAGTGGCAATCATAAGACTGACTCTAGTACTTTTGAAATTTTGTACGATTAAAAAAGTATTAAAACGCATCCAGCAAAAGATAAATATGATACCCCAATGCATGATAATGTAGACAATTTAAAAGTTAATATTGCAGCCAATAGCCAAAGAAATCGTGATACTAATTTCCTCTTAAAAAAACAGTAGTTGTAATATTGAAGCCAGTATCAGTACAATCAGTAAAATTGGTGAGAAACGAAACCGGAACGAAAAACAGGGATGCAAATTTTCAATACATTCCACTGACTGACTGACAAAGGTCCTAGTGATATTAAAATATCGGAAAAAAGCAAAGAAAAAAATAAAGGTTCCCAAGGCAATTACAAGCTTGGAGAGATTACCAAAACGAGAAGGAAAATAAAAAAAATAAAAAGATCGAAGAACAAAAGAAGAAAAAGGGAAAACAGTATAGCAAACGACAACCAAAAATAAAAGGAAAGAATAATAGCAAAAAAGTGATAGAAACTGAAGAGGGAGGAACTATTCAAGAAAAAAAAGTGTGCTGCTTGTACAGAAGAATTAAAAAGTGATACTGAGGATAAAGAAGATAAAAACATTGGGTGTGATCATTGCCCAAAATGGTTTCATCTGCGCTGTACAGATATTGGACTAAGCTATGAAGACGCTGCAAACAAAGAGTATACCTGTTATACACGCAAACCTAACTTAAGTCTAACTCTTTTACCTAAGTAGATATAGGACGCATTTGTTTTTGATTTGCTTCAGTTTTATTATTTATATTTTAAAAAAGTTTATAATTTGTGAGAGTTTTGCTACTTGTGTATTTACTTCCGAGAAAGTTCCAGAACTGTTTATGTTGTGTTTGTTACATATATTTTAAAACGGTTCATGTTTAAGTATTATATATTATCAGTTTGTTTGAGTTTTATAAAATGATTCAGGCTTGGTTAACTATATTCAGTTTGACTAAGTTTTGCATTATCCAATTTAGCAGTTTTAACTTCTAGGCAAATTTATTTACTTATAGTTATACATGTGTTACTCAAACGTATTTTTATTATTTTATTAAGCTTAACTTTTTAACTTAAGTAGATATAGAACGAATTTGTTTTTTGTTTTAGTTTTATTATTTATACCTATGGTTTAAATAAGTTTAACTGCTGAGAGTTACCTCACTTGTGTATTTAGTTTATTGACATTTTAAGAACGGTTTATGTTGTTCGTCAAAATTTTTTTAAAATGTTTTATGATTAAATATTAAATATTATCAGTTTGTTTGAGTTTTATGAAATGTTTCATGTTTGAATAGCTTTGTTTAGTTTGTTTAAGTTTATTATCCATTTTATGAGTTTTAAAAAAGAACTTCTAGGCAAATTTATTTGCCCTTAGTTATATATATATATATATATATATATATATATATATATATATATATATATATATATATATGTCTTAATTAAAGGTATTTCATTAATCAAAACAAAAATATAGGTAGACACCTCTCATTATATTTATTATATTACAATATGACGAAAACCGGGAAAAGGTTGAGCGAAAAAGGAATAAGGCGGTCGGAAACTGATTTTTCGTTGGTCTGTTTGAGGTAAATGGTGGTCGAAAACAGGTAAAATATGCACCTTTTAAGTTTTTTATTTAATGGAATTTTCCCTTTACCATAAAGTAAAATATTAATATGTAGTAAGAACCTCTGATTCCTACAGAACAAGATGATATGGAAACTTATGTCATTCCATAAACAATGTTCTGAATTACGTGCAACTAAAGTCAAATCTTGGGTAAAACGGTCTAGAACAGGCGCATCTATCCTAATTCATTAGCTATTAGTTTCGAGGGCGAATTGGCATTGTGGACAGCAAATTGGAAACGTGAAAGTGAAGGAAATTTATCAACAGATGCAATGTCAACTGTAAATAGTAAATTTCAGCTGAGACTCTTTTAAAAATTTTAAAATTTTTTTTTATTTAAAATTTTTTAATTTAAAAATAAATATTAAAAATAAATAATATATTTCTTGAAAAATGACAAAAAGGTAACTTTGTAGAAATAAAATTCTATTTTAGTATTAAAATTAAAAATATCAAAAATATGTACCTATATTATATAGATCTGTATTGTAATAAATAAATAATAATTTCTTTATCTTAAACCCTGTTTATTAACGTTTTTGTCAAAATTTATGAAATACACTTGCCCTTTTAAATCAACAAGCGACGTCGGGCGGCTTGGTTCCAAGAAAAGGCACTCCGCCTTCCGCCCTCTCAATTTCTATTTCACATATTTAAACTTGGTCCAATAATTTCAAAACATGGCACTACCATACCAAAATGTGATTTACTACTTATATATAAGATTGTGTTTATTATACATCAATCTAAAAGCTGTATTATGCACTACAACAAACAAGAAATCAGAGACCTACAAATTAAAGCAAACTTACCCATATTTACCCACCCAATATTAAAAAAAATAAACTTGAAAAATTAATAGATTCATGAACGGAAAAAATAACGACTCTTGGTACTTCCACTCTATCAGTTACCGTTTGCCGTTGTTTACAAGTAGAAACGTTTGCTGCGGGCTGCAGGGCCTGTGCCAGGTCGTTTCCTTCCGTCTCGTTCCCGTTCCCTTTTTGTTATCCGTTTCATCTAGCTGCTATCTGTGTTGCTGGTTGTCGTTGCTATGTACTTCCTATTAGTGTTAGTATGGTTGCCTGTTTGTCATGAGGGTTTAAGGAAACTGAAAACTAGTTCTTTGTTTACAGTTCACACGCGAATAGCGAATCAAGTCAGAAGAGGCATCTGATAAAATATTTCCAGAGGTGGCAAAAGCGAGTTTTTTTATTGAGCCAAGTCAGTCGAGCCATCAGCATTAAATGAATCGTGTCACTGACTCGAGTCACCCAGTCATTTATTGGAGCGCAGTTCACAGCATACCTGTGATTTCTTGCTTGCCGCGAGCGACGGCGTACTGCTGACGATTCGCTGCATGCTCAGTGAATCACTCGAATTTACAGATTTCAACTTGGTTTGCATGCGGACGGATAAGTTATTTTTGCTCCTAACTAGCAGATGACGCATTTTGATGAACATTTCTGAAATTTTATGCATGTTTGGTTAATGGTTATTAGGTTATTAAGGCTAGTAATTGCCCGGATTCTGAATGCTGCGTAGATGTGTTTCGTTGATATGATATTTTAATCATTCGCAATTAACAGTGTGCCTTTGAATAATACTTTGAAAATTAAAAGTTAACTAGCAATGTCAAGGTTAGAAAAACAAACGAGTATAGTGTGGGAATATTTTACTCGTATAACTCCTTAAGTTAGAGGTTTTGTTTGCTTTTGTAAATTATAAACACTTAAATAAAAAATCGTCATTATATTTTATTTATAATGTATTAAATTATTCTATTATTATCTAAAACTCTGGGGTGCAAGTATGAATTGCACTCATTTATAATATATTGATTAGCATTATGTTTCTTTCCCTTCCGTCTATCAGTTTTGTAAAAATATTGACAATTAAACAATATTTAATTCATCCGGAACCGACTGCCAGGCATGAAACAAAGAACGGTTCACAGATTGTTCCGCTGTACAAGAGTAACGAGAGCTGAAACAGGAGTCAGAGAGTGTACGTAGTAAGTGAACTTAACAGTCGTTTGAGATTCGAGACTCGAGTGATTTTAAGATGAGTGACTCGAGTCATTCATTAAAATCAAAGATCGGATCACGCGAACCGAATCACTCACTCACTAGCCACTCTTCAACCAGACGACGTTTGTCTTGTTTGTGGTTAATGGGCGTCATTGACAGCGTGTTATGATTTCAGTTTTATTAGTTTCGAGTTTATTTTGTTCAGTTTGTTGTTTATGTGAATTATATTAATTTACCAGTAATACACTCTTTTCTTTTAAATAAACATAAAAATTAAACCACAAAATTAAAACAAACAAAACTGCCAATACTGCCGATCGTTGGCGACGTTGCCATACTGGTACGATGTGACGTTAAACCGTAGACGTCGCCAAATGCTGTCGTTTGAAATTATCTGATTGCGCGCGAAATTTTAGAACTTTATTACAAAATAAGTATTGATTTTTAAGGCGTTATATTTTAGATTTTTACTTTTTATATGTACGAGAATACAATAATGTAATAAAAAAAAATTCAAGTTCCCTATTAGATGCAAGTATTTTGCTGATGTAATGCATGCAATCGAGAATGACAGCTAATTTTCTTAGAGATATTTTATAAAATTGGGAGAAAGTATTATCCTTCAAATTATAGCTACCTACTTAAAAATATTCAAACACAAGAAATCCTTTTTGAGTCTCTAAAATTAAATAATTTTTGCTTAAATATTTATTTAATTACACTTCTGACAGCGGTGAAAGTCAAGGTTGAATAAATGTTTTGAAATTTTTGATCATCCCAGAGAAACCTAGAAATTGTGCCCAAAAGCTTGCCCTTTTTCCTTTAAGGGTAACTGCACGCCGTAATATGGATCATTTGCAAGCCTTCCGCCGCTGCAATATTATGTTAAAACCACAAGAGATGTGTATTAGCTTCAAGGTGATTTTAATAGGGAAATATGTATAGTTGGGCGCTAAAAGCGATTTTTTGTGAAAAAATCAAATCTAGAGTTATAAAATAAAAGTAGATTTGTCCATTTCGACCATTTTTTGACCACTTTTTGACGCACATGCCTTCGCATATAATTTTTTTTCCACAAAATGTCTCTTTACCGCCTTACATTGATCCTTTGTCTATGTAACTGCAAAATTTGAAATGGTAAATCGTACTCATGTCTTTGTATTTCTGCAGCGCGTGAACCCTTTTGAACCCATTTTTAACCGAAATATAATTTAAATTACCTCTAAATAACACATTTTTTTGAGGTCGGACGTGCAGAAAGTTTTTTTAATGCGTAGGTACCTTTTCATCTTACTTTCAACTCGACTAGACCTTGTCGCTGGTTTTTCACTTTTTGCGTGCAGTTCTCCCTTAAATCGAATTTTCACCTATTTCCCCAGTAGCTAGAAGAAAATATTATAAAGAATTTTGTAGCCAAATAAACGGTCTATCCTTCAGTCAGGAAATAATTCTGATTACTGTATACAGTGAGCCTCACAGTAAGGTTCAAAATGTCTTTAGGACGCACCAAGTTCGACCTATAAGCACCCCAAAACACCCTATTTTCGAACGAAAAAAAAATGTGGCAAACGAATAGTGTAGATCTAGGTCTCCTCTAAAAACACATGTCAAATTCATCGCCCTATCTCTAATAGTTTCCGAAATATACCCACCGAAAAGTCCAAAAACATGGTTTTCGGAAATGACACGACCCACACCAGGTTTTCGTCCCCGGGTGTGAGAGCCATAGTAACAAACAGCATCGCGGCCGTTTGTTAACAACAGTCGCTAGATTCTGAATTATATAGATTTGACAAACAAATAAAAAACTATTTTGGGTGTTGCTATATATTTCTATCTGTGTATAACCGAAGAAAATGTATTTAAATATAGAATATATTATTATATATTTATAAGAATAAACGTGCTTTATCGTTTGCTAAAAAATCTAAACAGTATTAATTTTTTTGGTTTCTAGAGGGCAGTCTCATTCAATTAGCGCTACCTTATATAATTAAAAAAACATGTTTTTATTAAAATTTGTGGTGTTTCGCCGTTTCTTTATTTTTTTCCGTTTTTAGAGAGGGACGCTTGTAGGGCTACCCTGTATTCTAAAAAAAATTAGTTTCTACGCCAATGACTTCCATAATTTTCCGATATCAGTACATTTACCCTATTATTTTTCTAAAAATATGTATTTCATATTTTAGGGACAAACATCAACTAAATTGGTCGTAACCAGAGACTTATATATTTTTATGACTGATATTAACGTTTAAATTTGAATATTATCTCAAAATGCCAGCATTACATTTATACTGGAAAGAAATAATACTATAAGAAAAAACTTACATGAAATATTTTAAATTCAATGTCTTTTAAAACACTCTGCTTATTTCTGTATACTAGAACTTTTACTTAAAACGCCGCGCCATCTTCTGAAGCTTCAATGGATTTACTGAAACTTTCCGTCTATATTAAAGTTAGTCTTTCCTATGTAATATATATGATATCCAAAATTCTGTTTAAAATACTACTTGCAATCGAGAAAATATCTGCAAATATCTGGACCTATATATTCTATATATATATATATATATATATATATATATATATATATATATATATATATATATATATATATATATATATATATATATATATATATATATATATATATATATTGTCTTGTCAAAGTTTATTCTTTATTTACCCAATGGTCACATAAACTATTCCTGCCTCTCATTACTCTTTTCTTAAAAAAAAATAGTTATTTTAGTTTTTTTGAGTTTCGATCACTTTCCCGGCATTTGAAAAGGTATATCCTATTTCGATTTTGAATCTCCTTTATAATCCCCATCGAACGCCAGTCTTACTTTGGTCAAAGTGGTCGGGTTTCAGCTCCACAAAATTTCCCCAAATTTACCCCATTTTTTACCTCATTTTTGTTTTTTGAGGCGGCATCCCGCGCTCTGATGTCGCCCGTTAACGAACCATAGCGACATACATTTTGAACTATCCGGATATCAAAAAAAGCCCCTGTGGGACGCCACTGCTAAGTTATTATAGACTCCGCCGGAATTTTATTTTTACTAAACGACGCGCCTATTTATCCTTTACGATTGGCCTTCGACCTCACTTCTTCTCGGACGTACTGTTACCGAGCTAGAGCTTGCCGAATGTCAAAAAACACGTCGTCAAACAGTTTTTAAAAATGTTCGGTCCAGGAACCGAGGAACTGAGCCTATTAACAAGAGTCGTGCGGACTCTTGTTAACAAGAGGTATATCCTTGGTTAATGTATGTTATTTGCTGTCCCATAAAAACTGCATCTAAAGACGTACAAAAAAGACCTACATTTTTTATAATTTCTCAAAAAAAATTATTATAAGTAATAAAACAAATAACGTTCGGGAAAACTATTTGCATATCATACTGGTTATACATAGAAAATGGAGACGTCAAGGTAAAATGGGGGATGTTTTGGGCGACAGTTTTAAATGGCGGCATAATGAGATATTGCCTACTTGAATAAGGGATAACGAATGGTTACTTTTTTACTTCTCTCATAAAAGGGAAGTATTGTAATCGTGAAAAAATCACCCTCCCAGATTTTTTTAGATCTTTACGTTTCAGGGTCCCTAGATGACGAAAAACATGTCTGTCGGTCTGTCTGTTCACGGCATAGCTAAAAAACTACTTACTCGATTGACTTTAAATTTTGGTAAAAAATTAGGGTAACATTTTGGTAAAAATCCAATATGGCAAAACAAAATGGCGGCATAGTGAAATGTTAAAAAAATTATTACTAAGAAACTGCTCATCCAATTTATATCAAATTTTGCACAAAAATCGAGTATTATGTCGAAATCAATTGGTAACGGTACGAATCCAAGATGGAGGAACAAAATGTCGCCTTAATAAAATATTTATAAAAATTCAGCCTGAAAAAACTACTTAATGAGCTGATTTCAAATTGTGTGACATAACAAATTGTAGCATAGAGATAAACTAGTAAAAGTGTGGTACTAATTCAAGATGGCGAAACAAAACGGCGTGAAATAAAATTTTTGGAATCTGAAAAAAATCACCCTCTTAGCTTTTACATATATTCGCATTTTGGCGTTCCTAGATGCCAAAAATATGTTTTATCAAGTCCGTCCGGTCCGCCTGTGACTTCAAATTTGGGACAAAAATTAAGGCTCATATGGGGATGACCTGGTAATATTGTGGTAAAAATGCAATATGCCGGTCTAGTAAAAAACTAATTATACAATTTACCTGAAATTTTGCAAAAAAATCAAGTGTTACGTAACAACGAACTGGTAACATTTTGGTATGAATATAATATAGAAAAACAAAACGGCGGCGTAAAAAAATATTTAAAAAATAATTCTGAAAAGAAACTACTTATTAGATTAATTTCAAATTCCGTGCAAGCATTAAGTGTAATATAGAGATAAGCTGGTTAAGTTGTATTTCGAATTTAAGATAGCGGAAGAAAATCGCTGCCAAGTAACAAAAAATCTTCTTATTCAATTCATTGTAAATTTTGGAGAAAAATTAAATATGATATAAATATAAACTGGTGCAAATACAACATGACGTATCGCAGAGTGTATCAATGTAAAAACTATCTATTGAATTAATTTTAAATTATGTCTAAAATCAGGTGTGGCATAGGTAGAAACTGGTAAAATATTGGTAGGGATCCAATATATTGGAATAAAATGTCGTCCAATAAAAATGTTTGAAAAGACAGTACCTATATATATATATATGTGTTCCTAAATAACTATGTACTGAACTGAATTGGTTCACACTTCACTATTCCTAATAAAAAGAAATATTCATAATGAGGAAAGTTCCGGGTTCAGGAAATTTGCCGATTTTTAAGTATAATATATGAGCAGGGAAAGTATTATTGAGATATAATGGACGTAGATTATTAAATTTTTAGGATATTAAATAAACTGAAAATTATTTTAAAAACAAGTCAAAATGTCAATCAAATTGAGAAAAAATAGTTACGTGGATATCTTGATGCCATAAAATTGTAAAATCATTAGCGTAGTATTATATTTTTTTATTAATTTTTGGAGAACACATGAACTAATTTCAATCAAATATATACATATTATAAAACTTATTCATTAACCACCATATCTGTGAATGCCAAAGATAAAAACGAAAATTTGACATGTCATTTTGAGAAGGTAAGTGCAAGAGCCGAGAATATTTTTTTGAAACCCTCTTTGGGGGTGAAATTAGCGAAATCTGTTTTTACAATATCTTTTCATCTAAATTTTAAGACTACTTTTTCCTCAAGGGCTTTCAAAAATAATTATCTTAAATTCAATTTATCAATCGTTCTAAATTTTACCGTTAAGTTGGTGAAAAAATATGACATTTGTTTATAGTTATTTAATAAATAAGGTTTTAAAACGTTTCTTTCGTTTATGTATTTCAACAATACATATTCATATATCTATAAAAATAAAACGTTCAAATTTGGCATGTGAAATAGTGCCAAATAATAGATTTTTTTAATTCGCGCATAAGAACTTTAAAAGGGCTAAAATGTATTTTAGGTGTTTACAATATATCTTCAATTGAATGAGACTTTAAGATGATTCATTTGTTAACTTTAAATAATTATTTATAAATCGTTAGCTGAATTTTTCCAATTTCTACCCCTAAGGGAGTGCAAAATGGTGAAATGTGTACCATTAAACATAAAAAATTTGGCATGGACCATCTTTTGCTATGTAGATTTTCGATAAAAAAATATTTTTTAAACCCGCCCTCTAGGAATCTGAAAAGAGTTGAAATTTTGTTTTACTTTTTTTTCAATATTCCTGCAGCTAAATGAAAATTTAAAACGGTCATTTATTTAATGGCTTGCCAAAATAATTTTCTACAAATACATTTGTATATTTTGAAAATTGCACCCTTAAGGGGTAAAAAAGCGAGATATTGAGAAACTTCTCTTAAGTGGCTTTCAATCTAAAAACAATTTCTAGGATTTTTGAAATACCACCCCTAAGGGAGTAAAATGTGTTTTTACTTTACTTACAATATCTCTTTAACTAAACGAGATTTTATGTCGATCGTTTAAAAAATCTATTTCCGGCTTTTTCGGAATTTCTCTTATAAGGGGTAATATAGAATTCCGCGTCTAAATTAAATAAAGCATTGTTTTAAACAAAACCTATACCCTTAGGTGGATTTATCCCGTTAGTGTTAGCCTAGTCCAGGTTCGTCGATAAAATAATTTTTGAAGCTATAAACCCATCTTACTTAAAATAAACTCTTTTAATATACACTATTTTGTTTCAGTGGCTTTTGTACTAAAAACACGTTTCTGTAACAGTGCTTTTTTAATATACTTCATTTGGATACAGTCCTTTATCAAGTCCTCATTTGTGCAGCGCTGTTTTCTTACTTCTTTGTCTCGTTACAGCGCTCATTCGGGCAGCGCTGGTTTATGATATTACAACGAAATAAATGCTATTACACATGTTTGTTGGCGACAGTAACTATTATAAAATAAGCTTTGAGACAATCAAAGAAATCTTAAGTAATAAAACACAATGTCAAGAAAACTCACATAAATTAATATAAAAAACTACATGGTATATTTTTAGTAAAAATCCATGATAAGAATTTGATATATTTCGAAAACCATCAGCTACAGACAATAACCTTTTCTTCGAACCATCCAAAATAACAAAACATATGCCGCCTTCAATTATTTACTTCCTAGACTGCTCAACATACCCCTATCTTATATAAATTTTCATAATGAATATAATACAATATCACAAATTGCACATAATAATGGTTATCCACTACATGCAATTAAGAAACTGTTTAAAAACACATGAATGAACACCTCAATAAACAGTTGCTTAATAATAACGACAATATGGATCTCTCCTATAGAATCAATCAATATTTAGGGAACATTTCAACAAATGCTGCTAAATCTGTAATGAAAAACTCTTATTCCAAATTAAAAATTTGTTATAAAACCACAAACAATTTAGGCAAGCGTTTAGTTAATACTAAGAATACGATTCCCATAACCTGCAGATTTGGAGTTTACAGACTTTATTGTTCTCATCCAGCTGCCTATGTATGTTATGTAGGGTAAAGCGGAAGAAAGATCGAAAAACGCGTAAATGAATATTTTAAAATAATAGAAAACTGCAATCGACCTCAAATTCCTAATACTTCTTCCCCATTCGCCAATCATATTAGAGATGAAGAAGATATAAATTGAACAAACTCAGCCAACAAAAACGCAAGTCGACATAAAGTACTTGAAGACCAACTTACAACTACAATTACTGAGGCAGAGCATGTTTTGAATACTGTTAGTAGGCTGGGGACAACACAGGAGCTTAAATCTTTTGCAGAATCAACGAATTCAAAGAAAAAACTTAAAGAAATAAACGAGAATCCACGCTGCATGGCTGCTGATCAGATTAACGCAAAAAAAAATGCACAACAAAAATATTTTTCTTGAAATATTTCCAGTACATAGGCGTCTTTTATTTATTATTATTCCATTTTTATCTTATACATTAGTGTCTGTTTTAAAAATGTATTAAATTACTGTTGAAATTTGATATGGAAAATTTAAAAATTTAATATATTTAAACTGCAAAAACTTTATTAAAATGTACGGTACATAGGTAGTACCTAGTTAAATTAACAAAATTTTCCTAGTTTTTTTTTATTACTATTAATTTAAATATACAAATCTGTTAGGCTGTTGATAAGGTCATTGACCTGAACAATTTTTTTTGGTAGGTAGATTTTGTTTTTAGTATATAGGTATAGATTTTCAGTTAAAATGTGTGTCTTCTATAAAATTACGGTCACTACTTAAGAGATAAATAAAAAAGGCATCTCCAATTTTTACAGCCCTGTGTTCTTAACATCTACATTTTTGATATTGTTGTTTGTATAATGTTTTGGGATTACTAGCGTTTTTTTATGTTATTGTTGTCATTTTATTATTGGAAATTAGGTATATATTATTGCGTAGTATGGATCGGTATATAAACGATTTTAGGGTGAACCCAATAAAAACACAAATAATAAAAAACGCAAAGAGATCGAAAATATTCTAAATAAAAATAGAGAAATAAATAACCTAAAATTTTTTCACAACAAAGAAGTTTAAACAAAAATCTAGATGAGTTATTAATAATTCTCAGTGATATAAACCATCAATTTGGTTTTTACTTCTAAGTGAAACTTGGCAGCTGAGTGATGACTAGGTTTAATGTAAAGGGTTACAGTCAAGTCTACAGTTATGGAAATTTAAATCAAAATGACGGAGTAGTAATTTTTATAAAAAAATATTAGTTTTAATTATCAGTTAAAGCATCTTGGAAATTTAAAAATACTTGAAATAGTCACGGAATATGATGAACGAAAACCAGTACTAACTGGTATATATAGACCCCGTTTATGTGTACCGCATTATTCTTGAGAGAATTCTGTAATTATTTAAATAACATAAAAACCGACATCTACTCGTATATATTAATTGGCGATATCAATATTGATATTTTGAACGACAATAACGATAACTCACAAAACTATCTCGATTTTTAGTGAGTTTGGATATAATTCTACTATAAACAGTGTTACTAGATGTCAAACTAACTCGATGTCGTGTATTGACCATATTTTTATTTTATATTAAAAAACCAATTTTGTACCATTTAGCTCTTATACAACACACTTATCATCTTACGACATAAAAATAGAATTATCACCTAACGAAGACATATCTATAACACAGGTTCAGCAAGTCAAATACCTTAGATTATTGCTTATGAATTATGTTATAATTACTTGGGGAGCAGCTAATAAATCACACATAAAAAATTTGGAACCTTACAAAAAAGAATTCTTAAAATAATGTACCAAAAGCCTTTGATGTACAACTCTAAAGCTCTTCTTCAGGAAGCCAATGTTTTTGATTTGCGGCAGCTGTATTTTTTTTAATTGTGTTGTTCGGCAATATTGTCATAGTGCTACAGCGTAATTACTATGTCTTAGGTCCTAAATTATTTACTGAAATTTCACTAGAAAGTAGAAATTCGCATTCTACATTCGCGTTTAAAAGAAAAGTAAAGCCATGGCTTAAATATGTTCCTCAACTAAACATACACCAATTAATAGATTTTAAAAATACTTACTAGTCAATGACTAATGACTTCCCTTTATCTCTACGTGTCTGTGTCTATCTCCGCCTCTATCTCTCTTTTCTCTCTCATATACGTTGCTTATTGTGTTTCTGATTGATGATAACTCTAACCAACTATTTATTTATTATACATATATTTTTCGCTATTTAAATTTAGATTTTATTTAATTTTCCTTACACATTTATTCAATTTTCCTTACACTTTTTGTTGACTTAGTAAGATAGGTAACTGCAATATTCAAATTAAAATATATCTTTTTTCACTCTTATTTAAAATGTATTTATGTCCTTTGCTTTGATTTAAGGAACCAAACCACACACAGCCTGTCATCTGTGAATTTTTGGTTTATTTATCATCGTTTTGGCTAAGTACTTTTATCATATTGATTGTATTACTATGTATTAGTAGTAATATGTAGTACAGAAGTGCTACATATTTGCCAGATAGGATTGGACTTGGATCTTTTAGAAGTGTTAGAAATAAATGCGGCAATAAAGTCCCCAGATGTTACATGCGTGAACGAACAAACTGAATTTGAGAGTTTAACTTTCTTCAACTCACTTAGTCTTAAAAAATAACACATAAACACACGTCTCAATTTCTAAATTTCGAGATGCTATTTATGACACTAATCTAATAGCAACACAAATTTCTTCTGACCTTCTCCAAATAAAAATTGATTTTTTAGAAGTAGCGTCTGTATTCTGGGTAATTTGTATAGATATCTCTATAGGTCATTTTTATTATTTTAAAGTTATCGTTGTGTGTTATTTTTGTCTCCACTTGTTTTTTTTTGTACGACGTTGAGTTTTAATATTTTGTCTTAATTAGGAACTTTGTTTTTAAAACATGCATAATGTACATTTTAATAAATTAAAAAAGTTTGCATTTATTCTTGTGGAGAACGACTTTCTTGCTTTTAACATAAATGGTATAAGTCAAGTTGGCGGGTTCAACACGAGCATTTTAAAAGCGGCTTTGTTGGAATTTCCCGTGCTGCTATTTGAGTAACTATCTTATATAATGTAATGTAATAGCAGTGGCGTGCCGTGGGTCCAAGGGCGGGGGGGCAAGTGAAATTAAGTGCGGCATTGACCCGATTAATCAGCTATATATTCCATCCTTCAAGATGGGTACCCACGATAGTATTTAGGGGCCATGTGACATCGTAGTGTGTCACAAGATAACAAATCGTAAAATATATTAGGAATCCCATACATAATAAATATACGAATATCAAAAAAAAAATTAAATACGTATACGTAATACAAATCCTACGTGTGTAAACTAAAAATTATAGCGCCAAACGTCTCGTTTTTACGGACTTGCCTTTTCAGCTTCAATGCTTAATAATGTCAAGTTACTTGTTCTGGTTTGGCTGCTGGTACATCTTTGATAGTTATTGATCCTCTCAAGTCTACTAAAAGAGCGTTCAGCACCAGCTCTATTAGCGGCGATTATAAATGAAAATCTAAAAAGGTTACACAAAGATGGGTATGATGGTTATAAATTATTGGAAATTAAGAAAAACAGATACTCCTGGTATGTTACGGCTTGCTTTTCCTTTACTTTACTTATTAGGGCAGAAAAATGTTTATATTCATCGACTATAGATGTCCCAATATCTTTATTATAAAATATTTGTAGATTCATAAGACTTTTTCGATTTTCATCATTATCCTCCATTAGTTAAACAACTAAACTTTGACTCCTATGAATTTCGAAAAATAGGTAGGTATCACATATTGTCAAACTACTCGAAAACCAAAATTAATCTACATAATAAAATATTTTACTATTTCAATATACAGAATATACCCTCATCAGGATCGGCACTACTGCTACTACTACTCGTACTGGTGTTATCATCATTAGCAATTTCCTCCATCTCTATTTCTACATCACCACTATGGAGCTCCACTTTATTACTACTGTTTCCTATTTCCATATTTACAATTAAATCAGTATTTGAAGAACAACTTGAATCTTGCTCTCGATTTGTGGGTGTGGGTCTAGACAAAACCAAAACATTTAAATAAAATGTTTCACGTTATTGCATTCAAATAAAAGATTAAAAAAGAAAAACAAAATAGGTACGCCTTCAATTTATTATAACATATCAAAATTACTAACAATAATCATAAGGTAGGTACTTACTCCAATTTTTCTTGTAACAGAAATTTTTGTAGAATATTTTTATCATTTCTTTGTGCTAAACAAGCAGCAAGGAGCAACCCTTGTCGTTTCCTCTGCGATACGCAGGTCCTGGCTTTTTCATTTTAGTTTTATTTAAATTGCTCATTTTAAGTACTTTAAAGAATTAAAGCGAAATTGTTCACGATTAATATTTTAAAAACAAAAATCCACCAAAAATAAACGGGTTTATAATAAGGAAACCTAGAGCACACACTATACAGCAAATTTAGGTTATGTGGACTGAACTAAAGTGCGGGACACGAAAGAAAACCGGGCGGTCCTTAAAATAAAGGTTCATAGTCTTAAGCAAGCGGAAAAGTAAAATTTGTGTACACAAATAAATTTTATGTTATTTTATTTGTTGCAATAGTTTGCCGCTTCACCTATAAAGTGCGCCAAATAAGCGGTAGGAAAATTAATCGAGGATTTTGTAAATTTCGCACTGGTCCACTTGTAATTGGGATGTGCCTAGAGTCTCCATGCACTTGCCACGAGAAGGTTCTAGCTATTTCCGGTGGCGCCTATACATTTCAAGCATTTGTTTTCATTTCTATATAAATGCGTTGCGTTGAATTTGAATTATTATTTCGAAGTAACGAGGGTGAGCAAAAGAGGAAAAACAATTCGAAGCGGTGCACGTGAAGTTATTGCGAGCGTTATAGAGGCCTGTACTAGAGAAGCTGAAAATAATAGTTTGAATATTCCAATTCAAAATCGAACAGAACGAGCTGCATTTTACACTGGTGTTTCGGAAAGTAGTGTAAGAAAAATTCAAAGAGAACATAATGATCGCTCATGTTCTACTTCACCTTTAAAATCGCCTGGTAAAAAAAGACCCCGATTATCATACAAAGATAAAATTGACGATGGTGATTTTCAAGTAATTCGACGAGCAATAGAGGATTTTTATATAAACTTGAAGAAGGTTCCGACCTGCAAACCCCTACTTCGTGCTGTAAAGAACAAAATAGATTTTTCGTACGGGCATAAAACCTTAAATCGGCTTTTACGATCAAATGGTTTTGTTTGGCGCAAGTGCCAAAATAAAAATTGCTCATTGAGAGACCAAATATTTTTGACTGGCGGGTGAAATATCTATCAACTGTAAGCCAATATAGGCAAGGAGGACATAATATTGTGTATCTAGACGAAACCTGGGTGGATAATGATATGACAGTGAACAAATGTTGGCAAAGTGAAAGTGTTACAGGTGTTGTTGACGGGACTAACAACTGGAGACTATCATGGACAGATGAATAGAGATAATTTTGAAAAGTGGTTGCTCGAGAAGTTTCTATCTAACATTCCTCCCAAATCAGTCGTGGTAATGGATAATGCGTCTTATCACTCTCACGTAGAAGATAAAGTGCCAACTAAATACTCTACAAAAGCTCATATCATGATCCAACATGGAGAAAATATCAATTATATGAAGTAATATCAGCCAACAAGCCTGCATGGGCAGGAGTAAAAAAATGTATTCGAGAGCGCAACACCGGTGAACTTTCAATTAAAGATTTAAATAAAATAACATTAGAAGCGATTGACTCAATATCGGCTGAAAATTGGAAATCGTATGTTAAACATGTTTGTTCTATTGAAGATAAATACTGGGAAGTATTTATAAGATGGCAAAATTGAAACGGTTATTGATGATTTAGTTATCACACTAGGATCTTCAAGTAGTGACGACGAAACCTCATTATTTTCAGAG
Organism: Kuschelorhynchus macadamiae; assembly: GCA_030620095.1. Lineage (NCBI taxonomy): Eukaryota > Metazoa > Arthropoda > Insecta > Coleoptera > Curculionidae > Kuschelorhynchus > Kuschelorhynchus macadamiae. Next base: position 1,168,333 of record JAUTXW010005441.1, read on the forward strand.
GAAGACAACGATTTAGAAGGAATCGAACCATTAAAATCACAGCCGTCAACCTCAAAAATGATTTAGTTTTTTTTCATATATTTTGTAAAATTGTTCATAAAGTAGCTGTCAATAAACTGCTTCAAAATAATTAATTTTCTGTTCAATACCGGGTGTCAAAAAATATCTAATATTGCAATTAATATTTGAAAAACTACAGAACTCATATTTTTCCAAAATTAACACGTCAACGTAGTTATAGTAGGGGAACCAGCACTGATTCCAGTGAACAAGATTTATCAAAATTTTAACTTATGCCGTTCGACTTTGGGCTATTCGGGTAAGCCAAAAGTGACCGTTTGTCACCATCTGTCATATTACTTTGTACAGGGGGAGTCATTGTGAAGTACTATACAGGGCGTTTCCTAATGGCGTGCTAATGTTAAAGGGGGTATTCTTGGAGCTTTTTAAGAAAAAAGTTTAATATGAACCTAAAAGTTTTAACTTTGGAGATACAGGGTTTCAAAAAAAAAAACATTTTTTTTTTAAATCGTAATTCTGATGCTATTATAGATAAATAACTGTGTGAAATTTAATACACGTCTTTTATGCAAAAAAGGACATTTTTTATTAACAATCAATTTTTGAAATTTCTACCAGTGGCGGCATATGTAACTAACCTGAGTAAATCCGTATGCTCCTTAATGCATAGAAGACGTGTATCAAATTTCATGCAGTTATCTACAATAGCATCAGAATTGGGATGAAAAAAAATGTTTTCTTATTAAACTTTACCATCCTGTATCTCAAAAGTTAGGACTTTTATGACTTTAAAACACCCCCTTTAACATCAGTACGCAATTAGGAAACGCCCTGTATAGTACTTCACAATGACGGCCCCGGAATAAAGTAATATGACAAACGGAGACAGACGGCCACTTTTGGCATTCCCGAGTAGCCCAAAGTCGAACTGCATCAATTAAAATTTTGAAAAATCTCGTTCACTGGATCTGATGCTGGCTGCCCTTGTAAAATCTGCACTTGTAAATCGTGTATCACTATACTGGGTGGTCCAATAATGGTGGACGTAGGCAGTAGTCCGAGAACCGTTAATGACAGAACTCAAGAAAAAATATATTTATAGGTAAATCGATCAAGAAAAATCAAAATTAAATCATTTTAAAATTCGAAAGTTCGCCGTTTTTGCAACACAAAAGAGATATAGAAGTGCGGTACAAGAAAGAAAACAGACAAATATAGATAAAGGTTCATTAAGCATAGTTACATTTTTTAATTATCTGAAGTGCGTATAGTCAAAAAGGAGTGCCATATTATTTAAAGAACGACGGGACACCACTGGGTTAAAGAGAGTTCTTGGCCGACCTTCCTAAACCGATTGACTCCGCCCGGTTTTCTTTCGTGTCCCGCATTTTATCTGGATTCTGGAGGCGTACCTACTCAAGATTTAGCGCGTTCACGCTTGTCGTCCCGCCCAGCCACAGATGAAGGGCGCCGTGGGCGCCTGGCCACCTACACGGCACGCCACTGTGTAATAGGTACCATCATTTACGACTCGTCGCTGACAAGTAACATTTGCATGTTGGGATCATAAAATAAACACACCTTATCTACAATAAATTTATTTATTCAGCACACTTCATTTGGTATATAAGTAATACAATTATTATTTACATCATATAATATTTTGTGCTATAAGGTAAAAATGAATGCAGTGCAAAATGGTTTATTATACTAAAACTCTTTCGAAACAAAAAATTGTGAAGCTAGTAGGATTATTATATATAAAAAATAGCTTTTAAAGATTAATTATCTGTTGTAGAATAATTATCAGTAATATTAGTAATCCATTTATTGCTACATTTTTATCTAGAAGTTAAGGGACCCCAGTGTACTAAAGAGTTAAATAACAATAATGTTTAAAATAATAGGAAAATGTTATAACACTATATCTTAACAAAATAACAAATTATTTATATAATTATGTTATTATATTAGTTGTAGAGTAAGGCTTAAATAAAATGATTAAGCGACCAACTAGGGGTCGTAGCCCCTAGGATTCTCCACATCATTTAGTCAATTTAGTAAATCCGGTCCTGCAGACCAAATGTCCGAATATGTATGTTGATTGTGTATACATGATTTATTAAATTAGCTTCACAATTTTTCACTTTTAAGACAATAACAAATACATAGTGTATTTGAAAATAATTTAAACCCATATTGACTTATTTGTACGCTATTAGTAATTAGGAGAAAATGTAAATGACATACAAGTTTCTGCAATTTCATTTTAGATTTACAAGGTTATTTCTGACGATAAAGTTATAAATTGTAAAATACAAGCACGTATAGGGTTGGTTAAATTAAGTTGCCCATTGAGTTATAAGATTTAAAGAGCATTAGCATTAGCAATTTGTAGGTTTAGAATTATAAGTTGCAACTCCTTAAAAACTCGGAATCTTTAACTTGGTGGTTTGATGCTGTTTATATTTGATATTCAATTGTTTAATAAATCAAAAACAATTCAAATTCAAATTTCTTTGGAAAAACCCTGAAATGAATATATTTTAGAAACAATCCAATTCACTGTAAGTGTTAAATTCGTGATTACATCTAACGTCACTTGAAAAATGAGACCACCTTCTTATAGAGTAATGACTTTTGTACCACCCTAAATATTCAGAAATCGACATTTTATGCTGCTTGATTTTCCGCAGATAAGAAATAGTTTAAATATACGACACATTTATCAAATTTTCGTGTCTCAAATGTACGATGTTTTTCATTTACCTTTCGATTATAAAATATATACACCCCAATTAAAGCAAATATTTCTTTAAAAAGTTCAATTATTTCCATTAAAAAATCACCACCGAATGGTTTTACTCTAGGAGTTATTAAGCTTTTCACTTCAATGAAATTAGCAGTACCTCGCATTTAACTCCTAATTTGGCAAATGATGAATATAAACTTTAAATAACATAACGAATAAAAAAGTTTTATGCTACGGAAGTTGCTGCTAGTGTATTTGCTAATCAATAAATTTTACTAGAACTTTTGTAAGCAAATGATATGTAGAGACGAAGCATCTTCAAAATATACTTACGTTTTCTTTAAAAAGTCTAATTTGTAGGCACATGTATCTTTCAACTCGGTGTCTTAAGCAAAAGGACGGTGTGTATAGCTTAACTTAGCTGTGTAAATTTTTTCTTAGTAACTAGTAGTAAATATTTTGTGGCTAATTACTTACACTAGAGAGCTTACGTCCAATTCTCAAAAAGTTGCGCATTAGATATTTCCGCTTATATTAAAGCATGAATAACATAAAATCAACACTAAACAGAAGATTTGTCTAAAATGACTAACACTAGATACAAAATGTCGACTCTATTAGATCAGATTAACTTTCTAAATATTAATGTAACTACTAATACTAAACCTGTCTTCTAACATATGGATATATATATATTTGTCCTAACTTTCCTTTCTACAAGTTTCTCTTAATCTGAAATGAGCTAGAAAATGTAATAAAAAATAAAATTTTAATACAGTATTTAACTGTAACAAATGCGGATTAAACACATATTTTTAGGATACTTTTTCACATTTTTCTTCGGTTTACCAATTTAAGAAAAGGAGCATCGCGTACTTTCAAATTATGCAAAAACACTGATTGATAATTTTCTAGTTATGTCATTATATTGATCAGCTGCACAAGATGTGCTTTATTTTTTGTTTTAAATGATCCCGCGATAAAAGGTAACATAACTCTCAAAAATTGATTAAACTAACTAAATCTTTTAATAAGCTGATACGTACAGTGCAAATATCACACACTTATGCAAGACCACACATTTTTTTTTAAGCAAGCGTAGGTAAAATGGTATATAATAAAATATTAAAGTCATAAAGCATTGATTCAACATGTACAAACAAATGTATACATTATGTTAATCTCAGTTTGTTTAATTTCCAATATAAGTATGTTGAATCAGTGCTTTGATATTTTTGAATAGTTCTAGATTCACCCCAATAACTTATTTTAAAAAATTCAACCTAACATTCTGCTAAAGAAATACGGGTAAAATTTCCTTCCCTTGTTAGTGTGCAGGTTTCGGTGCCTGTTAATTTTCTTAGGTTCATCAGAAGGAAAGGGATGCTCAGAATATCCATCAGAATTAACAGGATGTGTAGTAGTAATGGAGGAAACTGTGGAGTGGGAGTGTATGTGCTTCTCCCCTAAAAGGGATTTTGGTAAAAAATCTTCTTTGGAAACGTTAGATTTTTGTATAGGAATCTGAGTTTCTAATGGATTGATTGATTCGCTATGATTATTTGTAGGGAGATTAGGATAATGATTAAGTATATATAGGCGTGGATCAATAGCTTTCTGTACCGGCGGTGCCGGCGTGGACGTAAATGGAACTTGTGTATTTTCAATGTTTTTTTGAAGATTGTTCTTTGTAACCTCAGGTTCCTTTAATATACTTTCTGCGCCAGACTCAGATACTAACTTAATATATTGATTATTTTTATTTACTTGCGATTTTGACTGTGTTTCATTATCAGTAGCAAATGTGGCTGAATCATCAAGTTTCGGTTCGTTCTTTTTAACTACTGAAGGTTTTGTTTCCTCCATTGGCTGATCATTACCAGAAATTAGTATAGTTTCAGTAAAATTTTCCTTTTTCTGTGGCTGATCCTGTTGAAAGCCGTTATCTGCAGAATCAAGGGTGTTTGTATCTGTAAAGTTTAGGATCTTAGGCACTCCATATTGACTTCCACTTTCCAAAGTAATGTGGTCATCAGTTAATAATGGTAATTCTTTTCGAAAGGTTCTGTTAAGTTTTATAGACGTATCCTTAATGTCAGGCATCATTTCAAATTCTTTTGTTAGGTTTTCTTCCAGTTCGTCAACTGACTGTACTGGATTTCTTGAAGGAGTTACTGCAGTGAAAGGCTTGACTGAAATGTCATTTTTATTCTGTACGTCTTTATACCCTTTCTTGATAGGTTGTACAGGTTTCTTAGTGGGAGACTTCTTTGTTGACAATGGAAACTTAGTTGAGTAATCAGTTGTTAAAACATGCTTAGATCTTTGACTTGATTCTGTGGGTGTATATAAGATATTTGCGGTAAATGAGATATTTTCTTTGCTTTTAGTAGTTTGAAATCCTTGGTCGGTTTCGTTGAATTCTATAATGTCGAACATTGTTCCTGGAAAAAATAAAAAAATTGATATAAACAAAAGTAACAAAAAAGTTATTGTATTAACTATTTTATTTACTAGTTTACCATTTTCAATAATGCTAAATAATTGTCCCTGATGAATTGCGCTGGGATAATCCTCTACGACCTCTTCTTGTGTTGTAGTAGTGCTGGTGCTTTCAGTTTCCTCAAGTTCTTCTTTCTTGGCAAAAGTCTTACTTGTTGGTTCCATGATCGAAATTGTGTAGTTTTCAAATGTTTTGTAAGATGTAGCTGTAGAGCTAGTTAACTGAGTGGTGGGAGTCCCTTCGTCATTAGACGGATTGCTAGTAGACTGAAAATAAGAAATGTCTAATGAATATCCAGATCATGAAGTTAAAAATATTTTAAAAAATATTATTAGGTCAGTTGTAATTTATGTGTGGCTTCTGCTAATGCAACTTTTTACTCGAGTCGTTCAACTTAATTGTTTTCTTTTGTAACGATGCAACATGCCATAGAGGTCTCAGAAATACGGAGGTTTGTTAACAACTATGGATATGCCAAGATTTTAAACTAGATTGTTATAATTATTTTAATACTAGTGATTACCCAATTAATAACATATATAATATTCCACAAGTTAACAAAAAGGTTCTTGGAATGAAGAGGACGAAAATAACGGCAAAATTATAACTCAGTTCGTTGGTTTACGTTCTATTCTAATATGTACTCATCCAAATTGTTATCTACTGTTGAGGAATTGAAAAAAAAGAAAATCGAGCTGGAAATTACTGGACAGGGAACGAGATGACATTGAAAAATATTTTAAGTTATAATAAAAAAAATAATACCTTTTGATGATTCCGTTAACTGTTTAGAATCCTTTACTGGGAAAACAATTTTCCAAAATTTAATTAGATCAAACAAGCACGAGCTATATTCAATGCGGCAACTTAAAGGAGTTTTCAACACTCATGATTCCATAATGAACGGCTAAAGTAAATATATGTAGTTTAATTTGCGTTGCACCTTTATAATTGTAAGTGGTTAAGATTAAATAATATAAAGACACTTTAAAAAATACAATTCAATATCAATATAAAAAAATAGTTATATACGAAAAGTATCAGATAAATTAATATATTTCTAAAGTAAAAAGATAGTTGGCTGTTTATGCAGGTGGACTTCTGTTCGGAGTTTAACAACTATCCTGAGCAACTGTGTTCGTATTATGTGGAAGAGAACTAGAAATTTTTAAATAATTATAGATGTGTACTAGGTGTGTTTCATTTCTAAAAATTATTGAAATTACGGCCGGATTGGCTGTATGTGATGTAAAAAGAGAGTTCTGCCACGGTAAAGTGTTTAATAATAAAAGATTCTGGAAGGGCGAAACAATTGATTGCTGGTCGTGTTAGAAACTGACAAGCGTGTGACTTGCTATGCGTAAATTGAACCGCTTGTAGATCTCTTAATTCGTGGCAATATTTATGCTTACCTGAAATCCTTCGCTCACGAGAACCTTGAAATACTTCGCGCATGATAACTGCAAAAAGTAAATCTAGTTTGTAACTTAGAACTTTTCGCACACCAGAACTACAAAATATAGATATGCTTTGTAACTTCGGGAATAAAAAATAACCTTGTGTAACAGTTTCCCCTTTTTAAGTTATTCTGATTTAAAGACAATCTCTTTCAAATGCAATCACTTGTTTTTTCAATTATTTTTCGAACACAACTCGCATTTGTCTTCACCGATTCTCTAAAGCAAAAAAATTTCAAAAATTAAAAATATTTTTTTATAAAATATGAAAAAATTTAAATAAGTCAGGAAGTAGTTCGTTCCCAGAATTCTAAAGCTGGAAATAGATTTTGTATAAGATATGAAAAAAAAAACGAAATAAGTTATGAGTGTTCGAGTAGGAGTTCGACAAATGCGGCATATCGTTTTTCATTACATTGCGGTGAGAAATAATTGAGAAAAAAATTGAAAAAAAAGAGTTATTGCATTTAAAAGACTGACATTAAAAGTGGTTAACTTAAAAAGGGGAAACTGTTACACAAGGTAGACCTACATTTTGTAGTTCTCGAGTGCGAATTATTTCAAGTTACAAAGTAAATATATAGTTTGTAGTTCTCGTACTTCAAAATACAAAGTAAATCCACATTTCATAGTTTCCGTCTGCCAAGGATTTCAGGTAGGCAAGAATGCCATGATAAAAGAGATCCACGTGCGGTGGAGTTCAGTGGACACGAAGGTGGCCACGCGTCAACTAGTATAAATAGAGCAAGAATATACTTATTTGATGGACTTATGTTATATATATTCTTGCATTTAAAAAATGTGCTGAGCTCCAAATCATACTCCGGTTACACCCTCCAGATGTCAATCCCTTGAGTTACAATGCAGGCTTTGATTTTTATCAAGTTATCTAACAAATGTGTATCTGTGCCCACTCCCCCCACCCATCTTACAATATATACGACCTCATCTGGGCTTTACCGGCGTGAATGGGGTTAATCAAAATCTAGATATATATTACATTTGCCTGTGTAGATTTTATCTCTAAAAACGATCGCACGACTTACCAAAGTTTGTGCGCCTAGCCGGATTCGAATCTAGCTACGGGTACCACTTAGGTGTATAACGCATTACATGCTCGGCCACTTCACCCGTACAAATCATTTTTTTTAAACTAAGTGCTAAAATTTCAAATATTGTGGTTTTTAAGTGATATGGAATAAAATGTGATTTTAGGAATACAATATGGCTCTTCAAATTTTAATTTTTTTTTACCATACGGCAAATTAAAAAAAACACTAGTCGAAAATGTTAAGCCAGACTCTCAAAATACTAATAATATGTTTTATTTAACAGCAAAGAATTAGATATCTGCGAGTTACTCGAGCATTCCAGCCCTCTTTACCCCCAGTTTTTGGTGCAAACTATTTGTTGCATTATTCTGACAGTTGTATTCGTATGTACCATGTACATACCGAATTTTAGCTAGTTAAATACTTCAAAATTACTCAGGATACGAATCAAATAACTTTTACTTTTCTTTCTGTACATTACATAGCTAAAGCGCATGACCTTGCCCTTGCGTCTGCCTCACAATCACATTCGCTTTGTCACATTAACTATTTGGTGTGGACGTTTAACTTTAGGGCGTTAGATTTATAGCGGCAAATTCCGACGAAAACGTTCGAATCCAGCCTTGACAGACGTATTATGGTATTACGCTCGCATATACTGCTTATAGTTGCACCTTATAAAAGAAGGGCACTGATGATCGTTGTAATACAGTATAATTGTAACCAGCGAAATATTTCATTATTTTTTACGTTAACATAATAAAACAAAAAATAACTAGAAAAAGCTTTGTCGTAAATCGAGATTGAAAAGTATGGAAACAATTAAGTTGGGTATCAATTTCTATTTGACATTGGCGAAAATTCAAATAAAAATAAAACATATTTTTGATGAAGCATAAACGCTAGTAGAGAGTTTCATAACTTAGTTGTGACATGTCAAATAAAACTCTTCATTTTTAGTAGTCTGTTATTTAAACTGTGAGATTTGTTATTATTGTTGCAATGGTTGTGTTTTGTTGCTTTTTATTGTTTGGTCTACTTAATCTATACTATGTATAGCAGAATGTTTCTAATAAATTTTATTTCATTTCATAGTAATATTTCTTTCAGGAGAAGGAGCAGCTCCTTAATAGTTTAGTGACTGAAGCATCATTTCATTAAATGTTTGTAGCATTTGAACATTAATTTTGGGTTATGTATTTAAATGCGAGTAACGAATTGTAAAAACGTAAAAATAATATACGATCCTTTTGCTGCGATATAAATCTTTCTTTATAAATATTGGTTTTATAATAACCGGTTGTCAGGCAGACAAAATCAAAAGTGGGGTTATGTTATATTTTCAGTATCAGGCCTTGGTCGATCTACTAGATGTATTAAAATATTTCGAAAACAAAGAAAATGGTCGACGTGAAGTTGTAAACAGTTTATCGAAAACCTTAAGAATTACGAAGAGTACAATCTATCATACAAGCTTCCTATGCCGATTTTAAGAAACATATCCAAAGTCTCCAAAAATTGTTGCTGATAAAACAGAATTCAACCCGTGATACAATCTATAAGCTTGGTGCTGAAACGATAATTGTAATTACATGAAATGCCCATTCACGATTATCTCCAGATATCCTCTGTTCTATTCGGTTGATATGTAAGGGTATAATTTAAATTTGATTTGCCTATAAAAGGAAAAAATAGAAAATTGCTGAATATTAGGTTTAAGAGACTTATTTTTAAATTTCTGCAGGAATAAAAAGAAAATAATATGTTTAGGCAGGTGCTTTTTAGACAAAAAGTTTTTTATTTTTTTTTAAATTTTACTCCGTATACACTGGTTTAGTCAGGGTGAAACTGACGACCACACAGACGTATTTCAAATTCATTTTAAAAATATGTTTTGTGGCACAAATACGGCGCAAGAAATTGGGATATACGAAAACAAAAGTATGCGATGCCGCGACTAAAGGTATGCCCTCACATGGGGAAATCGTCGAAAAGTTCATAATTTTTAGTTGATTGTGGCCCAATGATCCGAAACTTTTGTTGAACAGAGTTAGCCGTTACTCAAAGGAGTTTATGTTTAAGAAGATTAAGTTTATGAAAACCTTTAAAATGCCAACTTAAATTATAAAAAACACACACACACGTCAATTATTTCAACAACACTATGGCTTCATTAGATAAAAAATTGCTATTATACAGGCAAATATTAAGGATTTTTCGTTATATAAACTAATCAAGGTTTAACAATGGGGACTTATTTACATCCAGCTGATAATTTAATAAGTTATTGCTATGTTTATGTTTGCTTATTTCAAAACTTCATTGTAAGAATTTTGTTTTTGCCTTGTATATACAAAAGTTCAAAAGTTTTCATCAAAAGTATAATTTTCTTGAAATACACATTTCGAGAATTTAGAATTATCTTGTTGCATTATATAACTAAAGTTGTGTTCACTGGTTATTTTTTAAACGTTCTGTCTACTTTTCCAATATAAAATTTGAAACAGGTTTAACACTTTAACTTGTAAACACCAGATTTATTATCATTTTTGGTTTTTGCTTTATTGATTTTAATGTAATTACCAAGGGTATTAATAGTCCTAAAAGCATGTATTCACTCTCTCCGGCCTTGCTTTTGACATCTCCCTAAAAAGTTGCCAATTTCCCTGCTTATCTTGTGGGTTTCATGATTTTTATAGATAGAGTGCAAATTAAAATAAATATTTAATTTATTTGTAGAGAAGCTAGAATATAAATAAACCGTAGAATTTTAAAATTAAATTAATACATTGGCCCTTTCCAAAAGAAAACAGTTAAAGGCTACATAGTAAACTTTTCATTTGTTTATGTGTATTACTAAGCTAAATAAAACAAAAATTCTATAGTTTAAATTTTAAATCCTAATAACAAAATTTACATTTATAATAAATGTTAACCAAAAGGTTGTTTTGTCAATATTTTTACTTTTGATATCTAACGTGTGGATCAATAGCCTGCAAGGAACGTAAAAGGTCATAATTTGGGATATCATAGTTGAGTAAGCCTACAAAAATTGACAAAATAAAATTATTAAATTACTAACTGCTGACTGAAAATTATAAGTGGTGGCCAAACATTAAATAACCATGTGGAAAATCGGTTACTTCATGAACCGCGGTGTTAAAGGCTTGTCTAATTTTAGGAACATGTAGATCCCAATTTTCGTGTTTTTCTATATAACATCTAATTGCAGTATTAATGATTTTATTACTTCTTTCTGTATATTTGACTTTATATTTTCCACAAAGCTCTCGAAGGTTATAACTAGACTACAAAGCTAAGAAAAACATTAATTGAATTAATTAAAGATGACTTGGAATTTTTTAAAGTAAAAACAAAAGTATATTTTAAAAACCAGTCAGATATCACTTTGGAAGTGGAAGTGGAAATCTAAAGAAATAATTTGTCGAAGTGAATTAATAATATTTTTTTCCCATGGTGCGGATTTTGGCATTTATTAAAAGTATAATAGTTGTTACTTAGAATACATTTTTGAATAAATCCGTTGTTAACACGCCATTGATATATTATTATCACGGTGTGACACATACAAAGGATCAAGCAAATCTGGATCTACAGGTATTACAGAAGAGTCAAGAGATATATTCTGAGAATTAAAACAACTAGGAACATTTTCATCATTATTGTTAGAACATGAAATACCACTTAACGCATTAGGGACTAAAAGCGTTGAACCTTTGCCATACTGCAAATCAAAAGTGTGCTAACGTAACCAAAGCAACCAACGATAAGGTTTTCCAGAGGAAGTTTTTAAGTTGTTGAGCCAAAGTAGAGTAAAAAGATCAGTGTTGACCATAAAACGAGTATCATTAATCCAAAATCTAATTTTTTCGATGCAAAAATAATTGCCAAACATTCACCTTCAGTCATTGAATAGTTATTCTCAGCTCTAGTTAATGCACGACTGTCTTAAGCAATTACTCACACTTCACCATCGGTAAACTGAGTCAGCATGTGCACAGGTGTACTAACCATTTTTTGCTTAATAGAAGACAATAGTTGGTTTCTTTTTCTTTTTACCTTTAAGAAGTGCATTGATAGAGTTCCAGCAAGTACAGCATCTGTTGCTGAAAATGCCTGCTTTCTGGACGTTTCGAGGGAAAGTCTACCCCCGTCTCCAGCAAACCTACAAATAAAATACTAAGAGCAGAATATGTCTTATGTTTCGTATCAGAAATATAACCAGAATGGCTAATCTCTGACAAAATGTCAGTGAATGTCAGTTTAAAGGTGTTATTTTTAATTGTTAGAATAAGGTGCGAAATAGGTGTACCTAGAGTATGTTCATTTTAATTTATTGTATTTTGAGGTGTCCTTTTTTTACTTCAGTATTTAGCAAATTTAACCAAGTGTTATTAAAACTAACGGAACAAGATGCTACACAATTATCTTTATTTAATAATATTAAAGCACTTTCTTTTATTTTACGTTTTTTGGAACATGGTTCCTTTGCTAAAATACTAGAAGCATTCCAATTAATTTTATGATTGTTATCTAGTGCATGTTGGCAAATGTTTGAGTTTTGAAATTCCCTATTTTTTATGTATGTTTGGTATTCTTTAATTCTTTTGGCTAATGGCCTAGAGGTTTCACCTATGTAAAATTTATTGCATTGACACGGAATTTTATAAATAACATTTTGTCAGAGATTAGCCATTCTGGTTATATTTCTGATACGAAACATAAGACATATTCTGCTTTTAGTATTTTATTTGTAGGTTTGCTGAAGACGGGGGTAGACTTTCCCTCGAAACGTCCAGAAAGCAGGCATTTTTCAGTGTCGTTCCTCGGGTACCTTCGTAGTGGACCCAAAACTCAAGACTATCTATTCAATTTATAGGGTAATTATATTTTATTTTTTATTTTTTTTTTCAATTTTCTAAGGCGGAAAAACCCAAAAAATAGTTTTAAACCATGAATCCGCAACTACAATTTCGTAATTATATTGGCAATTGTTTAATATTATATATAAGCGGAATGAGCACGCTGACGAGGCATCGTGCTCAAGGAGTGGAACATTAGATTAGCCCGTAACAGATAGATTTAACTAGAGGTAGACGATAGACGTAGTAAGGGAAAGGGCGGACCTTGTCGGTCCGGTCCTTGGGCTGTACTGTAGCAATAGCCAGTGGAAGTGTTTAGTACCAACGACTTTCCTTACTTTACTTACCTCAATCTAATGTGCTAATCTTTTTTTCATTCTTGTTAATATCCGGAGATATACGGCTTAATTTCAAACTTACTAGGGGTAGAAGTGACTTACATGTATATGCTGCTTCTATCTAAAGTTCTGCAAATTTAAATAAATTAGGATTTTCATTGTGCAAAAATTGATAATTTTTATTTTTGGTTTATTAAATTAAAATAGGTGTGACTTATAATAAGATTTAACTGAAAATTGTATGCCCTATAAACAATGTCTAAGTAATCTATAGCACAAGATGTAATTTTGTTGCATCTGTAAGATTTGTTATTCTATCGATAGTAGCTGATACTCTAACATAAATAAATCTTCTCCTACCAAAAAAATACTGTCTACTTCTAAATATGGGTAATTAATATCAGGTATTATTGTTATATAGAGGATATTATATAAAAGAGAGGATTAGGTCCATTATTCCTCGAAGCTTAAAAAATTAAGAATTTAAATAATTATGACCTAAAAGCTGCATTTTACCTAATAATATGCTACATTTTACCTAATAATATTGTATTGAACTCTAGTTATCTTTAATGTTATCAGATAGTAATCAATTTCCCATGATAACAAAAGGATCTTTTCAAATCAATAACCATAAATTATAATGAATAAGCATTCCCATATTAATTTTGTTACAATTACGATATTCCAATTTTGTCGTACTATGGGACGAATTTCTGTTATTAGGTCGCGGTCGGCCATCGCTTGTTTACTGCAACAGTCAATGACCCACTGAATTCAACATTTTATACACGGGATAGAAGAAAATTTTAAAAATTATTTAGCTATCCTGAAAGTTTATTTATGTTTTTACTTTCATTTTGATTTAACAATGTAATGCCATTTTTAAGCCTTTAGCAAACTTTCATTTCGAAAGATACACAAGAACGAAACATAGGTGACGTTTGAAGCCAACCAGCACAGTAGCCACTAAGCCGATAAATATACCAAAATTGAACGAGGTCGATACTTGATGTTTTATGTTTATGTTTTATAAAACTGGACAGGCTTTATTCTACAAGTGACACTTTTGAATCCAATTTAATTATAGAAGTTATAATACAATTTTAGTCAATGGAAACTTAATGTTGTTAAATATTAAAAGAATTATGTTGATGAAAACCCTACAATTGTCATTTGACATAGCATAAAATATAATTCTAGATGGTTTAAGAAAATTTTCTTCCGTTATAGTGAGCCGTTGTTTCAAAAAATTACTGCGTGATTTACATACATTATCGTTAGGTACTAGTATTGCAATTTTTAAGAAAGAGTCGAGGGAACAAGGAACTCCTGTTCAATTTTTCCATGGTTCAAAGTTGAATCAACCACTTATCAAACATCAAACCATGCATTTTAAGTAATTCTTCGGTGTCATATTATTCTTCCAACATATCGTTCGTTCGCCTTTAGAATAAAATATCTACGTTAATCAACATCTCATGTCCACTATAAGCCTTTTTTTATTATTATATTTTATTACCTTTACTTTAGTCCTTATTAGAGACATAAAAGATAAAATAAAGAAATTAGTAATTCGCACTAGTTTCTAGGTCAAGAATTAAATTTGTTACGTGATGCTTAATATTTTTAAAATAAATTTGGTATCTGCTATAAAATAACCGAAAATATTCATCTGTTTACGCAATATTATACAAATGTCTTATAATTTTGCATTTAAAAATAAAATTATAATTAAACACGACCTTAATTAAATGAAATGAAAATAATTCTAGTACCTTAAGCCTAACTCAATTTCGTCAATTTCAGGTCCTTCATATATATATATATATATATATATATATATATATATATATATATATATATATATATATATATATATATATATATATATATATATGTTATGTCTATTCTCACCAGCAATTCATTATACAAGTTATGCTAACCTTGGTTCCCAGACTATCAGCTGTCACCCGCCAACGCAGTTATTCAGAGAGCCAAGCTTATCTCAATAACAAAATATCACATATCAGTTAACGACGTAGATCATCCTATTCTCATAAACAGCAGGTGTTACTTGTTTATGAAAACAAGTCTATACCAAGAAAGCTTCATCAGCAGAACCCACGTCCTGATCCAAGTGTTCAAGAACGAAGTAAACAGTTCCCACTGAGTCAGCATAACGAAACATATAAATAGTTATTTTTCTTTGTATACAGCAGTTCAGCCTAGCTCGAATTCATTTATTAAACGTTACTCTGTAATTTTGCAAATTCAAATGTATATATTTAAATTTGTATTTTTCAAGTAATAAAATAATTTTTTAAAAAGTGATTTTGTAAGAAAGTGATTTAACAAACTGGCGCAGTCGGTAGGATCTGAAAACGTCTAACAGAACACGAAGCCTTTGTGCACTCTAACTGTCGACAGAGGATCCCAATCCATTGTTCAGAAGAACCGGTGAAAAACAAGAATCCATTGTTCGGAAGAACCTGTGAAAAACAAGAAAAATACAAGAAGTACTAAAAACCCAAGAAAAACAGAGAAAATCACGACCCGACGTCACCAACTCGCAGTCAATCTACGGATTAGGAACACCTAGTGAAACCCCTGGTAGAATTTGCTGCAGAGAACACGACGAAGTCTGATGTTTCTACTAGTAACATAAGTCTGAATCATCTCGTTTACTAATTTTCTTTTTTTTCAATTTTCCAAAAATATTGAAATTTTTATTCAAATTTAAGGAAACCGTTCGATTTTTCAATTTTGATAATTAGTTAACAAAAAACTGAATTCAAAAACAAATTTCAAAAAATCCAAAAGAATATTTTAATTTCAAATTTTGATTATACAGTTAATCAAATTTCAAGAAAAAAAAACAATTTGAATTTTGTAGATTTTAGTATTGCTTTAATTTACGTTGATTTGTGTACTACTTTACGTACTGCCGATCAACCTAAATTCTTAATTTTAAGTTCGTATCCTTTTATATAATATTGTGTGCCTATATTATTTCATTCTGATATTGCGATATATTGAGCAACCATGACTAAGAACGAAAGACAAAATGTCCCTGAGACACCCGAAATTGAACCTTATAAATTATCTTAAATATTTTCGATAATTCCTGAATACGATGGTGATCAAATTCTTCTCCAAACATTTCTCAATGCTTGTGATTGTGCTTACAATACGTCTACACGCGTTCAAAAAGATTTATTAGTAATCCACATAAAAAAATAAATTACGTGCAAGAGCAGCGCAGCTAATAAGCTCTCGCAACCCTATTTCTTACTTAGAAATAGGGTTGCGAAGAAATAGAAAACAACTTTTAAATTCTCACTTCGGAGATACGCGAG
This sequence comes from Kuschelorhynchus macadamiae, assembly GCA_030620095.1. NCBI lineage: Eukaryota > Metazoa > Arthropoda > Insecta > Coleoptera > Curculionidae > Kuschelorhynchus > Kuschelorhynchus macadamiae. Next base: position 1,184,698 of record JAUTXW010005441.1, read on the forward strand.
ACTTGTCTTCTTTAATTCAAGACTTACAACGTATCAAACAATTACCAAATGAGAGTCCTTTAACCTTCCTCAACCGACTTCATGTGCTAAATACAAAAATGCACGCTAATATACAAAAGTCTAATCTCACCCCACAACAGTCCCTGAGTACCCTCTTAACTGGTCTCGAACCCCGTATAGGACATATAATTCGTGCCAGTAACCCAAGAGATCTTCTTGAAGCCCAAATACGTATTCGACGTGAACTTCAATTGTCCTATTTCGAATCTCAAAAAGTTTCAAAACCGAACCCACCAAAGCTATTCAATCAACCTTTAAGAAAACCAAACTTTCAAACACAAAAATGTTTTAAATGTGGACGTATTGGTCATTCAGCAAATCAATGCCAGGCGAATAACGGACAACCACGTCCCAATTTTTCCCAAAACTCAAATTTTCAGCGACCCCAGTTTGCCCCGCAAACAAATTCTTTTCAGTCACACAGACCAAACATGCAACAACAAAGAAGCCCAAATACACAAACCCCAAATATTACAAATAACCAATCAAATCAAAATAATTTCCAACGTCAACCAAATTTGAATTATTCTCGACCCTCAGTAAATCAGAAAAATCCCAATTTTAAAACTCACTTAGTTAGCAGCGATAACAATCAAGAAAAATATATTAATGACTATTATCAAGACTATCAACAAGATTACCAAGATCCCTCATTCTTTTCTTATGAAGACCCCTCTACTTTATTCGAAAACGAATACGACAATTCTTATGCGAATCCAGATCCCAATTTCAACTTTAACGAACCAATCGAAGACTACCAAAATTTTCCAATCGAGGAAAATCGAAATTTTCTTTTATCCCCAAATCAAAACCATCCACCCAATCAAGCCTCTATAGAAACAGATCAAATACAAGCCCAAATCAGAACTCTCACGCTTAACGATATGAATCCCTCACTCAATTTCCCCGAACAACAATTTCTTTAAATCCCTTCCTTGCAATAAATCCCAAAAATCTTTACTATATTAAAGACGCAACAAATACTTTCAAACTACTTAGAAATTCTGGTGCAAGTATTTCAATTTTCAATCAAAATACAGTAAAGAACTTTCCAAATCGTTTCCAAGAAAATGCAACAATTCAAGGCATTACCGAACAAAAACTTTTAATAACTGAATCAACTTTGATAAATTTTAACAACGGTAACCTTCACAAAGTCTATATTTACAACTTAGACATTGATTCTGACGGTATTCTAGGTCTTGACTTCCTAGAACACTACGAATGTACAATCGATTTAAAGAATAAACAACTTATTACCAATTTTAAAACATTACCACTGTATAAAGCTGAGGACAATTACTCTTCAACAGAAATCGAAACATACGAGGCAAATAAAAATAAAATAACTATACAAGGTAGAACAGAACAAGTTTTTAAATTAAAATGTCATCTAATCAATACCGATACTATTTTATCCCGAAAAGAAATATAAAAAGTACATATCCCAAATGCCCTTGTCCATGTCAATCAAAAAGGCGAAGTTTTGACAACAATTATCAATGCGAATGCAATCCCAAAAACAATTGATTTTTCAAATATCGAAATAGAACCATTTGCGATACACACACTTCTTAATTTCAATTTTCCCAAATCTCCCGAATTTCAAACTTCAAATAGAATCCCGACTATTAGATCTCAGCTTAGACTTGACCAATTAAACGAAGAAGAAAAAGAATTAATCACAAATTTTTGTGTCAATTTCAAAGATATTTTCTATCTAGAAGGTGACAACCTTTCCTTCACAAGTAAAATCAAACATAAGATAGACACGAATAATACAAAGCCCATTTTTACTAAATCTTATAGATATCCCCAAATACATAAAGAAGAGGTTAAAACGCAAGTAAACAACATGTTACAACAAGGTATAAGTAGACCATCAATTTCTCCCTGGTCATCTCCCGTTTGGGTTGTACCGAAAAAAATCGACTCTAGTAATAAACAAAAATGGAGGATCGTAATAGATTATAGAAAATTGAACGAATCCACTGTTAATGATAAATATCTACTTCCTAATATCTCAGATTTACTTGACCAACTTGGACAGTGCCAATATTTCACTACTCTTGATCTCGCTTCTGGTTTCCATCAGATAGAGATAGATCCTAAAGATATTTCAAAATCAGCTTTCTCAGTAGAAAACTGTCATTATGAATTTATACGAATGCCCTTCGGACTAAAGAATGCCCCATCTACATTCCAACGTGTAATGGACAATATTCTTTTAGGAATCTTAAATGAACGATGTCTTGTCTATATGAACGATATTATAGTTTATTCCGCTACAATTGACGAAGATATCCATCAATTACGCGAAGTTTTTAAACGACTAAAAAAAGCTAATCTTAAAATACAACCAGACAAATGCGAATTTTTACGCAAAGAAGTACCATATCTTGGACACGTAATAACTAAAGACGGTGTTAAAACAAATCCAGCAAAAATTGAATGTATTCAAAATTTTCCCCAACCAAAAAATCCTAAGGATATAAAATCTTTCCTTGGCTTAGCAGGTTATTATCGACGATTCATTCCTAATTTTGCGAAAATTTCTAAACCACTTACTCGTTTACTCAAAAAAGAAATAAAATTTGACTTTGATTCTGATTGCAAAGAATCTTTTGACGAACTGAAAAAATTGCTAATTTCTGACCCAATTCTTATATACCCAAATTTTCACGAACTTTCTTTTGACCACATACTAGTGCTTTTGCAATAGGCTCTGTGTTATCACAAGGACCTGTAGGAAAAGATTTACCAATTGGCTATGCATCTAGAACCCTATGTAAAGCCGAAACAAATTATTCAACTATTAAAAGTGAACTCCTTGCAATCGTATGGGCAGTAAAACATTTTCGCCCGTATCTTTTTGGCAGAAAATTTAAACTAATCACAGACCACCGCCCTCTTACTTGGCTTTTTTCAATCAAAGACCCAGGTAGTAGACTCGCACGCTGGAGACTTAAACTCGAAGAATACGAGTATGAAATAATTTACAAACCCGGTAAGATTAATAAAAACGCAGACGCATTATCAAGAATTAAAATTAATCATTTTAATCAATGCGCAAAATTCCAATCAAAACTCTCTGTTTTTGCGACAAATCAAGACGATGGCGAAAAATCTAATAACTTAAATTTAAATTTCGATGATGAAAAAATAACCGAAGATTACAACACATTTGCTAATATGTACGAAACAAAATCTTTAATTGATTATTCAAAAATTGAAACTTCAAACGAACAACTTCTAAATAAATCACATAAAAACATAATAACCTTTTTTCAACAAAAGAATTTAGGAGAATTACATCATGAAATATTAGAAGATATTTTTGAAGAAAATGCAGATTTTTCAATACAAAGACTAAATATTTTCTCTAGTAAAACAGTTAAAAATTACATAATTCCTTTGTTACTAGATCCAGAAAATGCAGTCCTACATCTTTTCTATATTATTTATACAGGACAAAACGAATTTGACCTTTCGTCAACATATTTTCTCGAAAATAAAATAGACTTTCCTATTCTTGAAATATTTTCTTTTATCTTTGCAAACAAAGATATTAAAATATGTATTTGTCAAAATATTGTAACCATCCCAGATAGAGACCAAATACCAATTATATTGGAACAATACCAGTCGGGCAAAAGTAATTTACACCGCGGAATTAACGAAACTTTAAGACGCATCAAAGAAAAATATAATTGGCCCAGAATGATTAAAGATGTAGAAAATTTTATAAAAAGTTGTGAAACATGTCAAAAAATTAAAATATGCCGAAAAAATTTAAGCAACCCTTTAGTGATAACAGAAACACCGAAAACATCATTTGAACGAATAAATATCGATATATTTGAATATCCATCTAAGAACTATGCTTTGACAATACGAGACGAACTTACTAAATTTACCCAAGCTTATCCAATTGAAGATAAAACGGCAAAAACTATTGTTAACACTATTATTTTATTTTTCCAACATTATGGTACCCCACTACCTACGAATCCATTGTGATTATGGTCGTGAATTTAATAATACACTAATGAAAGACCTATGTGAACTATACGACATAAAAATAACATTTTCAAGTGTAGGTCAACCCCAATCAAACGGCTCTCTAGAAAGATTTCACGCTACACTTAGCGAAATGATAAGAGCTATTCAAACTGAAAACCCACATGAACATCCGTTCAACGTACTTCCGTATGCTGTTATTTGTTACAATAACACGAAAAATAAAACCCACGGTTTTACGCCCTTTGAACTAATTTTCGGACATACTTCTTCTAGACCCCCTGAAATCCTATATAATAAGAAAACCCTTATATCAAAATATATACGTGATTTAAACAATCGTATGTAATTTCTTTATAAATCTGCTCGTGATAAAACGAAACAACAAAAAGAAAAAGCAAAAGAACGTTTTGATCAACATGTTCCCAAACATCCTCATGAATATAAAATAGGTGAAAAAGTATATGTACGCGAATCCCAAATTAAAGATAAAGCTCAAAACAAATTTAATGGCCCTTTCGAAATTCTCGAAATTTATCAAAACTCAGCCCTCTTATTAAATCCTAATACTAAACAAAAATCTAAAATAAATTTTGATAGATTAAAACCATACTACGAGCAAATTTCTCTTCCGGGACCATCCTCAGACTGTCATCAGTCGTCCAGTCCCAATACTCCATAAGTCCAATTAACAACACGATAGGAGTCTTCTTTCATGAAGAAGCAAAAATAAGAATCTCTAATGACAAATGGACATTACTTGTATATAAAGACTTAGAACCAATTAAGGATACAATTGTAAATAATGATAGAATTTTAGAAAACCTTATTAATAATATCAATGAAGACGTACCACGAACGAAAGCATTTAAATCTGAAGAATTAACACATATTAGTCTCCTTAGACAAATATCAGGAGCTGTAAATCAAAAATATACAGAGATAATGGCAGATACTAAAAAATATATTCTTAGAGAAAAACGTGGAATTTTTAATGGTATAGGAACATTTTGGAAAGCAATTACAGGAAATTTAGATGCCTCTGATGGCGAATATTTTAATGACTATAGAAAAAATAACACATGATGAATATCAAATCGGAAATCTTCTTAAAAATCAAATTTCGGTAACTACCTCAGTAATAAAAGAATTTAATTCAACTATTCAGAAACGAAGAAACATTCAATAATGATATTATAGAAATTCGAAAATCAATAATGGATATTTCTGACAATCTGAAATATTATTCCCCTCAAATAGAAATATTAAATATTCGCGAACTATTAATGGAAAGTTATTCATTTCTTGAAAATTCTTAGAATGATATTCAAGTGTGGCTCAATATCTCGAAATCATAGAACTAAAGGCATATCAATATGATTCAAAAGTAATTTTTGTTCTCGAAATCCCATTAGTTGATCCAGAAAAATATATTCTCTTTCATTTATATCCAATACCAATTTTAGATAATCGAACAGGTTTTCACCACATTCTTTCAATAACAATTAATTTAATTGCGCGAAACGATGATTCATTATTATATATCAGAATTCGCAACTTGGAATCATGTAAATCTTTGAGCAGCCGAACACTAATATGTTCCAACATCCTGCCATATCCAATAGACAGTGACGCTGTTTATGAAGCCCAGTTACTACGATTAATCAATCGCCTTCCAAGAACGTGCCAAGTTTCAGTTATCCTAGCCAAATATGTGCAAGAACTTAATCAAAACTCCTGGTTAGTTGCCGTTGCAGACCCTCTACCTGTAACTATTAAATGTAGTTCCAGAGACGTTGTTACCCAAACAATCAGTACCAACGCCGTAATCAAACTTCAACCAGAGTGCAGTGCATTTATTGGCAGCACCAAAGTTGTAGCAAAGAAATTTGTAAATATTTATGACAATGTTACCTACAGCAACGTTCCAATCCAAATTCCATATCATTGCTGCAGCCATTATCCTGAGAAGATTCATATACCAGACTTGAAGCCTCTTAAGTTACACCACATTGACACAGAAAACTTAAATATCGCTCAACATAAATTAAATGAATATTCTGATCAGTTGAACAGACTAATCAATCAACCATTCGTAAAGAAACATATCGGTTAGTTTACGATCCTGACCATAGCTCTGATCATCAGTCTAATTATCCTGTAAATGTTATAGAAGAAAATCTAAGAACCTCCGTATTGGAATTGTCAATGCCAATAGTGATGACTACCCACCTTCTCCACCAAGGTCCAGAACAAATTTTGTACAATGGAGAAGAATATTTCCAAAAAGGCGACCAAACATACGTATTGGTGAACCAACAGAAGAATCTGAAGAAATAGAACTTAACCTGAACAAACATTCAGCTTGAAAGTTGCTTCCACGTACCAACTTTCATCTTGATGGGGGAGTTGTTATATCTATTTTCACCAACTATTTCATCATACAAGTTATGCTAAACCCAGACTATCAGCTATCAACCGCCAACGCAGTTATTCAGAAAGCCAAGCTTATCTCAATAACAAAGTATCACATATCAGTTAACCACGTAGATCATCCTATTGTCATAAACAGCAGGTGTTACTTGTTTACGAAAACAAGTCTATACCAAGAAAGCTTCATCAGCAGAACCCACGTCCTGACCCAAGTGTTCAAGAACGAAGTAAACAGTTCCCACTGAGTCAGCATAAGGAAACATATAAATAGTTATTTTTCTTTGTATACAGCAGTTTAGTTCAATCTAGCTCGAATTCATTTGTTAAACGCTACTCTGTAATTTTGCAAATTCAAATGTATATATTTAAATTTGTATTTTTCAAGTAATAAAATAATTTTTTAAAAAGTGATTTTGCAAGAAAGTGATTTAACATATATATATATATATATATATATATATATATATATATATATATATATATGATTTTGCAAGAAAGTGATTTAACATATATATATATATATATATATATATATATATATATATATATATATATATATATATACCCGTTACGTAGTAACCAAGAGGTAATTTGTAAAAAGTTACGCAGTAACTAAATTTTTTACTAGTATCCAGCAAATCCAAAAGATATCAAAATAGATCTAATGAACGAATACAACTTAGATAATTTTATTGATTCGCTAAGTTCATTGTCAATTGGTTCAACTGCCAACAAAAACAAAATGTCAGTAAATTATCAATTACTCCGATATAAATCAGATAATATTCCACTTTTTGAGCGAAATATAAAACTCTTAAATAGATTCATGTCGGCAGTAGAAAACTTGCTGAAAGCTTTTTAAGACAAAAATAATCCAACTGCTACCATAAATGTTTGCTTATTTGATACTTTTCTCAGTAAACTAACAGGTAGACCAGCAGAATTAATAGTTTCTAGATCAGAACTAAATTCTTGGACTCTAGTTAAAGATGTGTTAATAAACAGTTTTTCCGATCAACGATCGATAGATTGTTTAATTCAAGATTTAATAAACTTAAAACCATGAAAATGAAAATCCTATTCAATTTGGCATGAAAGTACAAAATTCTCATAGCTTATTATTTTTAAAAGTAAACGCAGGTCCTGACGATCCTGAAACTAAACTAATTAAAATACGACGAAAATATGACGAATTTGCTTTAAAGACATTTATAAATAGACTCTCATATAACTTACAGTTAGTGACTAGGCTAAATTCGCCAAATTCCCTAAAACAACAATGTCGTTTGCAAGAGAAGAAGAAAACTTTATATATTTTAAAAATCCCAAGGGTACATCATTACTTTTACAGCAATTTAATAAAAATACAAAACCAGTATATAGACCTACTTATGGCCCTAATCAAACATCACATTTCGTACCAAACTATATACAACACAAACCGACATATAATACATTCGCAAATAATATGCCACAAAATAATATCCCTAGACCTTTTTCAAATTATCCAAATTACAAATAAACAAGACACTAATTTTAACTATCAGAGACTAAATTTTCCAAATAACCAACAAAACTTTGTAAGACCTCAAACTTTAGTCCAACATAGACCATTTAATAATCAAAACTTTGGACAGATGTCCAGAAGAACAAATTTAAATAAAGTAGAGCCAATGGACATTAGTTCAGGCAACACATTATTTTTACACAATAACATGCAAATGAGGAATTTTATTTCCCACTAACTGTATAATCAAGAACTTTTGCAGCAAACTACTGAAACTAATTGAAAAAATTCTTTACCAAATAGTTTGCATAATTATTATGATAATTTTGATATTAATCAACAGACTCATAGCCAAAACGAGTATAAATATGACATACCCCTATATAACGAAACATGATTACGATGCAGATTTGAGTTATTCTGTTAATTCAAATAATAATCAGTTATATGATAGCACTGAACAAGAACCATCAAATTTTCCGATTACGACTTCCAAAAAGGAAATCACATAATATTTTTACACAATTATAATATACAAATACCTTATATTAATATTCCCGAAATTAATGCTAAATTTTTACTAGATACGGGTAGTACAAGAAGTTTTATTAATCCCGAAATTGCTTATATACATTTTCCATATTTAATTCAAAAAGAATTATTTCAAGTAGAAACAGCTCACGCAATATCGTTTCACGACGAAATAGCAACCTTACCAATTTTTCCTACCTTTAATACTACAGAATTACATACATTTTATTTATTTAATTTTTCTGACAAATTTGATGGATTAATAGGTTTAGACCTTATAAAACAATAAATGCCAATTTAGACTTCAACAAGTGCGTGGTAAAATTACCTAATGTAGATATACCCATCCGTTATGAAAATAAAAATACTATATAAACAATATAAGTAAACTTATGACCTATGTAATAGAGCCCAGAAGTATTAAAAAAATTCAGATTCCTGTTAATGTTTCATGGTTATGGTATTCTTTTTTATAAAAAACTTGGACCCATTAAAATTCCTGAATGTTTAGTAGAAATTAAAAACAATTTAGCTTTAAGAACAGTCTTAAATCCTAGAGAAAACCCTATACATATTGAATTCCTCGAAACTTTCGACATAGAACCCTTAAATCTTAATGAAATAAATTTTAATGATCACCCTTCACAACAATATTTACCGTCAAAAGATTTAGATAATAAGCTTAAGGCTAATCTAAAAAATATTAGTCTTGACCATTGCAATAGTGAAGAAAAACAACAAATACGAAAATTGTGCTATGAATTTAGAGATATTTTTCATTGCGAAGAAATACCTTTAACCTTCTCAAATACCATTAAACATGAGATAAAAGTTGAAAGATGATACCCCAATATTCACAGAAACCTATAGATACCCCGAAATACATCGCGAAGAAGTAGGAGAACAAATGTCTAAGCTTTTACAACAAAATATAATACGAGATTCGAACTCCCCATGGTATTCCCCTATTTGGATTGTTCCTAAAAAACTTGACAAACCAGGGAAACAACGCTGGCAAATTTGTGTAGACTACCGTAAGCTTAATGACGGCACGATAGCTCAAAAATTTCCTATTTCTCAAATAAGAAAGATTCTAAATAAGCTAGGTAAAGCCCAATACTTCACAACTCTAGATCTTGCTAATGGATTCCATCAGATTCAAATGAACGAAGAGGACATTCCTAAACCAGCATTTAGCATTGGCACAGGACATTACGAATTCTTACGTATGCCATTTGGACTTAAAAATGCCCCTGCGACTTTTCAACGCGTCATGAATAACGTTTTACGTGGCTTACAAAATGAAATATGGTTTGTTTATCTTGACGATATAATTATATTTAGTACTGTTTAAAGAAAGACATCAATAATACATAATCATGAATTTATAAACGCATTTTAACACTGCAAAAATCTTTTAATAAATGCCCCAATTTTACAATATCCCGATTTCTCTAAACCATTCCTTTTAACTACAGATGCAAGCAATTTTTCATTAGGCGCGGTATTATCCCGAGGAACTATCCCTAATGATAAACCTATAGCATATGCATCTAGAACCTTGAACGAGACTGAAACAAAATAAACAATTGAAAAAGAATTATTAGCTATAGTAGAGGCATGTAAATATCTTCGTCCATATTTATACGATTGCAAATTTTACATTTACACAGACCATCGACCTTTAGTTTTGCTTTTTAATTTAAAAGAACCTAATTTAAAATTAATTATATGGCGTTTACGATTGGAAGAATATGCCTATAAAATCATTTATAAAAAAGGCTTTCAAAATTCTAACGCAGATGCTTTATCTAGAATACAATTAAATGTCTATGAAAATGAATCAACAATTAATCACCCGGGTGACACTGATAAAAATATCGTAGACTTCCTGCGAAATCTTGCTAAAAACCCTATAAATGACACAATCGAAGAAGTATTCGAGAAAAACTTAATCAATAATGTGGAATTAGCTGAAAACCCAGATGTAATAAAAAACTTTATTCGAGAATATTTAAGCCCTGAAAAAATATCGTAGACTTCCTGCGAAATCTTGCTGAAAACCCGATAAATGATACAATCGAAGAAGAATTCGAGAAAAACTTAATCAATAATGTGGAATTACCTGAAAACCCAGATGTAATAAAGAACTTTATTCGAGAATATTTAAGCCCTGAAAAAAACGTGTTACCTATATTTTCATAGTAAATAATTAATTCCAATTTTTACTAACGTTTAGATACAAAATGTTAATAAACCAAAAATAGTGATATGCTCGAAATTGTTAAATAACATTTCGGATAAAGAAGAAAAAAATTTTGATAATAACACACCAACATCAAGGTAAAACAAAACATGCAAACATAAATGAAACGTATGAACGCCTAAAACAAATTTACTTTTGATCTAAAATGAAAACTGACATAACCCAGTACATTAATGATTGTAATATTTGCCAAACATCTAAATATAGTAGGCTTAAATCTTATATACCTCTCACAAAAACAGGAACTCCTAGTAAACCTTTTCAAATGATACATATTGACACATTTATTTTTGAAGCCCAAAACTTCTTAACTATCTTTGACAAATTCTCAAAATATGGGCAAGCTTACCCTTGTGACAGGAATGCAAAAGCCTTTTGTGATAGGTTAATCAATTTCTTTTCATTTTTCAGATGCCCTGAAATAATAACTTGTGATAATGGAGTAGAATTTAATAATGAACTTTTAAAAAAACTCTTAAAATCTCAAAAAATAAATATACATTTTACTACGCCCAGACATCATAAATCTAACTCGCCTAATTCAAATTTTAAAACAAAAAGATAAAGACAAATGCGCCTCTGAACTCATGCCTTATGCAATTAGAGCTTACAATGGAACCATAAACAGTGTAACAAAGTTTACACCTCACGAGATTATTTTAGGTCATACAAATTGCAGGGATTCCCTCGACTTGATTTCTACTACGTTTTATTCTGATTACGTTTTGTCGCATATAACGCAATATAAAGCAGAATTTTATAATTCATATGTTATAGCAGATAACTTAAAACAGAAAATTAATAATCAGATAAGTCAAATATTTCCAACAAAACTATGTCAAAAACGAGCGTTAGTAAATATACTAGGTAATGTAATTAAAAGTGTAACTGGCAACATGGATCAAGATGACGCTGAACATATTGACCAAACACATTAATATAAAAAATCAACTGATTTAAAATTTGCCTTGACTAAACAAACAACTTTATTAACTAAATCAATACAAAATTTTGATTTTTTTTTAGAATCACACATAAAGCAAATAATAACTATAAATAGAATCCAACTTGACAAAACCCAACTTGTTCAATTATTACGAATTCAAATGACATTTACTCAAATAACTACCCTCTATCAAAAAATTAGCTATTACGTTTGCAAAATTAAATACCTTTCATAATGCTATAATAAACACTAAAGAGTTTATATGTGAATTACAAGAGATAAATTCCAAATTAGGTGTTGAAAAGTATGCCATTTGAACCATCTATAGATAATATCCTAAAGAAAACAAACACGATAGAAATAAAAAGTTATATCAAAGATAAGGAAGTTATATTTTATGTAGAAATTCCTCTCGTAGAGAAAAATAACTGTGATTTATATCAACTGTTTCCTTTACCCACTATTAATGATATGAAACACTATAAATTAATTGTACCAAATTTCGAGCATTTACTAATAATGAATATATATGTATACATATCCATTAAGAATACTTTATAAAAATACTCCTTGCGAAATTCAACTAATAAGATACCAACATAATAGTTCTAATTGCAATCCAATTCCCATAGATATTGATTATATGCAACTTCAAAATATTGAGGAAAATAAATGGATACTAGTTACCGTTAATGACCTGATAGGAATAGAGTCGTGCGAAAATTCGCAAAATAACGTACTATTTACTGGAACTTATTTATTAGAATAAAGCTTTCCCATGCAGTTTAAAATTATGTGACACTGTAAACGTTTAACTGTTAAACTTGTAATTCAAATCGATTAATTTCAAATTTGTTAAATTCGATGTGTTTTTAAGAATAAAATTGATTTTTAAAAACATTTTTCCTTTGGCCCTCAGTATCTAAATTGTACGAAACAGTTAAGTAAAACATTACATATATGAAACGTATAAGAGAAACCGTTGAGGTAGACTGTAAAATAAAAATAAAATGGAAATATATTGATAAAATGCATGCAAAATACGAAATATATATAAGTGAAAAATGGACAAAGAAAGTAAAGTATAAAGTAAGTAGTTAAGATATTAAAGATCGGAGAAGATAGGAAATAAAATGCGCTAAAATAAAAATGAAAAAGCTACCTATGACGCAATAAAAATTAACATCTGATTGCCCCAATCTAATAATACATGTAATAATCTATATCTAATAATACGAAACTAATTTTGTCTTAATTAAAATAAAAAATACATTTTTGTTATATTTATCGTACATCCGACTATATGTATAAAGTCCGGAAAAATGATATGATTATAATTATTGGTGTGTATGAGGCTTAATTATTTAATTTGATATTATTTTATTTTGCTTATTTAATCTTATTTTTTATTAATTGGTTGATAAATGTATACAATAATTCAATTAAGCATTTACTTAACTCTATCCACACAGCAGTGTCTTTCACAAGTGGCCGTAGTGCATGCCAATTGCACGAGTCGACAGTTACTGTTAGTTTTATAACAGGCTAGTATTATGACTTAAACAATTTGTTTTGTACAGGGTAACTAGTATTTAAATTCTTTGTTGTTATAAGAACGATTCAACAGGTAGTTAAATAATTTTTCTAAAAGGGGAAGGAAGGTATTAGCAATTGTTTAATATTATGTATAAGCGGAATGAGCAGGCTGACGAGGCATCGTGCTCAAGAAGTTGTATATTAAAAGTGTTTAGTACCAACGACTTTCCTTACATCCTTACTTCTCAATCTGGGCCTAAGACTGATATAAATTAACCTAATATTCATCAAATATTACACTCTAATGAAGCCTATTCTTGCAAGCTTATCAGCTTTCTCATTACTTTCGACGCCACTATAGTTTGAAACCCAGAGCAACTTGGCAGTGTTCCGTTCGGTGCCCATAATTCGTCTAGGCATCCTAACACCTGTCTAGATTTTACCTTTGGGCACTGAAGTGCCTTTAGGGCTACCTGACTGTCAGAGCAGATGTAGATACGCTGATCTACATAAGCCTGGTGCTAAATTTGATCATCTTTAAATTTTTTTGAATTCTGAAAGCCCGTATTCCGCCCGCAAATGTGGACACTGCTATCAAGTCCTGCAGGTCTTCACCTGATGTAGGAAACGTTAATCTTATTAACTTTCTGTCTGTCTCAAATTCTTGAAGGGATTGACTTTTAAGAAAGTAGCCTTCTCTTCGTCCCTATAACCAATCCTTGTTGCTGCGGCCCAAAATTAGCGCAGGTATATAATCCGGGAATTTGCGCCCTCAAATATGTGTGGATCGATATTATCATCAGAAACTAATATCGAAATAGTGAATCTTTGCATTTTCAGTTTACTCATGTCCTTTATTTTTAATCTGTTTTACTTCCCCTCCAACTTTCTCTATGCTCTCTTCAATTTATTGATCTTGACTTGATCTATTTTTCCCTTGACATGATCTATTTCTCCCTTGACATTATTTATGACTTTTTGCAAGTGGCATTGTTTGTTTTAAATGGCCTTTTAAATCCAGTTCTGTATCTGATGTGATTCTTCCGGCCTTCTGGCTTCTCTTTTTGTCTTTTGGCTTCTTTTTGCTGTGTTTCTTTTTGTATTTTGGCCTTCAAATCTTGCAGATATTTTAGTATTCCCTGTTGTTCTTCCTGTATTTTGCAAACTTCAGCTCTTTCTTGTTTTCTTTTAAATTTTGATCGCCGATCATAAGGATATGCTGTTCTAGTTGTAGTTTGTTTAGTTCTTTAATCTTCTTTACTTGATCGTCTATTTTAGCTGTTATTCTGTGTTAGGCATGCAATTATATTTCTCTAACTTGTTAACAAGAATCGGCATGACTTTGGTTAGCAAGAGTTAGCAAGACTCTTGTTAACAATAGTCGCACGTGTTTTTGCATTTAACTTTTTAATCTTTTACTAAAAATAAAATTTAGTCATTTATAAATAATCCTTTTGTTAATAACAAACTTGTTAGCATTTCCATAGTTTATGCTGTTTGCAAAAATATCTATATTCTTTGTTCCGTGTCAAGGACGCTGTTTGTTGAGTATTTTGCTGAAAATACAAATATAAACAAATCCTAGGGGAAACAAAAATAATTGTATATACTCTTGTTATTTAAACTAATGAAAAAAATATTTTTACCCGAAGTTAAATAGTTAAAAATAAATACATTAAAACGCGGTAACACTCTAATTTTGTTATATTGTTTAATCTTTAAGTTTAACATTTACAATGTACTCTTTTAGTGTTAATTTTTAATAATTGATATTTGCGCTTTATTTAAATTATATATTGATTTTATAGTTTAGTTAGATTATCTATATCTCAAGTGAAGATTTCATTTGTTAAACCAGATTATATTTTAATGATTAATCGGTATGTATAGCGTCACCTATTATCAACCATTATCAGTATTGTTTGTAAAGTAATTCACCACCCCGTTCTAAGGAAACATTTTACTGGACGTTCGATCGCTGTTACATGGATGGCGATGCGTTGATTCATCATTCATCAATTGAAATTATAATTATGTTAAAAAACGAAAACCCAAATAACATTCCAAGTTATTTTTTTCTTAGAGAGTAAATAAGAATTTAATTTCAGCAGTCTTAAAAATTTGTTTTGCCTCCTTTATGCACGTTTTCGCCTTTTGATACTCTTGTCAGGATGCTGCATTTTCGACTTCCAGCCTCTATTTTTGGGTCTAAACCTATCTTTTCTGTTGCTGTAAAGCATTAAAGCATTAATGCACCGTTTTTTTTTGCATGTAAGGTCGATTAATACTCATGTAGGAATTTATATTTTAAAAGCACGGTTAGTTTGATAAATATTTTTATTTTAGATATATATAAGATTGTTTTTAGGTCAATACATGCTTGTTACTTTAATTTAAATTTACCTTATGTTAATTGTATTCCTTTCTGGTCTAAAATACATAAAATTTCTAGTTTTAAAAGCAATATTTATAGCTTTTTTGGACAAGGTAGCAGTTGCATATTGGTAAAACTAAATCGATTCTGTGTGGTGTTTTGGAAATCCAAATTAACTTCCTTAAATATTTCCTTTTTCAATAATTTTCTCCTGATTGCATGAGTATTTAGAACCTCTTATGTCCTGAATTACTACACGACAATTATTTGTCGTTTGTGAATTGCCTAAAATATTTCTTTATGAATAAACCTTTTTTAATGGTAAAATAACAAATTTATTTTTATTGTATTGTTGGGAAAATTTTATTTAAATTAAGCCTAGGTACCTTTTCGTTGTCAGGGTTTTTCTACTTCCCCATTTAAAATTAATTCCCGATAGCTTTGCTCTGATTTAGTTGCAAGTTGTTTTCGGAACAGCCTTTTCAATTATTATTTGATAAATAAGTTTTGGAAGTTGGAAGATAGATGTTTGTTTACTATTCGTTTTGCCTAGTTCACAGTATAATTTAGGGTTATTGTACGTATCACTTGCTATGCGCTGTGACACGCTGCATTCGACATGCCCTCATTCTGTAGGCGCATACTAAGATCCCAACTGTTGCCAAGTTTAGTCCCAGGTGGTTGCCGTTTGAATTTTGAAACCAATGAATGACTGTTTTTCTTGCCCTGCAATCTCTGTTTTAAAACATTCCTAGTCCCGCTCTCCCAATCTAACCAATGATAGTTAGGCATCCGAGTTGAGTGAATTCTAGGAGTTAAAACGGAGTTGGTTTCAGGAAGGAACTACTTTTTCACTTCACTTTTCTGGGCACCTGTAACACCTGTTCAGCTCGAACTGGGGAAAACAAAATCAAAGTTTTTCTTGGAAATCCGTTAGTGATATTTCTCCTCAGCTTCGAACTAATTTACTTGGGGTTTTGTGTATTTGTGAATTTCATAATATTTTGTTGTAATCTCCAAGTAATCTCTCTCAGCGAGGATTTTTGGTGCTAAAGTTGGACCAGGCCGCCATTCCCTGCCACGTTGTGAAAGAAGTCTTCATGTCCAGGCGAACTAAACCCCATTGAATAGGTAATTTAATTTCATTTATTTTGAAAAGTGTATGTTCATTTTGAATACTTCTGATTTTATATTAAGTAATTTGGTAATTTTTTGTCGTATTCCGAAATTAACTTTTACTCATATAATGTATTTTTTTTTGTGGGAATTGGGGCTAATTTTTATCATAAATTTCTTGTTGAATCCCCGAACATGGGGTTGCAAAAAAAGAGAAAAGAGAAAGGGTATTATCGATAGACAGCAAATTAAATTTTTGATGGTCATTATAGTTGCTATATTAGTTAATTTTTGTATTATATTTGAGACTCATGTCTTTTAATATAAATTAGACGATATTTGTCGCAACTCGCAGAGCTGAATTAAATTAATTTTGCAATTGTTTTTTTATAAATTGGCTTATAAATTAAAATATCTTGCCTAGCTTTTCAGTAATTTAATATGACGTAGCTTTTTTGATCTATAATATTTTGTATTTTTGACTTTGGGAAAGTCTGAAGATAATTTGTCGAAAGAAAACTTTATCATGCAGTTTGTTATATTGAGGTTGAAATATATTTTTGTAGTTTTGATATTTCATATCGTTATTATTATGAATTAATTTTTAAAGTTTATTTTTTCTACAACATCTCGCTTGAATATTGGGTATTTTTCAGGTACGTAAGTGCCTTTATTTTGTAAAGATTTTATTTTAGTAGTTTATATTTTATTTAATATTTTTGATTAAGATTGACCGAGATCAATGTACATTTTGTATTCATTCATACGTAAATGGTTATTTAAGATTTTATTATTCATCTAATGGTTAATCTTAAATTAAATTTAATTTCTATAAAACCTTTTATTGAAATTCGCATTTAATATCGTGTTTATAAAAAGAATATCTTTTTCTTAGGAATTTTAACTTCGTCCCAATTTAAAAATTAATCAATGTTTTGAAATTTTACTTCTCAAATTTTGCGATAAACCTTCATTAACTCTGGATAAGGTTTTTGACTTTGGCTTCATTGGGTTCAGGGTAATTTTTTTACATTCTTTTCTTTTTTTATCTCGCCAATATTATTAAATAAATTAATTGATTGAAAGTTAAAATTTTTATTAATTGACTTTTAGTTAGGTTATATTTTATTCTTTATTATTTAATATAACCTTTTGTTTTCTAGTATTTCCTCTACCCTAGTCCTAGTACGGAGCTCTAAGGCTTTCCTTCGACGTGAACGACTAACGTTCCGTCCAACATCACAGGTCTTGTCTACTAATACACCCAATGCCGGGTGCAGCTGACGTATCACGCTGAGACGCTTGCCCAGTTGGTGAACCTTTTTATTTCACTACGTTTTCTATAGCTGTGTATTTTTCTTTTGTTTTGTCAAGTCATTTCTAAAAAACTAACCTTTTATTTAATAGATATTATTGTTTTAGATCTGTGTGTTTTATTAAGCTCACATTTTCTTTTCTTTTTCAGGTTAATTTTTTTTAAATAACTTTCATTATAAATTACAATTTTTTTTTTATAATAAAGGTACCTATCAAGTACAAGTGAGTGCCCAGTACATTCAGTGGCTTTCCAATGTAGGCCGTAATAACCTTTCCATTTTTAACTTTTAATTTTTCCCCTTGCTGACTCTCTGGGAGGAGGCTTAGGGCATCAATATTGTACGCTCTGTTGACCACGAGCTTGTGTCTTGATACTTTTGCTTTTTTAAATTAACTTTGCAAGTTTTTTTTATTCAGGAAATAAGTAGAATTAAATATTTCTTATTTTATTATTTATAAAAAAATAAGAGGATAGCAATCTTGCACCCTACGGTTATATACCAGAGCAAGGGTTGTAATTTGGCGCCCGAACGTATTGGGGGCCTTTGAACCGCTTTTTTTACTTTAAACCTTTGAACTTCTTTTTTAAGCCTTTGAACTTTTTGAATTGAATAATTTTTGTGTAGGTTTAATAGTTGTTTTTCCTGTGAGCTAAATAAACACCTTATTTTTATTGTTTACTAACCCTATTAATAATTTGATATTATTATTTGATTCATTGTTGATACTATTTGATATCTTTGATACCATTTGATTCAGTGGCGGCTCGCGGGTGAAAAAGTAAGTGAAGTGCAAATGAAGCAAGAAAATATCGCAATAATATTTTTTCCAGAATTTTTTGTATACTAAATCAATTCTCCTATCCTTCATGGCAGCAAATTTATTTATAACATCCTCATAAAATGGATGAGTTGCTCTAATCTCCTCCAGAAATTCCTTTTGAATTGAAATATTGCCAAGAGATGTAAGTCTTTCTTGAGATATTGTATTTCTTAAATACGTTTTTACACATTTGAAGGGATAATAAGGGAAAACAATTTATATGCTTCGGTAAAAATATATTTATTTTTATTAATTTTTTTCACTTGCTCTTGCAGCGATATATTCCAATTACTCTCATTGGCAAAAATAAGACCAAGCTCGTTTTTAAGTCCTTAACTTTTTGGAAATACTTCCACATATAACTGTAACAAATTTTCAAACGGGTCAGTTGAAAAATTTAAACTATATTCGGAAAATTTAGCAAAACCTGCCAAACATGAAAAGTTTTTGACAGTCTTGAAATCTTAGTGTTATTTCCATTAAATAAAATAAATAAAAACATATTTCATAAAAAAGGGTTCTATATTTAGCCCTAATTTCTTCAGGTGAAAGCTTAGCAAGCTCACGTTTGTAATGATTTATTTCTGTAATAGAATTTGTTTTATCAAACATGGTATTAATATAAATAATGTTCATTTCTTTTTTTTTTATATTGGATATGCAAAAATGAATGTCAAGCGATTTTTTTTCAAGAACGTCAAATAGTATGTCCGTGATTGAGAAAATGTCATTAAACACTAATGCCAGAAACGTGAATTCAAAATCGTTCTTCTCACCTAAAAATCCTTTCGCAAGGCGGATTGATTTTTCATGAGATTTGTCACAGTTTGTAATAAATTCAAAGACGTCTTTTAATTTATTCCAGTCTTGAATAATCACATTTACTAACTTTGAATTTGAAGCTGTAACAACACCATAAATAAATATAACACAAAACCATCAAGTTAACTGCAAAGGAACTTACCAGTTGCAGCGAAATCCGCGAAAATAAAAGTAAACAACCACCGCAAACTGAACGACACGTGGGTGTAGTGTACTGTGCCTGCAATTCACCGAGAGCGTTGTATGGCGCTGGGCTCGACGTCAACGGGTACGCGTTGTTATGGCAACATAGTAGGAAAATCGTAAACTAAACATAGCACCTCCAGCAAAGTCAAAGCGGTTTGCGCCACTGTTATAGTTGTTATAATAAAGTTCGATTGAAAGTTTTAAAAAGACATGCCGCCAGCGGTCAAGTAAAATATTTATTCAGTTTATTTTTTACCAATTAGGTGAATAAATGAATGTAAAAACTAAAATTTTAAGAGATATATAATAAATATAGTTAGATGTAGGACCTCACCTACTTCACCTGAATAGCCGCCACTGATTTGATTATTTCTTTGATAGTTTTTGAATATTTCTTTGAATAATTATTTGCCTTTTGTATGCGATTGCTTTTATTATTGATTTTGATTTTGATCTATACCTATTTTTAGGTTATTACTTTGAATTTTAGTGCTTTTGATAGCTGTCTTTTACGTGATATTTATTATTTTGATCTTGTGTTGAATTTTTATATAGTCACAATGAATTACAATATGCAGATCTTCTACCTTAAAAAGGATATGTTAATCTATGGACTGTCGGTTCGTGGTATCCCAGCCGATGATAATAAGACAGTAGACGAACTACGTTCTACTTTACGACCCGTTATCAATCTTGAGAAAAAGGGCAGATCTTTAAATTATCCTGCATATAAGTTAGATTTTAATGAAGAGCGCGATTACATAACAAAGACTTTAAAAGAATTACAAGATTCGATCACCACAATTTCGGGTGAAAATGCTAAAAATACTTTTGATAGGATGAAAACGCGATTGGTCCATCTTTTAAATCGTGTAGATCGAATTCCGGTAGTTAAATGAGGAATTGGTAAAAGCTCGAGCGTCCTTAAATGGCGTAATTAGTATGCTCGATAATTTAGAGCAACTAAGCAGCGTAATTAGTATGCTTGATAATTTAGAGCAAATATCAAAAAGTGATCCTAACTTAAGTAACTTAATTAGTAAAATTCAATTATCTGACTCTGACTCGGATTCGTCTGGGTCCTCTGGTACAAGTGCTAATAGAAAAAAAAATAAATTGGCAGGATCATCGCGTACGCAATCTACGCCAAAGAATAAGCCTTCAGCTTCTTGTAGGTACCCCTCAGGTACAAAAACTCAAGAGTTGAAAAGTGGGGTCTCAAATTTATAGGTGACACTAAATATTTATCTGTTTATAATTTCTTAGAACGTGTCTCAGAATTGCGAATTGAATTCTGAAAATGAATTGTCCACACTTAAAAAGCTCCGACTTTCCGTCAAAACATCATTGACGATGCCGAGTTACACTCAGAATGAAGTTAACTATTAACCTTGTATTATTGTTGTTCATTCTCTTACCATTATTATCGACTTACCTTTAATATTATCTTACGTTTTATATTTATATCTGATGCTTTGATAACCTACCTTTATTGCGCAACTGAGGCTGGTTTTCTTAGTTAATTACTATCCTTACTTACTATTGTTTAATTTTGCTAAGTTATGGCCGCAGTTTGGTCGGTTTTCTTGGCGAATTGCCATATTACTTGGGATTTGATTTGTTTGTGGGAACGCAAGTGTGCACTTCATTATTGTAACTTATTTTGATCCTATTGTGACTACTTGGGTTTGGTTGGCTTTTTTTAAGAGATTGTCATCCCTATCTTGACATTAATTTAATTTATTTGTTCTTGTACAGTATGAGTGTGACTTATTTGAGGCGCCCCTACGTTTGATTTCTTTTTTCATTTCTGCCTTGAGTTAGATCTTAATGATGCCCCTGTATATTGGCTTTTCTTATTTGATATTTTAACTTTTTTTGCCTTTAGTCAATCTCTTAGGAAATTGCCTTAGTTATCTTAGATTTGACCTTTTTGTGCCTGCGCAAGTTTGCATATCATGATTACGACTTTTTTGAACCCTATTGTCACTACCTTTGATTTAGTTATTACATCTATTAGTGCAGCCATTTTTCTCCTTTTTAAAAGGCTGAGTGTTGTTGGGTGCTACCAAATGTTGATTTCTACATTCTCTCTTATACTATTTAGTGCAGGAGAGAACAGATCAACTGGAAGGGCTAGTTAGGGGTGGTTGGTCTCTGGCCCCTGGTAGTCTCAATGAGTCAGCTAGAATGTGCAAATAAGCATCATGTGGATAGTCAATTAAAATTTGGCCGTTATAGCATAACATCTTGCCTACATATTGTCCTTGAGCGTATTTCTCCTGAGCTCCAATTATCCTATTAGAATTCAGTAGGTTGGTGGCAGTGGCAACATTCGGAACACCCTATTTAGTTTTTTTTTCTTTCGTGGTTTACACGATGCCTAGCCGCTTACGGTTAGGGCATCTTTTAGCCTGGTCGGGCTACATCGAACTCCATTTTGCTTGGTGGGTCATTGGTGTTACAGTATATATAATCTTTTATAAATTATCTTTCTTTCTCTTTTTCTCTCTCTCATTTTTTTTCTCCATCTCCTGGTTGCCTGGTTAGGAAGGCTTGAGGAATGACCTGGAGGGTGCTCAATATAAAGCCAGTGCACGAGGTGTCCCACACTTATTTGTGCGTCACGCAACTCAGACCATACTCCAATCCAATCCAACATCCTTAATGAAGTGCGACTTGTTTTGAGCATTCCTTTGTGGAGTTCCGAAATTCTGCATGGCGAGGTGACCGGGATTTTTTTTTGATTTGTCCTCATACCTTTTTCTTGTTGATTTATCTACTTTCTTATTACTTTAGTTTACCTCTTTATTAAAATACCTTTACTGGATATTGTTTTTCAGAAAGGATTATCTTTTTATATCTTGTATCTTTTTGGATCAGTTGGTACACAGATTTTTCTTTTATGTTTGAATCAGAGTTTTTGAAAAGAAGTTTTTTCTTATCTCTCCTCTCTCTCTTGGTTGGGTTTTGCCTCTCTCGGCTACTTGGCGCTACCCTAACTTATACAGCTTATATAAAAATGTAATTGATTTTTACATCCTCCTCCGTAAGCTTCCACGGGCGGCACGACTAGAGACTGGGAAAATATAGTTTATTTTATTCTACCTTTAAATATTTTGCCTTGATTTTCTTTTTATTACCTTTTTTGTTCTGATCATCGGTCAACTTTTTCTTGAAAGTTTTTCTCCTTTCCTTGGAGAGGTGAAGTTGTTATATAGTTTATTCTTCAGGTTTAACATTTATAATATACTATTTTAACGTTAATTTTTAATAATAATAATTGATATGTGCGCTTTATTTAAATTATATATTGATTTTATAGTTTAGTTAGATTATCCATATCTCCAGCGAAGATTTCATTTGGTAAACCTGATTATATTTTAATGATTAATCGGTATGTACAGCGCCACCTATTATCAACCATTATCAGTATTGTTAAAATAAAGTAATTCACCACCCCGTTCTAAAGAAACATTTTACTGCAAGTTCGAACGGTGTTACATGGATGGCGATGCGTAGATTTATCATTCATCAATTGAAATTATAGTTATTTTAAAAAACGAAAATCCAAATAACATCCAAAGATATTTATTTCTTAATATTACAGAGTAAATAAGAATTTAATTTTAGCAATCTTGAAAACCTGTTTTGCCTTCTTTATGCAGGTTTTGGCCTTTCGATACTCTTGGCAGGATGCTGCATTTTCGAATTCAGCCTCTATTTTTGGGTCCAAACACATCTTTTCTGTTGCTGTAAATAATAAAATTTCGAACCATTAATGCACTGGATTTTTTTTGCATGTAAGGTCGATTAATACTCATATGTAGGAATTTATATTTATGAAGCACGGTTACTTTGATAAATACATACCTTACCAATACATGCTTGTTACTTTATTTTAATTTTAAATTTTCCCTATGTTAATTGTTATCCTTTTTGGCCCAAAAATACATAAAATTTCTCGATTTAAAATCAATATTTATAGTTTTTTTTTGGACCCGGTAGCAGTTGGATATTGACAAAACTAAGTCAGTTCTTCTGATTTTATGAGTATTTAGAACCTCTTATGTCTTAAATTATTACACGACAATTATTTGTCTTTTGTGAATTGCCTAAAATATTTCGTTACGAATAAATCTCTTCTAATAGTAAAAAAACAAATTTATTTATATTGTATTGTTGGGAAAATCTTATTTCAATTAAGCCCAGGTACCTTTTCGTTGTCAGGGTTTTTCCACTTCCCCATTTGAAATTACTTCCCGATAGGTTTGTTCTATGTTTTAGTTCCAAGTTGATTTTTCGGGACATCGTTTTCGACTATTATTCTAATTATCAAAGTTTTGGATAGATAGATAGATGTTTGTTTACTATTCGTTACTGCACTCGATATGCCCTCATTCTGTAGGCGCATTCTAAGATCCCAACTGTTGCCAAGTTTATTCCCATGTGGTTGCCGTTTGAATTTTAAACCAGTGAATGACCGTTTTTCTTGCCCAACAATCCCTATTTTAAAACATTCCAAGTTCTTCTTGACAACACTGATGTCACCTGGGGCAATCTAACCAATGATAGTTTGGAATCCGAGTTGAGTAAATTTCAGAAGGTAAAACGTACTGGTTCCAGGAAGGAACTACTTTTCATTTCACTTTTTCGGTCACCTGTAACAACGAAAGGTCAGCGCGTACTAGGGAAAACAAAATCCACGTTTTTCTTGGGAATCCGTTAGTGTGATTTCTCCTCAGCTTCGAACCAATTCACTTGGGGTTTGTGTAATTGTGAATTTCATAACATTTTGCTGTAACCCCCAAGTAATCTCTCTAAGAGAGGATTTTTGGTGTTGGAGCAGGCCGCTATTTTCCTGCCACGTTGTGAAAGAAGTCTTCCTGCCCGGGGCGAACTAAACCCTATTGAATAGGTAATTTAATTTTATTTATTTTGAAAAGTGTATATTCCTTTTGAATACTTCTGGTTTTATATTAAGTAATTTTTACTCATATAATGTATTTTTTTATGGGAACTGGGGCTAATTTTTATAATAAATTTGTTGAAAGAAAACTTTACCATGCAAGTTTGTTATATTGGGGTTTAAATATATTTTTGCAGTTTTGATATTTCATATCGTTTTTCTTACAACGTTTCGCTTGAATATTGGGTATTCTTCAGGTACTTCTAGGTTAAGATTTTTCTAGTTTATATTTTGTTTAATATTTTTTATTAAGATTGACCGAGATCAGTATACATTTTGTATTTATTGATATGTAAATGGTTATTTAATATTTTATTATTCATCTAATGGTTGATCTTAAATTAAATTTAATTTCTATAATACCTTTTATTGCAATTCACATGATTTTTTTTATATACGTTTCGCTTATATTATGGTATTCATCGGGGCCTTCGGGGTTCCTGTTTTGAAAAGATTTTGCTAATTTCTAATACGATTTTCATTTTTATTTTGAATTAACCAGACTCCGTTGAAACTTTGGTATTTATTTCCTCCGGTGATAAGAAAATTTATGAAATAAAAGATTTCGAAGCCTAAAGTTAAATAAAATATATTTTTCTTAGGAATTTTAATTTGATCTCAGTTTAAAAATTAATTAATGTTTTGAAATTTTACTTCTAAAATTTTGCGATATTAGATTAAATTTAAACCTTCATTAACTTTGGGTAAGGTTTTTAACTTTGACTTCATTGGGTTTAGAAACATTTTTTTAAATCCTTTTTTTATCTCGCGAATAATATTAAATAAACTAATTGATTGAAAGTTAAAACTTTTATTAATTGACTTCTACTTGGGTTATATTTTATTCTTTAGTATCGTGTTATTATGAAAAACTTTCGTTTTCTTAGAGTCCTAGTACGGGGCTTTAAGGCTTCCCTTCGACGAGAACGAGTAACGCTCCGTACAACAATATCTCAGGTATTGTCTACTGATAAACCCTCGACCGGGTGCAGCTGACGTATCACGTTGGGACGCTTGCCCAATTCGTGAATCTTTTTATTCCACTACATTTTCTATAGCAGTGTATTTTTCTTTTGTTTTGTAAAGTCATTTCTAAAAACTAACCTTTTGTTTGATGGATTTTATTGTTTTTGATCTGTGTGTTTTATTTAGCTAACATTTTCTTTTCTCTTCTCTTTCAGGTTAATTTTTTTTAAATAACTTTCATTATAAGTTACAATACAAGTACAAGTGAGTGCCGAATACATCCATAGGCTTTCCAATTTAGGCCGTAATAAATTGGTGGCACTCACCTTTTTATTTTTAACTTTTAATTTTTCCCCACGCCCACTCTCCGAGATAAAAGAGCTTAGGGCATCGATACTGCACACTCTGCTGACCACGAGTTTGTGTCTTCATACTTTTACTTCTTTTAATTAACTTTGCAAGTTTTTTTTATTCATGAAATATGTATATAAAATAAAATATTTCTTATTTTATTAGACTTAGCGTCTTTTTATTGTTTAATTTAGGTCTCTTTGTGAATAATGGATGATTTACTACAACTTTCCAAAGTAAAAATAAAAAAGGGATAGTTGTGTTGCCACGAACCATAAGTCTGTGAAGAATAACAATTTATTGAAATAATTATCAAATGTATTATTTTCTGTTAGTAAAATTCATTGACTGGACTTGCATTGTTTCAGTACTGTTTATTCTCACAGAGTTTTGATTCATACGATCTGTGACCATTACAGTTTGTAGGGACCGAAACATTGTGAGAATAAACAGTTCTAAGACATTGGAAGTGATGATTATTGTCATGTTATTCAAAATAAATAAAATGTGTATAGTAAAATATATCCATTCGTGTTCTGAAACTTTATATTCCTATAGCATTATTAACATGTTAAAAAAGAATTGTTTCTTTTTTCAGATGAAAAGCTGAGTTAACATTATTAAGTTATTTACTCCCCCCTAGGGGACGCACCAAAAATTGGAAATTTTCGATCCTTGAGAGCATTGAGGGAATCATTTTGCATGTTCAGGTTAGTACCAACCATATAAATTGGTGAATATTGTATATGGGTTATCCAGTTAAAGGCGACACATTTTAATCAGTAATATTTCCCAAACTAAAAATGATAAAAGAACAAGGTTTTTGCTATTCATTTTTTGATATAAAAAATAGTTTCAAGGTGATTTATGTTTCGGATTTCAATGATTTATGTTTCGGATTTCAATTTACTTCAGTTACTTTGAAACTACGTTTCTCCACTGAAAGTAGAAGTTTTTGTAAACGAGGCACCTGGTAGTTTTGTTAAAGGTAACATACATTCTGTATACTCCCTGTAGTTTAAGAAAGCGAAGTGGATTGCCCAGAAATATAGGTTATGGCAAGAAATATACAGCATAACGTTTTTGCCAATACTGTAAATGAACTCTAGAGGTAATTTTAGAAAACATTACCATAATATGTAACATTTGAAACTTTGGGAAAAATTTAAATAAAAAATTGTAATTTTATCTTGCCCACTTGTAATTAAATATCAAAAAAATAAACAATATACGTATGGAAAAACCTTTTTGGGAAAATAAAATTAATGGTGCAAACAGCATCTTTTACACATTTTTCGTTTTGTATATATTGGCTGTTAAAATGTATTACTTTTGGTTGGTACGCCTCTTATTACATAACAAGCATTCTAAGATCGTTACTACAGATGAGATAAATAATATCAACTTTGAATCTTTTTTTACTTCTCCAGCTCATATGAGACACTTCGCTAATGATATTAAAACATTTTACCACCATTTTTTAAAATGTCACCCAAAATACAAAAAAGGCATTTTAAAAACTAACAATACGATTTTTTAAACAAAGATACATTTTTCACAGTATCGTGTATACTAAGTATTTTTTATAAAATTTTATTGTAACTTATAGTTTTTCTACTACAGAAAGTCTCGCCTGGAACCCTGTAAAAGATGTTTCCATATATTTTGGAGCACCACTGGAGCCTTTGTTTTAAAAACAAGAAAAAAGTGTAAATTGTGAAAGTTAAAGGATTTTTTTTCTAAATTATCAGGATTTGTCATTGGTTAAAACAAATAAACATCGAGAAGTATTGAAAAATACCAACATATGTTTTTTTGATAGAATCACCCTATATATTATACATTCATCAAGTGGTCTTACTGATTATATTGAGAAAAACCCGACCATAAGAAGCCATTCCTCTGTGTAGAAGGACTTTTTTCGCCTCTCTATAACATAGTTTTATGGCAAGGTTTTTTTCAAGATTCCTCAGGTGTCATTAATAATAAAGAGAATAAACCTAATAAATTTATAATCAGCAATAATATACGTATAATATACACGGTGTTCTATTTAAAAAAACATGTTGGTATTTTTTGATGTTTATTTATATCCGTTGTTAATTCAGAAAAAAATCCTTCTCTTAATTTAAACTTTGTTCGAGCTCTTAAGATAATGGCTCCAGTGGTGCTCCAAAATATATGGAAAAAACCAGTACAGGGTTATCCAACTACGGCTAAACAAGCCAGTGTCAGCGGTTTTTTGATTTGATATTTGCTTTGTAAAACAATTGGAACATGTCTATAAGTTATTGTGTACCAATTTAGTTTATTATACTATCCATTTGATGTATTTTTTGAACCCTGGAGACATTCAAAGCATTGTAGATGATTGTATAAAAAAGACTCTTGCAAAGAATCAAACAGTACAATCATATCTAGTTGTACAAGGTAATACGATAGAAAATATCAAAACATTAAACATTGTTTTCCATAGGATTCAAAATTAGTTTTCTTCTATAACGGAGGCATTTGACTTATTGTTCAAATCCCACCATGCCCTGAATATTAAGTACTCTCCTTAAAGTGCTCATATCTTGCAGCTTATTCAAAACGCCGTGTACAATATAAAAACAAAATATGACATCGTTTATCCAGAGAACTTGGATATTCTAAAATTATTTGATGATTCAACCTCTTGCCATTCCAAATGAAAATTTATTGATGTTGGTTCTGTCTATATAACTTTAATCTCACTATTTCTGAGAGGGTGTTTAATTAATGTAAAATAGTATTGTATAATGAAGTTTAACCCAAGGTCATTTGTACACTACTTACCTTTTTGATTTGCACAGAAATAATTTTTTTTAGTCTTTTTTTAACTAAATTTTTTTAAAAATGAAAAGTGCAGCATGTGGGAAGCATTTTCTATGTATAAAAAAGTATATTATTCATATAGAGTATGCTCATAATGTAACAAACTACTACAAATGTCCAGTTGACTATTGCCATCGATTGTATCTTAGAAGGGATACAGTTTTGTAATGTAAAAACAACATCTAGTTCCAATGACAGGGATGATAAGATGGGTCAACATGAAAGCATTTATACAACGTGCCAAAATAGAAAAGACGAATGCACAAATACGAATATTTTTAATTTAAAAATACACATTACTAAATTTTCCAATCTTCTACAAACTACAATAATAAAATTTATAGCCAAATTATACAGTAGTTTGGGTCTCAATAGGTCTACGATTCAGTGTCTCATTGAACTAATGACTTTATTTTTGAAATCAGGCATATTGGATTATTAAAGGATCTTGTGAATATGTAATAAGTAATAGTGATAACTATAAAGATGTTCTCAAGAATATAGTCTTCATGGTCAGTCTTCTGGAAAACTCATTTGAACCATTGAACAGGTAATACAAACGATTTAAGTATTTCGAAAGCAACAGGCATTTCATAAAACCAACAAAACACGTAATTGGCATAACTCATGATCACAAATGCCAAAGTAAAGAAAAAATAATGAGCCTGAAGAATCGTTGTTCATATTTTGTACCAATGCAGCATACTCTCAAGTCATATTTAGAAATCTCTGGAGTTCTTAAAGAAATCCTTAATTATCAGAATAGATTACACAAGGACTTTATTGGAGAAAATTCATGTATTACTCATTTGTTGCATGGCAGTTTATGGCAGAAACTTAGAAAATCATTTCCTGAAGGTCAAACTATAATCCCTCTTATTGTATATTTCGATGATTTCGAGACTTTGAATCCCCTTGGATCCCATGCAGGATGTTATAAAATCGGATCTGTTTATTTTGCTATTCCTGTAGTACCGCCTGAATATGCTAGTCGTTTAGAGAATATATTTCTAGCACTAATTTTTTATAGCGGAGATCGGGTACAATTTGGAAACAAGAAAACTTTTAATCGTCTTATAAAAGATCTAATTTTTTTGGAAAAAAATGGTATAAACTCTCTTTAACAGGAGACAACTTGGGTATGCACGCAATTCTGTGTTTAAATGAGTCATTTACTTCGACATTTTACTGTAGATTTTGTACTTCCTCAGAAAATGTTATGAAAACCCAGACACTTGAAGAAGTGACAGTCTTGAGAGTTTCACATAAATATGAAGATCTTCTCGATAAAGTTGGTATAAAGGAATCCTGTGTATGGAACGAAATTCCTAATTTTCATATTTACGAAAATATATATTGGGATGCAGGATGTTTTCGAGGGTGTGCTTCGGTATGATTATATTTAAATTAATTGAGGAAGGCCATTTTACTCTTGAAAAACTTAATTAAAGGATAAAATATTATACCTATGAAAACTTTGAAAAAAATATATCCAGGAATAAAGAAAGACCATCTCTCAAATGATGGATGCATTATAATGTCAGCTGCTGAAATGCTATGTCTAACAAGAAATTTTACTTTTGTAGTGGGAGATTTAGTACCACAAGATTATAAAATTTGATGTTTTTATTTGCTTGTTGAATTGGTTCAGGTGCTTACATGTACGGCTTTTACAAAATCATCTTTAGATTTTCTTATAGCATTAATTCAGGAGCACAACAAAATCTATATAAAGTTAAGTGTGCAGCACCTGAAACCAAAATTTTATTTTTTAATTCATTACCCTACAGTAATTTTGAAAATTGGACCTCCAATACCCTTAAGTTGCACGAGATTTGAAGCAAAACATAAAGATTTTAAATCGGTCTCTCATACAACCAGTTGCAGAAAAAACCTACCTCTCTCATTAGCAATTAGAAATCAACTAAAATTTTATTATATGTTGCTGGCATCTGACGCTTTCAATGATAAAATCAATTTTGTGAAAGTAATAAACCTTAGTTGACCCTGATTTAAAGGTATGACTGCAATTAAATTCTTTTGATCCCGAAGAATTTTTTTGCACTCCGTTTTGTGAATTAAATGGTATAAGATATGAAACTAATGGCGTACTTTGGTATACCGTTGATAACAATATCCCAATTTTCTGCCAAATATATTTTAATAAATAAATATCAGTCAAATAATATAAATTTTTACTGTTCATTTCTAGAAAGCATAGCTTATAGTGATCAGTTTTATGCTTATAAAGTTAAGGCAACTGATAATTTTAACTTGTTAATTGTGTTTGACTTTTTTTTTGAGTTTCCTACTATTTTCCACACAGTAAAGAATTATTCCTATATTTCAAAATTATGTACAGGGTGATAACGTAATCCAATAAGCAATAACTTTTTATCAGGTTTCATCTCAGTTTTAATTATCTATCTAAAAGCTATAAAACCTTATTTAACATTAAGATTTCAAACGTCAGAAAGTTAAGTTTTGTGCAGTGACTGAAATTACTGAATGTACTGAGATCTCAAAATATTCATCACTAACTTGAAAAACACACTGTATATAAAAATCCTTATAGTTTTATGAATTTCTTTGGAAATACTGTTAGGATATATGTTGTTATTTTCTGTTAACACGTTAAACGCCAGTTATCTGGATATTATGCATAGCTATGATCTGCAGTTCGGACTTAGCACGGCACATCCTTTATAAAAATGGAAAATGTTCTATTTTTTAACATAAAAAACGATATTATATAGGGCTTGAACTTTTTAGGAATTTTGTAAAAGATTTTGACCTTTTAAAACTGAGGATACAACACTTGTTGCCTTAATTTAAAGCAATATATTTCTTTTATAATTAATACTGCCTCTTATACTCATTCTCCTTTATGCAAACATTCTAAATGTAATCACAAGATACTTATGTGACACTTCATTGATTTTAAGACCAGGACTTCCAAAAATTGCCATAAAAAGTTCTCATGCTTAACTGAAATTATTTTTATCAAAAAAAATTTTACTTTTGAGATTATTTTCAGATAATCGTGGTGCTTAGTGTATAATTAGGATTATGTACTTATAAAAAACACGTATTATTTTTATACAAACTGCTTTTGTTCTACCATTGGCAATAATTTGCTATTCGAAGTTGCATTTACTTTATTTTGTCCAGTTATTCAGTTACTTTTATTATAATGCAAGAGAAGTTTTTTATTTCGCCTAAGATACAAGAAGGTTAAATAAGGGCAATATTTAAAATGCTTACTTTCTTATAATGTAATGAAAAGAAAAAAACGTTTCATATTTAAAAAAATTAAGCAAAGGTTTCCGTTTTTCAAAAATAGCAAGTAAACTTTATTTAGTCATTATATAATTAAAACAAAATGACTATAAGAAAGTGAATATCAGATCTTCCATATCAGGTTTACTAAATTTAAGCTTTTTTGCATCCCTTATAATTTAAGAAACCCTATCATTATTGCGTACCATGTATATATGTGCCCATCAAGCTAGTGTATACACAATGCTTTATTTTGAAATAAAATATATTCAAATATCTTCAGACTTTAATTCATCCAAAAATTACCCAATAGTAAATGAAAATCGTGAATTCCAAATATTTCTACCTATTTGTCATAGTGTTGCGGGGAGGATCCATCGAGTTACAAGATATGATTTCAGTAAATCAGCTTAAGCAGTTTTAAGAGTTATGAATAGGTATAAAACTGTCTAAAAAAAGCTTGAGGCTAATATATATTTTTTTATGAAGGGACTTATTTTAAGCAGTATATTTCTAAATTAACTTCTTTTTGAGCTCTGTGTGTAAACAGATTAACTGTGTTGAAAATGATATATTATCATATAGTCTTTGCCAAAAATGAAAATCTTAATCAGTTTAGTCGCGCTGATTGTGTATATGCATGTTTGCCCAGTTTTTTCTGAAAAAGTTTAACAGTATTCTGGTCTACAATCTTAGTTACAGTATACAAAAAAACATTTTTTGATATCATATAAATTTTTAAAGATACCTAATCAATTATAATTTAAAGCAGATGACACTTTAGAGAACCTATAAAATGATATTACCAGCAACCATTGTACAGATACGTTTAGAGATCAGCACCTCTTCTACTGCATTATTTGTGACGCTACTTTTTTATTCAAAATTTTTCGACATTTACAAGATTTGGGGTTATCTAGGAAAATGTAAAAGACAAACAAATAGAAGAAACCCTTTGATTTATTAACTGTTAATTTTTATTTTATGTGAGTAAATACTATTTGCGACTCACACTCTTAATTTAAAATTAATAACGCCCTGTATTTTGAAAAAACATGCGTAGTACAGTACAGAGTGTTTTACGTAAGCAGGCCACTCGATTTTAGTCGTTATGGTTCTGCTAAGATTTAATTTCTAGAAACCTAACTTATGCAGTTTTTTAGGGGTATCTGATTATAACTTCCTGTTTAACCGGAAACGACATCGGAAGCAAATTTTCCATTCATAATAATTCATAAATATACGTAATAAATATTTATCTTATACAGTTTTCGAAATATTTGCCTTTGAATTTTATCATATAGTACTAGTTCAATAGTAGGCTGTGGTAATACTCAAATGCGAGTATTCTGAAACTTTAAAAAAATAAATATATAAATCCATTTGTCATTCCGCCATCTTTTTTTTATTCGACTTTGTTTCTTGATGCTATAATCCGATAGCCCGAAAAAACTGCATAAGTTCGGTTTTAGAATTTTAATTTTTGCAAAACCATAACGAATATATTATAAATAGGCTTCAAATGAGTATTTGGCTATATCATTACAAGAATATCAACAATTTAAAATCAGATGGTTGTAGTATTTGTATCTTAATAATAAAATTGTCTTGCCTTAAATCTAAATAATATACCATTTACGCTCAAGACATTAATATGTTATAACCAAGAGACCATATATTTCAATTTAAACTACAACACTCTTATTTTGAATCTTTCTTATGCTAGAACTGATATAAGTAAATATTCATTTGAAGCATATTTATGATTAAACTGATATAAGCAAAGTTTCATTTTGAAGATATTTATATTTAAAATGATATAATTAACTTCCTGTTTCTATCTTACGGAAGTGTCTAAAGTAGTATCCCATCTATTTACTTGAAAAATATGGTAAATTTATTCAGAGATTCCATATGGTTCAGTCCGAAAATGTATAGTTTTAATATTATTCTTTCATATTTTTAATTCTAAAATACTGTAAACTTTATTTGAATATACCTCAACTTTTAAACAAGAAGTTGAGTGAGTCCATATAAAATTATAATAACTTGACTGAATATAGTATCTGTTTAACTTATGAAAGTTTAATATTTCAATTGAATATGTAATTGCTTGATCTAAGTCAGTGTTACTAAGAATTCGACATTCTTCTTTGAAAATAATATCTACTCGGGTATATACAAATCTTATATTTACTTAAATTGAAAGTTAACGTTTTAAAATAAGTATTTCTTTTTTTCCGTGTGGACAATTCTGACCAAAATCCAATGGGGGCAGAAGGTTCTCTAGGCAGGCCTGCGTCTCAAACTAACTGTCTGATTCCCATGTATTCAATACTAACTTACTTTGTGATTGTGACCAATATAATCCTTTTAAGACACTGACGGACAGGTTTCGACAAAAATTTACGCCATCAACACGAACTGATACTCATGAACGAACGGACCAAACAACCTTACAAATAACAAGCAACCCTGAGAGGGTGAATTTATTCCCTGAGATTCGGCGAAGTCGGGTCCAACTTACTGACCGAATAGTTTTGTATATTGACTTGTTTGTTCCACATTTTTTTGATCAATTAATATTTAAAGTGTTAAGAATATTTACTTAATTTTCCAGAAGCATGAAAATGTTTATTTTTTACTATTGTGTACGTATTAAAAAGTAGTACTATTGAAATTTATTAGTTATAAAATGATTTTATATGTTTAAAATGTAAATAATGAATTTTTTGACAATTAATTCCATTATTCAATTGATCTCCCTTCTTTTAGATCAAAATACAAGAGTTTTAACCACACTACACCACAACTTGTTACGTTCTGGACGCGCGTTTCGCTAACCAAGTTAGCATCATCAGCAGAAAATATAAAACTAAAGTAACTTATCCTAACCGAGACTGTTTATATGTAAATGTGGTCACACTTGGTTGCACCCGACTGCGCCATTGTCAAGTAAACAATAGAGGGGACTATGGGGAATAGGCCCTCTGTCTTTATTTAGTGCTTTCTTACCACATTTAACTATTTCTATACTCTCAAATGCATCCGATAATTTATTATTAGATACACTTTTAATCCACTTAAGATTATTTATTCCTATTTGGTGATTGTTTTCCAAAGCATTTATAAGTTACTTTAGTTTATATTATCTGCTGATGTTGCTAACTTCGTTGTGGTGTAGTGTGGTTAGAACTCTTGTATTTTGATCTATCTTTCACCACAGGTTCCAGTGTGAGGACTCCCTTTTTTATATTTTTACTATTTTGTGGTTTATTTATAAAAGTGTGCTAATAAAAATTATCAATACTAAAATGTTTCTCTATCGTAATTCGTTTTCAAAAAATAGTTATTAGTCATTATTTGAAATGTAAAAATGTAAAATGTATTTTGTATTATTAAAAATTGTTGCAAAAGTATTTAAATTTACTTGTTCTTGTATTATAACTATTCTCTTCTTGGTATTAATATTAAACACATTGCCTTTATTTAGTCCAGTTTGTTTTATTATGCATATCCATATCTTATTATATGCAATTGTGGCAAACTCTATATTTGTTTATCATCCCTCTAAAGAGCTAAAAAGCGAAATATGTTTAAAAAAAACATTGAAACAGTATGGCGAATCTTGCCATTTCATGAAAACTGAAAGAATTATTAATAGTAGTTGTTTTTTCTTACCAGGTAAAAGAAGCTGATAAAGACAATAATTTTTTCAAAATTTTATATTATTATAATAATAAGATTTTTGACACTAACTGGATTCAAAAATTGGTAGAAAACACATGCGAATTTAATTATAATTCATTTTCAAAGTAAGACCTCCGATTTTGGCATGTCATACAGGTTATATATTATAATAATTTTATTGGTATTTTTAATATTAACTTCTCTGGGGTTTATTTATTACCGATATAAATTAAATTACAATACTTATTATTTTAAGTTTTTTGTATACGAAACAATTTTAAAAAACCTTGAACTCTAATGCGGAGTAGTATTTAAATACAGCAACCGCAAGGTTTAGTAAAACCACCCAAGCAAGTGTATATTCGTTACATTCTAAAATGAACACTAAAAGTGAAGTTTCCAAAAAATTAACTGAAAAACTTATTAATTTTAAAATCTATGATCTGAACAAATGTGCCTCAAAGTTTCTTCGTGTTGGATTGCGATTAGATGATTTTTCAGCAACAATTCCAATAATAAGCCAAAATTAATTTTTTATTAGTTTTAATGAAGAAGATTGGAAGAAGTTAGCGATATATCAAAGAGTTATTACAAGTTAATTTTATACGTCTGGAAGTGACTCGTTTCTGGTTATTAGTAACATTACTTTATATTTTGAAAAAAATAATTCTACTTCTATTATATGAATTCAAAGTGGACTGAGTTTATGTTTGTCTTGCGTGTGATTCCATGGATAAGTTATGGGAAATGCAAAAAGTTGTTGAATATAGGCTTAAAATACTTAGAAACCAAGAATTCGATAAATACTTCAATATATACGAATCTCCATGAGGGGGGTAGATTGTCAAGGAATGTATGTAATGTTCTTAATCCAAGCCAAAACACCCACAGTGAAAATGTTGGAAATGTTAATAATGCATCCATGCGAATTGGAAAATAAGTTAAAGAAAAATACCGTAAAAAAATATGAAGAAATCAGTGCATATTAATGAAACTAACAATAAAGTTCGTTTATTAGTAAAGTGGAAGTTTCCATATAGGCATGCTCGGATATGTGAATATCATAAGCTTTATTTAGACAGGTTGCGATTTAAGAATAGGATTTTGGAGTACGAAAAAATTATAAACATTATTCTAGATAAAGAACATAGAAATATAGTTTATAACGAAAGATTTAATGTATTTGAATAAATATTTGAAATAAAACAATTAAGTACTTGGTAATCTCTAATTTGTATATAAAAATCAAAAATATTTAAAAATATATTAGAATGCATTTTTTTTAAGAATCCAAGAATTATGAGTTTTGTCTTATTCTAACCATTTTACTAAAACCCTATTTCCTTTTCACCTTAAATGTTTTTCAAGTAGGTACACGTCAGGATTTTTGAATTTGTAAATTTAACCTCATATATTTTAAAAACTTCATTTGACCAATTTGGAATGTAACCCTTTGTAAAAGCTTCTCTTTGTTTGCTAATTCGGATATTTAAAATTGGGTTTCTAGGGTCAATTGTTTTCTTATATGTTTAAGATGATCTCAGCACTTCTTTGTCATTGTTTTTATTTATTTCACATGTTTTTTTTTCTAACAGTGGAATGAACTGTATTTTTATAGGTTTTTACAATTTCGAGTAAATGTCTACCCATTTATAATTTCTACGGAAACTAAACTTTTTCCACATTAAAATTGTTATGGTTCTATTTACTCTCTCCACGATACTAGCTTTCATGTTTGAGTAAGTATTGTAGGGATTTACGTTAAATTTAACTATTAAATGTTTAAAATTTGTATTAAAAAACATATCAGTTTGTAGATTGTTCGGTTTATATTTTGCTCTCTGTAATATTTTTACGTCATTTGCAGACTTTGATTTAACTGGTTCTACCCACAGAAATTTTGAAACCCATTGATAACTATCATTTAACTAAATCACCTTGCCTTCTTCTTCTTCTTCTTCTAAAATTGACATAATTTCAATTTGATGATCTGTTTGACCCGCCATTTGCGATGATACAACTAGTTTCAATCTTTCAACTATTTCATTAATATTGTCGAAATAAATGTAGTCAATTTTTTTGTTAGATAAGTTTAACATTACTCCACCTTTTTTTGATCAAGAGGATCGTGGTGTTTGAGGAGTTCTTAACTTACTGAAAGTACTGAAACTAGAGATACTTGAAATGCTAGTTGCAGAAGATCTTGTAGGTTTAATAATGTTTTTTATATTAAATATAATTTAATTATTGTTATGTATTTCGGATATGTGGTTCCTTGAACTTGGGGTAATAATTTCTTTTGTAAGCATTTGTTCGTTTTAATATGACAATGTTATTTTCCACATCATCAGGTTTGTAACCTTTAGGATCTTAAAAAAAATTAGTTCGTACAACCCAATAGTTCCCTTATAAATTAGATCTATAAGATTTAAGTTTTCATCCTTAAATTCAACAGTAGAATCTCCGATTTTCCATTTTTCTAGTAAAGGGACGTGAACAAAACCATGTGTATGATCTAGTTCACGACTGCCCTTAATCGAGTCAACAACAAACGATCTTCCGAGTGGGTGATACACTTCGAGATACGTATTGTAAACGTCACCTCTTTTAGTGAATACAAGCATTTCCTGTCTTATATCGGCTGTCGTGAGTTCAATAAAAGATGATTCTGAGGAACGACTGGGTTGAGTACCAGTTGGTCCATCTAAGAACACATCTTCATCATAATTTATTAAAATGTCTTCATCTTGTAAAAATGATGGAATATCATGAGGAAGACATTTATTATAAATATTCGTTTGTCTTTTTTTT
This sequence comes from Kuschelorhynchus macadamiae, assembly GCA_030620095.1. Classification (NCBI taxonomy): domain Eukaryota; kingdom Metazoa; phylum Arthropoda; class Insecta; order Coleoptera; family Curculionidae; genus Kuschelorhynchus; species Kuschelorhynchus macadamiae. Next base: position 1,223,556 of record JAUTXW010005441.1, read on the forward strand.
TGTAGTTTAAAAACTATGTTTGCAAATTTTTGGAGTTAAAAAAAGTGATGTTGACCAAGGGTTCGGTTTTTATTGTTTTAATTAATTCTTACAAAGGTTTAGTTATTGGTTTTAAATATTTTTCTTGTCGAAATTTACTCTGCTAAATCTAATTTTAGTGCTTGATATTTTCGTTTGACAGCTTTTCGAGCTTCTACCAGTTTCTTTGCAGCTTTTACATTCATGTTGACTAAAATATGACGAGTCATAAACTAAGGTCGATTGTAAAGGGTAGATATTATATATGTTTTAAAAATGTATAAAACTGTCAAATCCTTTCCGATGTCTCCCAGATTTTAAACTGCAATCCTTATCAATAACTAAAAAATCACAGTTAGATTTCCAACACGTTGAACATTTTTTAAAAATGTCTAACGACATATCTGAGGTGACATGCTCATCATAAACATGTTTTAAATTCGTACCATCTTGTCTAAATAATATTAATACATTTGCATTATCTCTAATTAGTTTTTTGGAATTGAAGAATAGGTTTGACATAAGTAAAAGCAATCGGTGTTTTTATGTCGTCCAAGGAAAAGTAATTTCACATAAAACTTTGATCACAGCAAACAATATCATCAAAAATTATTACAGAGTTGGGTTTTACCTCAGCAGGTGATACCGTCTTTTCTTCGTTTGTCGACTCAAAATATCCTATTTCTTTAATAGTCTGTATTACGTTTCTTAAAAACTCTTTTTTCGTTTGGTACAAAGATTTTGAAAATATATATACATTCTCAAAACGTAAACCATTTTCTGATATTAAAACAGTAACAACCACATTGGTTTTTCATGACCCAGAAGGTCCTACAATTAAAGCTCTTTTCATGCACCCCAAACAACTTTCATGCTTTTTAAAATTATTTAAGTTTACATCATGATTTTTGACTGGCAACGAGAAATATTGTTTTTATAACCACATCTAGGGAATTCAAGGTGTATCTCAGAAATATCTTCAGGTTTTTCATTTAAATATATGACCTCAATTAAGCTTCAGTATATATAAAATGGGAAGACGAAGTAGGTGTAGACATATTAGGAGGCCAAAGCTCATGACGAGAGGTGGTTCATTAAACACTTTAATTAACAAGTTACCATTGGAATTACACATTTCATCATACAATTATTGTGGTCCAGGAACCAAACTAAGTAAACGGCATGTTAGAGGAGTTAAGAGCAAAAATCCTTTAGACGAAGCTTGCAAACAACACGTTATCGCTTACTATAAATTTTCACATCGAAGCGGATTAGGTATGACATTTGAAATATTTGAGAGGCCTGGGGCACCAATCGGTGAAAAGATTGTTGCTTTAAGAATATCTGGAATTATGAAAGATAAATCAAGATGGGGTTAAGAAATGGAAGGGGAATAAAGTTAAAAAAAAGGAAAAGAGGTTCGATATAAAAAATGTCTTTTCAGGCTGCTAAGGAAGGAATAATCGGAAAAAAGTATAAAAATTTAAGTGCTGCAGCTCAAGATGCCTTGTCTTTAAACAGCAATTATAAAGGAAGAGTAAAAAATCCCACAAATCGAATTTCTCAATTTCAAAAACCGGTCGAGTTTTACCATTAATCTCTCTTTTTGCAGGATTATCTGCGCTAGGAGCATTTAGCGGTGGGGCTGCTGGACTTGCTTCAGCCGTTAATTCGGCGAGGAGTGCTAAAAATTAAACTTGAAGAACAAAAAAGACGAATGTTTATTTTTGCGTCCATATAAACAAGGGTGTGAATTATATTTAAAACAAAAAAAATGTTAAAGATACTGTTTCGCAAACCACTAACATTGATTTAAAAAAGTATGTCAAGAAATTACAAATTCCAAATTTTCGTGGTGTATTTATGCGGAATAACATGCCAAACGCTATCAGTAAATATGAAACTGGTATTATAAATTTAGATAAAAGTAATGGAGCAGGTACACATTGGACTGTTTATATTAAAAATGATAAAATTATCAATTATTTTGATAGTTTCGGCAATTTAAGGCCCATTTTAGAGATTATATCCTATTTTTTAACAAGACAATACGTTAGAATGTTGTTTACAATAGCGCTCTCTGCTCAAGGAGCAACGTTGCATACGGATTTCAACCCTCCAATTTATTTAAATGTTGACTCAGTATGCGTTATAGGTTTAACTAATTTTGAAATTTTTAGTGTTATTCCAAATATTGATGAAAAAAAAAATAAATTTTTCTGAGGGGATGGTAACGATTTTATTGAAATCCCTCCCGGAAGCTATGAAATTGAAGATATTAATAAATATTTAATAGAACAATTTGATAAAACTGGGATTTCATTTCATTTATTTGAAAATAATAATACTTTACAATTAAATCTTCTACAAATATCACACTCAGGTTATCAGAGGTGACGGAAAAAGTAAACATTCAGATGTTCCTGCAGAAAATATAAAAGTTAATTTACTATGTATCTATTGCAGTCTTTTTAAAGATTCCTACATGAACGGTAGACTTGTTTATATTATTCATGAATCTTTTTCAAACGTCTCTCCTGGATTTAAAATCATTGAAAGTCCACAAAATATTATATATTCCTGTCACCGTGAAAGTGACAGACAAAATTACTGTAAGAATATTAGACCAAAACGGGGAAATGGTGAATTTTCGGGACGAAACAGTACACTTAGACTGCACATTAAAACACTAGATGGATAATGGATAAATTATACAACAGAAATTTTAGTATTCCAAATGAAAGTGTTTAAAAAATATATAATATTGATAAATTGGTCAAGAAAAACATTAATAGACGTGTTAACATTAAAGAGCTAACAACTGCAAATAAAAAGCTTCTGGAGTCTCTAGGACTTAAACTTTTAATATGAATATACTTAATGTTAGAGAAGAGCTCATAATTGGTCATTCCATCACTCATTCGGAAATTCATTCTTATGAACCTTATTTACCCACCAAATTAGGAAATAATGATGAGATAATAATTTCCGTCCATGAATTGAAAAATACACCCTTCCTTGCGAGAGTTTTCTTTACATAGAAGGAAAGTTAACTAGAGAGAACGAAACAGTTTCTAAAACGTTGAGTTTAATAAATAATAAAATTGCCTTTCTTTTTAAAGAAATAAAGTACCAATTAAATGTTGTTAATATAGATTCGGTAAGAAATGTTAGTATCACATTAATTCTATTCTATTGATTTAATGAAAACGAGTCAGCTAAATTATCAAATGCAGGCTAGCATCCTGTTAAAACTGTTCAAGCAAGTGCGACTACGACAACAAATGTATCTATTGTCGATGAAAAAAACAGGAATTTAATTTAGAAGTTGGGAATTGAGTATCCAAAACAATTAAAAACTAATAGACCCAATTTGCCAGTTAAAAGTTCACTTCGAATTGCAACCCCCCGTTATGTTATACTTGCATTTCAACAAGAAAAACGGAATAAGAAAAAGAGCAATATGAGCGAATATAATGACATAGACTTAAGAAACATCAAAGTGTTCTTAAATTCTGAAAGGTATCCTTATAATGATCTCATATTAGATATGAGTAAAAATAAATTCGCTATCTTGTTTGAAATGTATTCCAATTTTCGCAATATTTACATAGAACATAGAAATAGACACAACAGTGTATTGTCTAATATTACATAATAAAGTTTTTAGTTACAATCCACTTACTAAAATTATACTGTAATTATGTATATATAACTGTAAATTAGCTATGCATGCGTTATTAATTCTTAAATATAACTTACAAATAACAAAATAGTCAGTTGTTACTAGACGTTTGACAATAAAACGTGACTAATTGATAATGTCACGTCAAGTAGGAGAAATAGAAACTTTTATCAGAAAATTAAGAAAACTCAAAAAGGATATTGAAGATTACTCCAAAAAAAGATTTATTTTTAGGATATAGGACAAACAATGAAATTCCGCTGTTTTCAAAAAAATCAATAAAAGAAAATGTAAAATTTAATCTTCTAATTTTTTTTAATTGCTTGTTTACTTAAATCATGTTGCTGCAAAGCATAGGAAAAAATTTGTAAGAAATGAACTGTCTGATTGTCCGTTAACATTAATTATTTTTGTTACATATTAGATTAAAGTTATACATTTTCTTTTTTTTTTTCTAAAACACTTTAATTACTATATTAGTTCAGTACACTTTTTATTTAACTTCACTTATTTTGCTTGTATAACGATAATGTTAGGTCATCTGGATTCATTAACCGCTTTACGGTAATGTTACGAATATAACGAATGTTATATTTACAATTTATGTATTTGCATTGAACTATCGAAAAATATGTTTTTTTTTTCGATCAATATTTCGTTTTTGCATTGGCTGGTCGCATCGCTTGGTCCATAAAATTGTAACAATTTTCATGCGATAATAACGCATACTTTGTTCTTTTTTCACATAAAGGGCAACGTACTACGCAAACAAACATAGTAATAAAAAAATTTTATTTAGCAAAAAGACGTAGTTTCATGAGTTCAAACTTATGGATTTGTTTCAGATTATTCAAAAAATAAATTTAATGCAAAATCTAAACTTTTTTCGAAAAAATGAAATGTTTTTAGAAAATTACAAATTTTCGCAGAGATGCATTAAGGGTCCTGTCATAAAACCCATATGAAAAATATTAAATATTAAAAAACAAAGATGTAACAGGTGTTTGAAAAAAAGCACGAAGATGCGAGAGCGATGAAATAATGAAGCCAAAACCGCCTAGTTTTGTATCAAGATCTCCGCTCCCTCTGATTCCCACTGGTCAAAGTTGAGTTTTAGGGGTTCGGCACCGAAATGTAATAAAAGAAGCCACTGTTACGGTACATGACCGTTTCACTTAACATAAATAGCACGTACCACCATATTTTTGCCAGTGCTTACTCAGGGCGTCGTACTGTGAATACGGAGCCTAGGCTTTGATTTTTTCTAATTCCTAGAAACGGAAATTTTCAAATCAGTTTTTCTTCAACCAGCCAAGTACGAGAAAGGATTTCCGGGGTGAATGAGTGAACCACTCGCCCCGAGACCATCCTGTTGTCCTGCGGACTATGGCAAATCAGCTTCTACGGATAAATTTGTCTCTTCTACCGGGAGTGGTGAAAATTGCTACAACCGAGTTAAAAGTGCTTTTATATATTTTTATAGCAATTAGTAACGTCCATTATCTGTTTTGACGGGTGGTGGCTCCCAAGGGTGGCCACCAATTCCAAGGTCCTCGTGAGCAGGATAATAGTTCCCACCACCTGGATTAGGGAACTCAATCTGTGCGCCTCAGAACTGGATTTGTTTACGTTTATTTCTTATACTGTTTAGGAAAAGCAGGTATTTCTTTTTTTATTATTATTATTGTTGCTGTCACGAACTGCGTCGTAGCGTGACCTTGTCGCGTTATTTGATTTTTATTTTTTGAAAGCATAGTTGAATTTTATTTTCATTCTTGATTGCAAAATAGCATAAGTGGCGTTTATTTAGTTAAGGTTAAGTGCGTAAATTAGAGAAAAAAAACTTTTTTCTGAATATTTATTTCACTGAAAACATGTATTCCTGCAAGGAACATTTTCTGTAGGGTAACGCACCTCTGAGGGCTCCCCTTATACGTGCTGCGAAAGACAAAAGAGGATTCGTCAGGCAGCCGGTAAAAGAGAACGTCAGTTGCTGGAAATGTGCTCGCCGTCTTCCCACAGTAACTGGTTTACCCCTATGTGCTAGAGATACGTGCGGGGAACAAGCAACCCTCGTATAAAAATTATAACACCATAAAAAGCGCACCAATCCGAGAAGGGGAACAATTAGCTGAATTGTCGACGAAGAGTTCGGAGAACCCCTCAACTCCAGAGAAGAGGAGAAGAGGGGGCCGTCGATCGCTATGCTTCTGGAGGATGGCGACAACCTTCTCCTACTACTTCACGTATGTTACTGTCCGTTTATCTGAGGGCCTACCAATTTGATACACGTTCGAACGAAACTACTTTCATAAGTGTGCTTTGAAACATCGGGACCTTTGCGTCGGCCAAGGAACAGGCAGAGGCCGTTCGCGAACTTACTCGCAACAAGCTGCTAGAACATCCCCCTTATGTACTCCAACCTGTAACGCCCAAAAATCGGGGTCATCGTCCGTGGAACCCGGAAAAATTCACACAAACCAAAAATTTTGGGTCACCAGTCAGTCGCCTCTCTAGGGCAGTCTTTGGACTTAAGAAGTCCACATTCACCTCCCTTTTCACTTTGGACGCCCCTTGAGCATATTTCTCCCTCAGGGGCTGATATAATGTCCCCTCTTAAGAAGTCCAGGCATTCTTCAGGACGTGCCCAGATCTTATCGCGAGGCAATCGCTGCCCTCTGTCAACCTGTCCAGGACAAAGGACATCTCTCGACCCGACGATACGTGTACCAAGGAGGCCGAGAAAGATGTCATGCTCCCTTAATCCTTCGGTCAGCGTCGAAGTATCTCTCGACGCATCCACCCTCCGGAACAAGAGTTCCACCGTGTTTATTTGTCGGACCACACGACGCCCACGTTGCAGAAAACCCCTACTAGTCCTTTGGCGTAACAAAGTTTACGTCCACGACACTGTCAAAAGTCGAATTTCACGTTGTTATCGCCAGTGGTGATCCAGCTTTCAAATAAGGTTCTCCCCAGCGTTTCGTGTTCACACTTTTTTAAATTTTGTACGTTAGGGGAGAGTAAAAAAAAGTTAAAATAAACTGTCGATACATTGAAGTTTGAATTGGTGTCTTTTGTGCTTGCCTTTTAATTTAGTTCCTAAAATGAATTAACTGGAGAGGACCACCCATCGGCTGCGAAACAATTCTGCCGATGGCGGCACATTAGGTGTCCAAAATCAAGGTGAAAAAATCTACTGTTTTCAGGTACGGTCGAAACTAAGTTCAAAAAATTGCGTTCACAACGCCCTCGATAGGCCGTTAGGTGGCTATGTACCCAGCTGCCCAGAAGGTATTAACTGCTAAATTAGAGACTGAACTAGCCAAAGCCTCAATATTAACACCTAGGCACTTGAGGCGACAATTTACTTCCCACAACCGATCTAAACTACAGGCTAATTGAGGTGCAATATGAGCCTCGATTTTTTACCCCTTTGCCCTCCTCAATAGGCTGCAGAAAGTGTGAAGTTTGTACATCCTAGGTTCCCTTCTCTTTTAAAAAAAGGTTACTTAGGGGCCAAACCCGAAAAAGTCCGAGAACAAATAATGTAGAAAATGGTGACCCAGAGGTCTTTGAGAACTATTTGAACCCCCTTGCTTTCTAAAATTTCCACCTTGCCAAAGGTGCAAAATGTTCGTCGTCATGCGTACCGAGCTAAAAAACGCAGCCAATATTGCCTCAGCATGGTTGTGCATCCAACGCTCCCGGTGTTGTCACCTCTGCACACCGACTCTGAGGTTCAGGAAATGTCCCTGAGGTTCGGGTGCATGTAGGAACGGCTTCAATCGCGAACATGACGCCTCAGGCCGTGAGGCCTGAGTAGTGAACTCAGATCTCACAAGAATCCTGGACAACAAAAAAGATTGTTGTAACGCAGACAAAGTGCCAGATGATGTCCTACAAGAAACTGTCAGTGTGCTATACACCGGTGAAAGGAGAAGAAGAAGGAAGGAGTGTGATCGGGAAGATTGAGGCCATCGGACTCTATGAAGTGGTGCTCAGCTCCACCACTATTGAAGGGTTGCCCAGGACTAGAAAACAGCAAGAGTCTATCAGGGACTTGTACAGTGGCTGGTTGGATGCTAGCGCAAAAAGGGTCTATGTGGGGCAAATATTGTGGAGTTCATCGAAAGACGCTGGAAAATCGCCTGGTCTTTTAGTCTTGAGTCTACCATTGATGAGTTTCGCAGAGGAGTTACGACGGAAGTTTCCAAGGTAACAGTTATATACCAACGTGGGATGATCACCACCGGGGTACAGGGGAGGCAGTAGACCTTGAGCAAGTCTTAGGACTTCATGGTCAAGACTGGTACCTTCACTTGATACCTTTCCTGAGTGAAAGTAGGGATCGGAAGTTACACCCCTAGGAAAGTCGCCTTTCTGCACGGGTACTCATGAAGACGTAACTGTTACCTGGATTCAAAAGTGTGCCAGCCGCTATCGCCAGTGGGACTCTGCGAATAGAAAACGTCCAAGGCCTAGAGTATTTACCTAAAATAGGTCCCGAAGCTAGAGTGGTAGTCAGACAAAATATTATCCAGCTGAAACCGAACCAACTATCATCACCCGACGACATTCCATTTAATACCTACTATTCGCCGTAGATTTTAAGTTAAGATTAAGTACTTTTTGTGTTGTTCGTTTCTACTTCATTCTGTTTTATTACATTTTTATTTCCCTCATAAAAGGGTGCCTTTCAGAGTCCCTAGATTACGAACAACATGATTTCTCGATTCCGTCGTTCTGTCTGTTCGCGACATAGCTAAAAACTGCTAACCCGATTGACTTTAAATTTCGATCAAAAATTGAGGTTCATATAGGGAAGACCTGGTAACATTTTGGTAAAAATCCAATAAGGCGAAATAAAATGGCCGCCTAGTGAAATGTTAAAAAAATTGTTACTAAGAAAGTGCTTATTCAATTTATCTCAAATTTTCCACAAAAATCGACTATTATATAGGAATCAACTGGTAAAATTTTGGTAACAATACAAGATGGCGGAACAAAACTACTTAATCAAATGATTTTACATTGTGTGTCATAACTAATTGTAGTATAGACATGAACGAGTAAAAGTGTGGTACTAATTCAAGATGGCTGAACAAAATGGCGTCAAATAAAATTTTTGTAATCTGAAAGTCAGAGTGAGAGGTTTTACATATCATCGCGTTTTCGCGTCCCTAGATGCCAAACAATATGGTTTATCAAGTTCGACATTCCGTCTATCGGTTTGTTTGTCAGTTCGCGGCATATCTTAAGAGCTACTCATTAGATTGATTTCAAATTTTAGTCAAAAATTAAGGCTCAAATGGGAATGACCTGGTAATATTTTGGTTAAAATCCATTATGGCGGAACAAGGTAGCGGCCTAGTGAAACGTTAAAAAAATTATTGCTAAAAAAAGTAATTTTCCAATTTATCTCAAATTTTGTACAAAAATCAAGTATTATGTAGGAATCAACTGATAAAATTTTGGTACGAATCCAAGATGGCATTTTAATAAAATATTTAAACATACAGCCTTAAAAAACTACTTAATCAACTGATTTCAAATTGTGTGCCATAATTGATTGTAGCATTAAGATGAATTAGTAAAATTGTGGTATTAATTCAACAAACAACAAATGGAACAAAATGGAGGCCAAATAAAGTGTTTGTAATGGGAAAAAATCACCCTCTCAGGTTTTACACACTTCGCGTCCCTAGATGCCAAAAAGTATAAATTCCGCAGGTCCGTCTGTCGGTTTGCTTGTCTGTCTGCCTGTTCGCTGCATAGCTTAAAAACTACTCATCAGAATAACTTCAAATTTTAGTCAAAAATCAAGGCTCATATAGGAATGACCTGGTAATATTTTGGTAAAAATCGAATATACCGGAACAAGATGGTGGTCTAATGAAGCGTAAAAAAATTATTACTTAAAAAACTAATTATCCAATTTGCACAAAAATCAAGTATTATGAAGGAATTAATTGGTAAAATGTTGGTACAAATACAAAATGGCGGACAAATATAATTTTTGTAATCTGAAAAATCACCCTAGCAGGTTTAACATATCTTCGCGTTTTAGTTCCTAGATGCCGAAAAATATGTTTTATCAATTCCGTCGGTCCACCTTCTTATGATATTGAATATGTATTTATCACCACTACACATATATCTCCACCACTTTGGTATGCTCGTACAGAAACATGCGTATCATTGAATAAAGAGTTTTCAGTTTCCTTTACCACGTCTTTTATTTAAGATTATAAAAACACAACATGGCGTTTCAAAGACGATGTTTTTAAGTTCGAAATGAAATTTTGAAAAATTTCGTTGTAAGTGAGTTTAGTTAAAGTACCGGTTAGTGTAAAACCGTATAGTGATAATACTTTTTTGTCCCAAAATTTGCCATAAAATTCCGAGAACGTGGCATAATAAGATGGCCTCTGGAAATTCACCGCCGTCGGCTATGGATTTCATCGGTTGGTTGGACGAAAATTAACAGCTCTATAAACAAAAATTCGAATTATACCTAAAAACTACTGATCTATATAAAAAAATCAGCAGAAATCAAGACATTAATTCTATTAGGTACGATCGGTGGTGAGGCTTTGAAAATCTAAAACACTTTTGAATTTGAGGGTGACAAACAGAAAGACTACGACGAGATAATGAAAAAATTCGATCATTTCAAGCCCGAAAAAAATGTTACTTACAAACGACACATATTTTTTTTTAAGAAACCAACATGGCCGTGAGTCCGTCGATTCATGTGTCAATGAACTACGTTAACTCAGTTCTACGTGTGAATTTGGTGATCTTCGGAACAGTTTAATAAATTATCGTCTGATTTTGGACATAACTGATGTAAGTCTCAAACAAAATTTACTGCAAATCAAGGACCTAACCCTAGAGAAAGCAATTACACATTGCAAAACTTCTGAGATAACGAGAAAACAAATTCAATCCTTAGAAAGTAAAATCTCTTCTATGTCATTAAATAAAGTCGACGAAGCGATTCACATGACCACACAACACGTCGACGCTTAGGGCTGACATATCAGCAAGCTGAAAGTGTGTCCCGCGTTTGGCAAGAAATGTCTAAAACGTTATAATTTTGCTAAATATTGTAGGTCTATAAATGAAGTCAGCCGTGATAATTTTTCACATGAAAATATTCTGTCAGAGTCAGACTCCGATTATTTCTTTGATTATGTGACTAAAATAAATGTAATTCAAAAAAATGATTGGAATATAAATTTAGATGTTCATATTGAAACAAAAATTAATTTCAAGCTAGACACTGGGGCTGAGATAAATGCGATTGGTATTTTTTTTTTAATTTTTTGACATTCATAAGAATAATTTATGCCATAGTAATATCGACATATACTGGTACAAAAAATAACATACTAGGCAAGTGTTTTCTCTTATGCAGCCATAAAAAATTTCATGACTATATTGAATTTTATATAATAAACAATATTTTTTCTCCACCTATTTTAGGGAAATCAGAGTGTGAAAGATTCAAATTACTTAAATTCGTAGGTTCTGTAGAAAATATTACTTTTTATAATGATTACAGTAGTATTCTCAGTGTTTTGGAAAAAGCTCGTGAAATCAATCTCAACTCATTTTAGTAAATGAGAGTATGCGATGAAAAAAAATAAATCTAATTTATGGGAAATATTTTTTCAAGGCACAGTATTGAAGCGGATAATGATAAAATCATAGCTATAAAAATTTTTAAAAGACCTTAATGCGAAAAAGATGTTAAAAGATTTTTAGGTATTCAAAAACCAATTTTACAATTTTTTGATTTTAACAAATCTGACACTATCAGTAGATGCTTCACAGAATGCTATTGAGGCCTTTTAATTGGACTCAGACAGGAAAAGAATTGTATGCAATTACATATTCTTGCGTACGTTTTCACAATATATATATATATATATATATATATATATATATATATATATATATATATATATATATATATATATGTATATATATACATGGAAAAATATAACGGTAGAAACCGACCATAAACCATTAGTTTCTATTATCAAAAAACCCTTAAATTCCTGTCCCATGAGACTTCAGAGAACGCTTATTAAAATTCAGCCTTACAGTATAAATTTAATCTATAAGTCAGGAACTCACTTGCCCATTGCAGATGCACTTTCTCGAGCACATGACTTTAATATAAAAAATACAAATGAGGACAATTTTTTTCTTAATGAGAAAATTGAGGCTCAGATTTATCTATACAGTCAAACGTACCAGTTGCAAATAAAAATTTACAAAATATAAAAAATGAAATTAAAAATGATGAAATTCTCTCAAAAATAACAGATTTCACAATAAATGGTTGGCCAAGTAGCAAAAAAATAAAGGAACAAGTTAAACCTTATTTTGTGATTAGACATATATTATCATTTTCAGATGCTCTTTTATATTGCAATAATAAACTAATAATTCCACAAATATTGCAAAAAGAAATACTATCTAATTTACATTTAAGTCATTTAGTAGAGAAAAAAGTATCAAGCACGTCCGTTATTCTTTTGGCCCAACATGTCAAGAGATATAGACAATTTAATATTAAGCTGCCCATCATGCGACATTTATTCAAAATCGCCCCTAAAGAACCACTAATTAATCACGATATTCCTGTAAGAGCTTGGAAAAATAGGAGTTGATCTTTTTGAAGTTAATGCAAAAAATTACCTAATCTTAATAGATTTCTATTCAAAATATGTAGAATTAAAATGCTTACAAAATACCCCATCCTTCATCCCTATAGAGAAGAAGGATAGAGGAGCAAGCCCTTTGGAGGACTCGGATATTGCTACAGATAACTGCTAACTGATAACTACTACAAAACATTACATTTCACTTACCTTAGTATTTTCCTCATCGTTCTTGGGATTCTCTGTACCTTTTTTTCTCTCTGTAGTAGAAGAACTAATTGAATCCAATATTGAAACACTGTGAGTAACTGTAGCATCATCCACATTTCTATCAATATCATAACTAGTTGCCGTAGTAGGGGTAACATGCAGATCCAACAACATTATACGTTGAGTAGTCAACACACTTTTCTCTTGATGGATATGTTGCCAGGAAAGGTCTGTTGCTGCTGCCTAAAATGCAAACAAAATATTTCCAGTTTCACATCAAAAGTATTAATATTAATACCAAATGTCCCCAGGGTCCCATTTTAAAAATCCTTCAACTTTTCTGGTGTAGAACTTCCGTTAAGAAAACCAATGTAGGACCCATAGCCAAGTTCATTATTATTTGTACTATGGTAATTGGTATGTCTTGCATATTTTATATCTATTAAATGGGCCTCTTATTGCTGATTATAAATTATCTTAGTTCGATACTTTTATCTTTAAAGACAACCCTGAACACGCCCTCCATTATAAATACAATCGTGGCTTTCTTATGAATTATAACCTATTTCAAAAAAAGACTTGAAAAATGGTAATGAACAAGACGCACTTTTTTCAACGTATGTCGTGGTTTTTCGTAAGACTTTCTTATGAATTATAACCTATTTCCAAAGGAGACTGGAAAAATGGTAATGAACAGCACTCACCTTTTTCATTGTATGTCGTGGTTTTCGTACGACTTCGGTCGTCGCCCAAAAGATAGATAATTATAATTAGTTAAATAAATCATTTATCAGACTAAAATTAATTTCACCTATAAGTCAGGTCTTCCATATCCATCACATTTTACTATTAGGTTTACATAATCTTTCAAAAAACGTTATCGTATTAAAATCTTCGCCCAAACTTTAAATATTGGTAATTTTGGACATATTTTGTTTTGTTGACATAGTGCGGATTGTATTTGACTAGCTTCCTTCAATGTAACCTGAATTATATTTTTGCAAGAACGTCTGCACAGGGTCAAATATATACTTAATTTTTCTTGTGATTGTTTAAAAATTCGTTCTCATTATATTAGCGGTAATAAATTAAAACTAATTTTGAATTAATGAACGCTAGGTAAAAAAATTTTAACGAATCTTTGTAAACTTTTTCCACCCTTGATAAACTAACTAACTGATAAATTAAAGGGTAGTTAATCGATCCTAATTAATATTTTGTTAGTTCCATTAGGTAAAAAACAACGATTTTGTGTATACAGTATTTTCCAAAGGTGGATTTAAAACATTCCGTTTAAAAACCTAAGTCATTTAATATCTTTTTACAATTATTTAGCATCAGTTTTTCGAAATAACGATTACTGATAAGGAAGGTGGCCTGGGGCAGTGCGGACAACAACAAAACGGTAAGTTATTTTACGACTAATTGCAATCTCAGTATGTATGTTCACCGAAAATTAATAGCTGTCCCTGACTTGATCGCGATATTAGACTATAGTTGGATCAATTTTGACATTAGCCTTACCCGTATCCATAAACCTATTTCCGGACTTAAAGGATTCCAGAGCAATGTCACCATCGTGAAAATCTGAAGAGTTCCAGACCGAGTCTTTAAGAGCTATTGTGATATAGAGCAGCACGTTAATTCTGTAATACAAAGCGTAAAGATTGAGCACCAATTTGAGGAAGCCACAACGTGTTAATGTTAGGAGTTATTCATCGTAATGATTGAATAATGAAGGTTTCTAATAGTGCAAAATCGGTAAACAAGAATCCGACGGGAACGCTTATAAAAACAAAATGTTAAAAAAGACGATACTGTAAGAAAATAAGCTGTACAAAACTACAATGCCAAATATAATTTGGGTGTAATGTTAATAGAATCATTGACATACTTACATTGAAGCCCGGAGTTATTTATGCAGACCTATTTTCTTGGAACAGTTAGAATAGAATGCAGAGAATGATCTTTGGAAGCTAAAGGTATACCTGCATTGGCAAGTTGCCCAAAATATAAACAACCATAGCTATGATTTAAAGAGCACTCTCTCCCTGTTGTCCCACTTTATATTAAGTTAAGTTTATCTAATATAACGATAAAAATTTCATTAAAAAAAATTAGCTGTTTAAAGCTGAGGGAGACTATACGTCATTAAAGGTTACATGGAACTGTGAAACTCGTATTTAAAAATTTTAAGCAGTTTAGAAGTTATGGGGAAAACATTTCTTTTGGCAGATATCAAACATTTTTCTTTTAATAAATTAAGACAACAAAAGATACATTGAACTGCGAAAACTATATTTAAAAATATTACGCGGTTCAAAAGTTAAATTTTTTTGACACGTGTCAGAATTTTATTCAAGAAAATATTACTCAAAAACAATTTTTTTCATATAAATAAAAAAACCTTTTTAAAAAAATTTAAGCAGTTAAAAAGATACACGAAAAAAAATTTTTTTTGACAGCTGTCAAAATATTTTTCCAAATAAGTTACGCCACTAAAAGTTACATGAGACTGAAAACCGTATTTAAAAATTTTAGTTAGTTCAGTGGTTATGGGGAACAATTATTTTTTCGGTAGCTGTCAAAAGAAATTATAGATTACGCCACTAAAAACCGCACTTAAAAGTTCTAAGCAGTTCAAAAGTTACAGAAAGAAAAAAAACATTTTTTTTATGACAGCTGTCATGTTTTCTCAAATAAATTACACATCAAAAAGTTACATGAAACTCTGAAAATTGTATTTAAACATTCTTGAGCAAATCAAAAGTTACAGGAAAAAAAAAATT
The DNA here is from genome assembly GCA_030620095.1 of Kuschelorhynchus macadamiae. Classification (NCBI taxonomy): domain Eukaryota; kingdom Metazoa; phylum Arthropoda; class Insecta; order Coleoptera; family Curculionidae; genus Kuschelorhynchus; species Kuschelorhynchus macadamiae. The sequence goes on from JAUTXW010005441.1 coordinate 1,238,936, forward strand.
TTTTTTTAAAGATTTCAAAATATTTTTTTAAATAAATTATGCTTTTATAAGTTACCTAGGACTGTGAAAACTTTACTTAAAAAAGTAAGCAGTAAATAGTTCGGATTAGATTTTTGTTTAAATCATAATATCTTTCTATTACCGAAAACCTCAAATTGTTTTTAAATCCCTCAAGAGTTCTAGTGGAGAAAAATTAAAAAGTTTTCGGCTGCGAAAACAAAATTTCGCCTATTTATTACCTAAAACTCCTAAATCGATATCTTAAAACCTACAAATGTTTCTCTAGGAAAAAGCTACAACTTTCAGATCAGAATTCTTAAATGTCTTATATATAACAACTGCACCTGTATAACATAATAAATGCTATTACAAATACAATTTTAATTAAATACTACTATACCCCGTATATTAAACATATTATCAGAGCCTTAATTAGCCCTGAATATCATATATCAACCTATACTAGGATAAACACATGCACAATTTTAACAATTTGCACTTGTATAGTGGAAACCTACACAAACTTAGAAAAAATTAAAAAACCTCCTCCGGACCCAAATAGTTTTAAATCCCGTTTAACGAATGTATTAGAACAGGTAAACATGCTCCATGATTACTTGAAAACGTAAAATTCCATATAATTAAAAAAACTATATCGTTCGAAGTTGTATAACCATAGGTACATCCATACCTCAAGTAAACCGAAATGAGATATGCTTTCTTATTATCACCTTCATCAAATTGCAATTCTTTTGTTTGGGTAATTTTTTTAACAAAGAAAAAATCAAGAGACTGGAAACAGAAAATATCACAGCAACACCAAACATAAACCAATCATATTATATGGCCGTCTTCCGTCTACTGAATTTAATTTCAGTACATATGTTTAATATGTAATTTTCATTGTTCTTCTATAACGCGAACAGCAAAAGCAAAACCTAAAACTTGGCCAAGTTCCATTGCATTAATTGTATGTTCAACTTGATTGTGGCATTATCTCAATTTGTCAAGGTCATATTTTTTTTGGTGGGATCCGATGCAGAAAGACCTTATAAACATTTTAAAATAAGTTTAACTAAGCCAATCCTGAGATATTTTTTTTATCATTAAGGTCTTAACGAAGTGACGTAGCAGGTCATACTTTAGGTATGTCATAGATATTACATATATAGATCAAATCGGCCTGTAGAAAAATATTTGCGAAAATTTGTAAGATGATAAGTTTGACCAAGCCGGTCCTGAGATATATATAGTTTTGCTTCATTAAGGTCTTAACGAAGTGACGTAGCAGGTTATACTTTAGGTATGTCGTCGATATTAATGTCCTCTAACCGGTGTGTAAAAAAATATTTGTGAAAATTTGTATGATGTCGTACGGAGAAAAACAATACAAAAATTGGGAGACATCAATGCTCGAGTAGCAAACAAATCCAGTAGTTTTTTTGCCATTAGAACCTTAACTAAGTGACGTAACGGGTTATGCTTTAGGTATGTGGTAGATCTTAACGTCCTCTACCGGCCCGTCAGAAATGTTTGGGAAAACATGTAAAATAGCATCGGAGGATGGAAAAAATCAAAAGTACTATTAAGGAAACGAATAGTTTAATTACGATTACATACATTTCAAACTGCTACAAGGAAGTATATTTTTTTCCCAATACAAATTCAACAAAGGTGGTATACATTTGAAAAGCCAGGTAAAAACATATTAGCAAGCACTTAGCAAGTTTATTTTAATGTTTGGAAAATCAAAACATTAACTGAAAATAACGCATTTGTAAAAATAATACATAATTACTTTACAGAACTTGACTGCTTAAGATGATTTTCAACTTAAAGCGGCTTTTCAACTTAAAAATGCTCTGAAAATATGTTCCAAGATATTTAGGAAAAGCTAGAAATGAAATAAATTTTTATTTAAAAATACAGAAATCAACAGATTTTATGGTAGAAACCTATACACATTTTATTCCCCTCCGTAAGTGGACGACAAAGGTTTTTACTTACAGAGAAATATTCGACATCGTATTTTTTCTAGTTCTCAAATTTTTGATTAACCACTATTATAAATTTCTATTTTCAAAAATATATTTTTCATAAAGATATTTATCCGTTGAGATAACGAACAGATATCTAAAAGGCATTAACGTTTTTATAGATTCGAATATCTATACGAATATCAAATATCCATTTCTAATAGACAATTTCGGCCCTAAAAAACTAGACAAATATTGTGGCTTATTATTTTAGGAAACCAAAAATAACATATTCAAAGCTATTTATGTAATCCCAGCTTAGGAAGGTCGACTGTTGTAGTTTTTGTTCAGAAAAAATGTCTTTTTGCTTAATTTAATTGGATTTTTTTATTTAAAATCTGGAAAAGAGGCTTTAATTTTAGATATATGGAATACCTTAGTATACATAGATTTTGGTTTACATTTTCACTTTAAGGCAATTTGTTTTGAGTTTAACACAAGCTCAGTATAAGGATTAAGATTTTTGAGAAGCTAGAATAAAAACAATCAGAGAAGAAAATGTAAAACCTACGTATATACAATAACGTAATACCTTCCGAGATACTAACCTGATACAATGATAAAGTAAATATTTTGAAGTATATATTGAAAAACTAGAAAAGTCTAAGATTCAAAGACCTGTAACTATAGTCTTGTTAAGGACATACTCAATAACAAGAAAATAAATATAAACTACTTTTTTAACGTAAAAAATAAAATTATTACTATAATATATTATGATACAAGACTCTAACAATTAGTTTACATGAAGGATTTTTCCAAAATAAAGTACGCGTGGTTAAAAAAAAATGTTCTTGCAATACAAATCTACAGGATGTTTTTAAGCGGCTATAACTCTGTTTTTGCTTAAACTTAGTAGAATAGATTTTATACAGATAATTTATTCCTGAGTTTTTAGGTTAGATTGTGGTTTCACAAATTTTAATTGTTTTGCTGCAGTTTTATTTTAGATATTAGATTATGGAAAGTTTAAAGATCCGCTACCTGTTCAATTACTTCAATATTTAATCTTATTTTAAAATTACACTTAGTAGCTAGACGTTTAGCTTTATATTTTGTTTTGAATATTTTTTGACCTGATTACATTTTTAAATTTGAGCAATAATTTGAAAAGTTTAGAGATAGGCATATATAGGATAAGAAAAATTATATTGCATAGAGATAATAAAGTTGTTTCAAAACTAAACGTAATGTAGTTTTAATAGAGCTTATATTTTTAGCGTTAAAAGCAATTTGTTTTAGATATTTGGAATTATATACTTTGAATGAAAAAGCTGTAGCGACTAGTTAGATAATTACTTCTAACAACCTTGACAATTTAGGATGATTTTTGATTTAAAGAAGCTTTTGAACTTAGTATACTTTGGGTATTTACATTGGTATTTTGGAAAAGGCTAAAAATTAATATAAAAATATAGTGCCTCGAAAATACATAAACACCTAAACGCAATTTCTAGGTCATATATTTTTATGTTAATTTCTAGTCTTGTCCAAAATACCAATCTAAACACTAGAAGTATATCAAGTTCAAAAGCCTTTTTAAATAAAAAAAATTATCTTAAACAGTTAAGGTTTATAAAAGTAATTACCTGACCAATCGCTAAAGCTATTTCCTACAAAGTATACCATTCCTAATTTCAAAAACTAATTACTTTCAACGCTAAAAATCTAAACTCTTTTAAAATGATATTACGTTTAGTTCCTAAGGGATTTATTAGCTCTATCCTATATATTTTTCCTTATCCTGTATATTGCTATATCTAAAAAAATCGTTAAATTTCCTTAACCCGGAATTTCCCTCGTTATGTTTTTTTCCATTTGTTAGGAATAGTGAAGAGTGACCCAATTCAGTTCAGTACAAAGTCACATTATATACATATGTGTTACATATACTGTCTTCATTTTTATTAAGTGCCATTTTGTTCCATCATATTGGATTTCTACCAATATTTTACCATCTTCTTTCTACCTATGCCACACTTGACTTTTAGGCATATTTTAAAATAAATTCAATAAGTAGTTTTTACATTGACACATACCTCCGTCTTTCTACGTCATGTTGAATTGTCCGCACCCTAACAACAAGATCGTTAACGAAAACCATTTAGAAACTAAATATTCTGGGAAATATCTGCGAACCAACTGACTAGGTAAAGACTGATTATATGGATTTCATTCAGGATATAAAATCTAGATATATGACTCGACAATGCAACAATACAGTTGCGAAACGTCAAAAATTTAAACAATACACGTTCGTTCACTGGATACTTTACTGTATCCTAACCCTAAATAATTCACCACTCTAACATAAAAACATGAGGATCATTAGAAATTTAATATCTGGAAAATATCTGCGGTCCAACATAATAGGTAAAGACTGATAATATGAGTTTCGTGCAGGATATAGAATCTATATGTGTCCTGAGGATGCAATAATAAAGTTGCGAAACGTTGACAATTTAAAAAAGTAATTTGTTTCTTTACTGGATCTTAACTCCAAATAATACACCACTGTAACATAACAACAAAAGAATTGTTAATGAAAACCATAAAAACGTAATATTTGGGAAATATTTGTGGACCAACGGAGTTGGTAGAGATTGATACTATGAGGTTCATGCAGAATATAGAATCTATATATATGTCCTGAAGATGCAACAATAAAGTTGCGAAACTATTTAAAAATAGACTTTCGGTTTTTTTACTGGATCCTAACCCCAAATAATTCACCGCTCTAACATAACAACAAGAGGCTTGTCGACGAAAACTATCTAGAAATATAATATCTAGGAAATATATGCCGACCAAGGGAAAAAAGACTTGTCTTTTTACTGGATCTTAACCCCAAATAATACACCACTCTAACAAAATTGTTCCGCCATATTATTTTTATCAAAACATGACCAGGTCATCTACATATGGTCCTCAATGTTTGGACTTCAAATTTGAAGAAGAATTGATAAAACACGTTTTTTGGCATCTAGGAACGCTAAAACTTGAAGATATGTAAAACCTGAGGGGGGTGATTTTTTCACGATTACAAGAATTTTCTTTGGGCGCAATTTTGTTCCGCCATCTTCAATTAGTAACACAGTTTCACTAGTTGAGCCCTATACCACAATTATTTATTGCACACAATTTGAAATCAATTCATTAAGTAATTTTTATAGGCTGAATTCTTAAATATTCTGTTATACCGCCGTTTTGTTCCGCCATCTTGGATTCGTACCAAAATTTTACTAATAATATGTAAATATTCCAACATAATATTTGATATTTACGCACAATTTGAAATATATTGGGTAAGTAGTTTTTCATAATAATTTTTTATTTCACTATGTCGCCATTTTGTTTTGCATTCTGGATATTTACCAAAATATTACCAGATCAAACCCATATGACTCATAACTTTGGTCAAAATTTGAAGTCAATTGGGTTAGTGTTTAAGTTAAGCCGCGAACTGATAGGCCGACGGACCGACAGACGGGCCGATTGAATTGATAAAATATATTTTTTAGCATCTAGAGACGCTAAAACGTGAAAATATGTAAAACCTGAGCGGGTGATTTTTTCACGATACAAACCTTTTATCTGGCTGTCATTTTTTTCAGCCATTGGATTAGTACTACAATTTTACTAGTTGACCCCTGTACCATAATTAGCTATGGAACACGATTTAAAATCAATCCATTAAGTAGTTTTTCAGACTGAATTTTGAAATATTTTGTTACAGCGCCATTTTGTTCCGCCATCCTAGATTCGTACCAAAACTTTACTAGTTGAGTTCAACATAGCACTTTGATTGTGCAAAATTTGAAATAAATTGAATAAGCAGTTTTTTAATATTTTTTAACTTTTCACTAGGCCGCCATTTTGTTTCTCCATTTTGGATATTTACGAAAACATTATATATTTTACTAGTTGATCCCTATACGACAATTAGTTATTTCACACAACTTAAAATCAAACCATTAAGCAGTTTTTCAGACTTAATTTTTAAATATTTTATTAAGCCGCCATTTTGTTTCGTCATTTTGGATCAAAATGTTACCAGTTGATTCCAACATAATACTTGATATTTTTTGAAAAATTTGAGATAAATTGGATGAGTAGTTTTTCAATAATAATTTTTTTAACATTTCCTAACCCATATGACCCTTAATTTTTAACCAAAATTTAAAGTTAATTAGGTAAGTAGTCTTTAAGCTATGTCGCGAAGTGACAGACAGACAAACGGACTGACGGAATTGATAAAACTTATTTTTTGGCTTCTAGAGGCGCTAAAACATATAGATGTGTAAATTTGAGAAGGTGACTTTTTGCGATTACTAACATTTTATTTGGCCGCCATTTTGTTCGGTCTTCTTGAGCTAGTACCACAATTTTACTAGTTGATCCCTATACCACAATTGGTTATGACACACAATTTAAAATCAAACCATTAAGCAGTTTTTCAGGCTGAATTTTTATATATTTTATTAAGCCGCCATCTTGGATTCGTACTAAAATGATACTAGTTGATTCCAACATGATACTTTATGTTTTTGCAAAACTTGGAGATTGGAGATTGGACTTCATGTTTCTGCAAAATTTGAGATAAATTGGATAAGTAGTTTTTTAATAATAATTTTTTTAACATTTTACTAGGCCGCCATTTTGTTTCGCCATATTGGATTTTTACCAAAAAGTTACCAAATCTTAATTTTTGACCAAAATTTAAAGTCAATCGGGTAAGCAGTTTTTTAGCTATGCCGCGAAAAGACAGACAGACAGACCGACGGAATTGAGAAAAACTATAAAACTATAAAAAATCTACACTAAAAACTAAGGAATAAATTATTGAAAATTATTGTTGAAAGCATTGTATTAAGAAACATCCTGTATATTAGGAAACATCTATTATATTAAGTTTAAACCAAAACAGAATTATAGTTACTTAAAAACATTATATAGATTTTTATTGCAAAAAACATTGATTTTTGATTAAACTTATTTTGGAAAAATCCTTCATGTAAACTAATTGTGAGCATCTATCTTACATATTGTAGTAATAACTTGATTTTTTACGTTACAAATAACGTAGTTTATGTAGATTTTCTTGTTAAGAAATATGTCCTTAACAATATCTTAGTTACAGATCTTGGAATTTAACATTATTCTGATTTTTGACACTGCTTTCTACTTAAAAATATTTTCTTCCCAATTTTATCATGGCAGTGTCTCCAAAAATATTACCCTATTGTGTAAAATTATGTTTTTATTTTCTTTTCTATTTCTTTTTATTCTAGCTTTTCAAAAATGTTAGTCTTAATACTGGGTATATATTAAACTCAAAACTATTGGTTTAAAGTGAAAATCTATACCTAACTCAATATATACTAAGTTATTTTAACAAAAACCTTCAAACTTTTTTCCTAAATAAAAACTACAGATTAGACCTTCCTAAGCTGTGATTAAATGAATACCTCTGATTATGTTATTTTTGTTTTGCGAAAACAATAAACGACAATATTTCTCCAGTTTTTAAAACGCTGAAATTGTTTTTTCTATTAGAAATTTTATATTCTGAAAGTATGTTTTTAAACTCAGACAGAAAAACGTATTTTTCTAAACACCATTTCTCTAACCACTATAAATATTTACACCTCTATTTTTTGTTTTCTCTGTAAGTAAAAACTTTGTATTTTTTTGTCGTCAACTTGCAGTGAGGAATAAAATCAAAAACCATCTGAAGACATCAAGTTTTTTAAAGTAGTTTATCTACTATTATTACAAATGTGTTTTTATTAGCTTAGCACCAATGTTTTGATTTTCCAAACACTAAAACACTTTTTTTTTTCACATTTGAATCTTATGCGGTTTTAATTGTAATGCAGGATTTTGTAGTTTTGCTAATATGTTTTTGCCTAATTTTTTAAATATATACCCGCTTTTAATGAAATATTTTTTCCGCATCCTTGTAGCAGCAGCTTCAAATGTGTGTAAATATTAGTAACACTACTAAAATAATAAGGTATGTTAGGTCCTCGTAATTAGACAATTCCTTTCCTTAATTGCACTTTCCGTTTTTCGAAAATATTTTTTACAGGTCGGTAAAGGGCGTTAAGACCTGTCACATATCTGAAGCATGACCGGCTACGTAACTTAATTAAGGCCCTAATGGCAAAAAGCTTTCGAATCAACATTTGATTTTATCAATATTTCCGTTGGTTATAATTATTTGATGTTTAAATGTTGTAACGGGTTATATTTTCCTAACAAAAATATAGAATTTTGCCCTATTTTTATTTAAGATAATATCTATAAAATATCAGTTCCTTTAATCTTCATAGTTGGAATAAGACACATATTTGATCCTTTGTTTTATCTTTTAATTTAAAATTACAATATATCTTAGTAATCCTTATAGCTAAAAGCTTTATAGCAATAAACGGACCTCGGTAGGTATATTTTTCTCAGTCTGAAACAAATGATTAAAATTAGAAATTGTAGGTAGAAATTTGTTACATAATACGTGGCATGACCATTTTAGGCTAAGTAAAGGAAATCAAAGTTACCTTGTATTCTGGTAATAGCCCCCATTAGCTCTTACTGTAGTTGTCATTTTTCAGCAGCCTCAACCCTCTTGTGGAAGGAAAGCTGACGTTTCCCTGACATGAAGAGACAACAAATTACATAAACTTCAATCAAAACAATAACAAACAAGAAGGTTAGGATCAGGAAATCAGAGAAAATTTATATGATCAAACATCTTCATTTTGAAACCAAAGAAAAAGTGAAAGGAGTTAAAAAAGGGCAGACCATATTCTGGAAAATTTTGGTTATCTTTTGCCGATTTTTCTCCGAAAATGGGTCCATTCTAATTATTATGGGTGAGTTATTATTTAAGTGTCCTATAAGTATGCTAGCTGAGTTAAAATTAGAATTTTAGTGAAAGAACCCCATTTTCTTTCTAAAGTCAGATGTTTTTGTTTCTTTGAAAAGGTTGATATATCATTGGTAAGTCTCATTTTCATCATCCTCTCAAATATTATTATTTAAATTTAAAAGAATAATTTACCCACCTTGATTTGTCGAACTTTCTTCTATGTCTTTATTTGCTTCTTGTAGGCCTTTTTCTTTTGGTTAAGGGTTCGTGCGTGTTGATAAAATTAACGAGTAGCACAATCACTTGAAGCTTGGTTGCGTTGCAGGCCCTCAAGAGTCATGTTTTAAGCTGTAAGAAACTAGGCCTGCAAACCATACGTATATCCTCGATGCTGTTGTGAGACCCTCGATAGACACTTCTAAGTATTAAAATATAACCAACTTCAGGATTGATCTGTGAGTGTTGTCTTGAGAACATGCCTGACTGTGTGTTAGTGTTATTATGTGCCGAATAAAGCAAATTCCATTTTAATAACTATTATGCGTATGAACTTAAATGCAACACTTTATATCGTTACTATTATATAGTTTTTAACATTAAATAAATAGCACACAATACACTGCACTGTTGCTTCATGAATTTGCACATTTATTTGTAAACTGGGTTAAATAGGCCTATTTCGAAAGTAATTGAATCACTCACAAGTACTGTACTTAAACCTTGAATGATGTTAGTTTTGGTAGCCTATCGATTTAAGTGAAATTTATAGAAAACCGACACTACTTTCTAAGTAAGTTCTGAGCAAAATAGCAAACACACTTGGGAAAATCCTAGGTTAGACCTAGTTATAGACAGTTATACTACAGACTAGTTATAGACAGGCTGTGTTTTTTTCTCTTAGCTCAGAAAATAGTCATAAGTGAAAGTAAATAACTGGTTGCTAATCTATTTTCTTTGTGGAATGAAGAACATTTAATTGTAAGTTATCGTGAATATATGTATCGATATTAAGGATATTCGTGTTATTGTAAAGTTTTTGTAATTTTCCTGTTTATCTTAAATTCATCAGGTCTCGGGCTCAATTTTAAGGCCCACAAAAATAGGTGGAGCATAATTTTTCTATTTCTTTTTACCCCGACCCACTTTACCGCATCATCACTCTAGTCATCTAGTTAGCCGACGGCAGCTCACCCTCACCTCACAGATCTTGTAAAATCTATCTAACGGTCAAGTTTCAGAGTCCTGTATGTATTAAGGTGAGGTGAAAGGGAAATTTAATATACACGTTTTTATTAAATACATTATTATTTATATTTTCTACTTAGGAATTTCTACTGCTATAGTTCATTATTTAATATTTTACAGGGTTGGACTCTTGACTCTTTACTTTTTATGTTGGCACTAGAATTTGTGTTTTCTTTCGTGAATACGTTGTGTTACGAAATTTGTGGTAAAATATTTATCTAGATATATAACCTGAGTTTTTTGTAGTTAATAGTAAAAATTAACGATGGATTTTTATGAAAATTAAGTAATATATCATGATGTTAGTAATGTTCATTGATATTGAATAATCTTATATAATCTGTTATTTCGAAATTATGTAATGTGATTCTCAAAAAAATTTATAGGTGAATACATATAGAGTATTTAAATATTAACAGATGTAATACAGGGTGTTTAACAAATACCTATGGTCTTTTGGTATATGTTATTAGATAAGTTTTTATTTTATTTCGTATCAGGTGTATATGTTTACAGACACTTCTGATTTTTTTTATTCAGGTATTTATTGACATAGTGTACGGGGTTATAATTTACTTTACATTATTTTTTTTTTCATATTGGTGATTTGTTCATGCTGGTGATTGAACCGAATATTAAATTAATTGCGCATAAGTACACTGAAATATAGAGCTTCTTTTTCTGATTTAATTTTTTTTTAGAGTAAAATTATTTAAAGTAGTATGCTTTTTGTAAAACGTTAAAAGAAAAAAAATAATTTTGATAATTTTTTGATTTATTGCAAATCAGTCTAGATTTTATTCTTGTTGAAATAGAATCAGGCTACTAGGTTGTTAACCTATATTATACAGGGTTTATAGTTTGTAGGTATATATTATTGCGTTTTATTTGTGACTTGTGGTCGGTTTGTCCAGTTTGGATATACAAATACGAACATTTTGAAAAAAATACCTAACTAAATTTTTCAATTTAAGAGTTTTGTAATTAATGATGGACGTTAATCTGGGTAGTAAAGAGCTAAAATACGAATTGACGGTACGCGGATCACCAATAACCGGTAGTTTTGTTTAGAAAAGATCTGAATTAAGAGGAGTTTTGAGCCTGGAGCTTGAAGGCCATGTTCAGCCACTCACATCCTCACCATACGAAACAGTTAGTGAGTTGTGTTTATGAGCAGCGAAATTATATTCCATAGCGTGATATTTTAAATATTGATATCGAAAATAAAGAAAATGAGCATAAGAAGAAAAGTACATTATTGGAACACATTAAATTACATCCCATACGCATTAATACTGCTTGTGATCCTGGCAATATTTTAAAAAATAACTAAATATAATAGTTTTACAAGTGAATCGCGAGAAAGTGTTAACTTGGAGCCACATGTATCCTATAACTTAGTGAATTTAGAACCATCAATCTATCTCAAATATTGATCGTGCTTGTTTTAATAGTGTTTATAAGAGTGTAAAAGGGACGTTTTCCAAAAGTTTGTCTTAAATTAGAATTTCTAAAGAAAAAAATTACCTACTTCCCCTGTATAACATAATATATGTTTTACCTTTATACTGAAAACCTGCCAAAGTGTCAAAAAATCTGATCAAATAGTGTAACCAGTTTTTCTATTTTTTACTTTTTTAGGAGGCTGGCTGGTCCTTTTTAAGCAATCCTGTAGAATAGACAAAAATTATTTGTATACAAAAACGTGTTTCGCCGTTTTTCAAAATATTGCCTCAATATTATTTTAAATATGTATAGTCGAAAAAATTAAGTATCTACCCCAATAACTTCCACTTTTCCGTGATAGAACATTTACCCCAACTATTTCCATTTTTAATTTGATCATTTTTGGTTTTACATTCTCAAGATATGAATTTTATACCCGTTTATTACCCTAAAAAAATCTAAGGCTCTAACCTAGTCTATTTTTGGTGCAAATTTGAAACGAATCAGTTCGGTTGCTCTCAAATTATTGTTGGTCGAAGGGGCATTAAACGTTAAATGCACCACGGGTATTATAAGGAATAACGCTTTGGGCCGCCGTATATCGCTCGGGCCAGAGCCCCTCGGGAAATATCGTGTCTACGTCTACTAAAAGTTTATACTTCTTAAAGAAAAAATATAACATTTTACAAAAGTCGATTTTATTCTAGTGTGTGTTAGATAGTGTATTCACAAGAGGTACGAAAAAATATTTATGCGCTTTAACTTGAAACATACAAATGACACAAAACATTGGAATATTAAACAAAATGCTGTCCATTTTTGCAACGTAAACACGACATTTTTTAAAACAGTACTTGTCGCTCGTCGAAGTGTGTTTCTGTTAATATCAGCAAACACTTCTCGAGCTATCTCTTCGAGTACTGCTAAAGTCTTGGGAGGTTCGACGTTAAAATTCAAAAATTTCGTTTTTAACCTGCCCCCACGAAAGTCCTTCTTAATAAATCTTTGACAGCCCTGGAATTGGGGCCGGGGCAGCCATTCTGCTGAAACCACACATTATGAAACTCGTTTTGTGCTACATCTCTAATTGCTGGTAGAATTTGGTTTAATATATCTAAATATCGTTTACCTAACTGGTGTTAGGTATATAAACCAGCTAATGTAAAAAACTATTTTACCATTAATGCCACACCAAATTTTGTGCCAAATCGAGTTTGCAACCTATACTGTGCCAGCAAACTAGGATTCTGTGTTGCCCAATGATGACAATTATGTTTATTAAAGATTCCACAGTTCCTAAAATATGTTGCTTCAGTCGATATAATCGCCTTCAACAAGCCTTTGAACAATGGTCAGCTTGTATGGGTGGTACTTTCAAACCCGTCTAAGTGTTGTCCTAGGAATGTTTAGCGCTGTATTGCTTATTCTTGTCGATAAAGTTGTGTTTTCGTTAAAGTAATTTATTTACTTGATTATAACACTTCTCAAGCTATCTATTCGAGTACTGCTAACGTCTTGGGAGGTTCGAGGTTCAAATTCAAAAATTTCGTTTTTAACGTGCCCCACGAAAGTTCTTCTTAATAAATCTTTGACAGCTCTGGAATTGTAGCTGGGGCAGCCATCCTGCTGAAACCACACATTATGAAACTCGTTTTGTGCTACATCTCCAATTGCTGGTAGAATTTGGTTTAGCATATCCAAATATCGTTCACCTAACTAGTGTTAGGTGTATAAACCAGCTAATATGAAAAACTATTTTACCATTAAGGCCACACCACAAAAGTTCATGCCAAATCGAGTTTGCAACCTATGCTGTACCAGCAATCTAGGATTCTCTGTTACCCAATGATGAAAATTATGTTTATTAAAGATTCCACAGTTCCCAAAATATGTTGCTTCAGTCGATATAATCACCTTCAACAAGCCCTTGAATAATGGCCAGCTTGTATGGGTGGTACTTTAAAACCCCTCTAAGTGTGTCCTATGAATGTCTGGCGCTGTACTGCTTATTCTTGTCGATGAAGTTGGGTTTCTGTTGCCTTTCTGGGTAGGTTTTAGCCTAATGATTTAAGGCTATAATCGCATTTCTATTGTTTTTAATATAAGATTCCAACATATAAAACGTCTCTTTGTTGGTATAATGCAAATGGATTTTAAAGAATTAGAATATTTTAAAGTTAGTATCAACCCAACTAACTTCAGGCTGTTCTTTTCTCCAAAACTTTTAAACCATGAAATATAACTAAAAATAGTTGGCAATTCAAAAATAAATTGGTCGAATGAAACTAAGTGTCTAGGTATTATAATCGATAGGAGACTTAATTGGTCAAAAAACGCCACTTTTGAATTTTTGGACTTCTCTACCCATTGCTAGAAATGAGATGCAAACTACTAAATAGTAGGACCAAAACTATGCTTTTTAAATTTTATATTGGCCCTATTCCAACGTACGACTATGTCACCTCAAGACATCTTTAAACACAAGCAGATTCAAAGAGATTTAAAAATTGACACACTAAAAGATTGTATTAATAAACTTAATCTCAAATATTTCAACAAAGCAAGTATTTCCAATAACGCATTAGTTCTAAAATCGTACGTCAATGCTAAACCTGATCATAAATTTAAACTTTCCAAAGATGTCAATCGACCCTGAGTAGCAATACTTCCCCCCCCCCCCCCCCCCAATGAGTTCAATATTCAACCCCAATAGAAGTTCACTTCGATAGAATCAAAAGCTGTAGTCAAAAGACTGAGAAAACCGAAGAAGACCCCGAAGAACATTTTGATTGAGTTTAGTTTCCGATTTTGAAATGTTAACAAGTTGACAAGTTTAAAGATGTCTTATTTACGATTGTTAGGTATACCTGTAAACTGTGTTTTGAACAAAAGGAGTGCATTCAGAAACTACGAGTTTGTTTACCGGCCATTCTGAAATATTTGGTCTCAGTAGTAGGATAAGGATCCAGGAGTCCAATGTGAGATAAGTAACTAAGATGAAGAAGAAGAAGAAGTAAGAACTGTTTTTATTTAAATACAGAAGAATTACCATAATTATGGAAGCAAAATTTGATTCCTTAATTAATGCGATGATGACACACACAATGATATGAAATATCTAAGAAAGAGCCAACACATGAAGTGAAACCAAGAAGAACTGAAGCAAGAACTTACAGAAGATATGAGAAGAATCAAGAAGACATGAAGCAGGAACTGAAAGAAGACATAAAGAGAGAACTTAAGGAAGATATGAAGCGAAACCAAGAAGAATTGAAGGAGGAGATTATAAGGAACATGAAGAAGAACCAAGAATATATGAAGAAAGAAAAAAAAAGCTACGAGAAGGCACCAAGAACAGAAAATACAGGACATGAAGGAATACCAATACTAATAATTAATATAATTATTTTAAATGATTTGTAGTAATAACACTGTTAGGAATAATAATGTGCATTCTCCCAAATCGGTTAATTGGAAGAAAAGCGAAAAATAAGTTAAACATAGAAGTCATAGACAAGTTTCCGAAGAATTATGAGCTGTACCAACTTTTCAGTGGCTGCTAATTTTCAGCACATGCAGTGGGGTATATTGCGATGTCCTGGCGTATCGTTCACTAAGGCGAATTCAATGCAATTTTTTTCTAGCAAAATCATTTAATTTGTCATGTGGTATTATTATGAAGCAATGTTTCTAAATCTTTTTTAAATTGTTTTATTATCCAATAATAAATATTTAAATTTGTGTCACAAAAACTGTGAGTATGTACATTAGAAAATGTATTTACTTATTTATAAAATGAAGGCTACCAACAGGTACAATTATACACCGTGTAACTCATAATTATTAAAGAAACTTGTTGTTTACATTATTAAAAAAATAGTATCTATAAAAGCACGATTTATATACAAAACAAAATAGAACGGCTTTAGCACCCCGTATATTAACATAATTCCCCGTATACCAAAGCATTTCCTCGAATGCTATGTTTGACACAACTTATTATTTTTATTTTAATTAGATTCACATAATATACAAAGTTTGACATGAACTATATTAGAACTTTACAATATTTGGGCAAGATCCGTGAAATATATTCTGCTTTTCAATTCCTATCCCTCTGTAAAGTCGAAGCTTAAATTTCCTGCATATCATCAAAAGTTAGTTTACCTCTTTGAGCGAACTTTTAGTTGACACCGGACTAAGCGTATCCTCAGTTTCTCGCCTATGTCTGGTGGGCATGCCGTAGTCAGCGTTAATCGTGTTCGAGGTCCAAATCTTCGTTGTTTTGCCACCAATCGAGTTTTCGTCCCAAGTTGAAGTTTCGAAGTAATCCGTTGTGGAAGTTTTCGTTGACTTGTCATCATCGATGTCTTCGTGTGATATAACACATGTTAGTTGTCGCATTATCTCTTCCCGGTCCTGGAAAATAAAATAAGATTATGAGTTTCTTAGAAATACGGGTTTTGTTCGCTTTAAACTAAGACAAGTTATTTATTGAATGATGAATCCTATTTCAACAAGGAAGAATTGTGAAAAAATCATCCTCCGAGATCTGTGCAGGTGTTTGCGTTTTCGCGTTCCTGGACCACGAAAAAATATGTTCTCCCATTTCCTGTTGGTCTGCCTGTTATTCTGTATGTACACGACATAGCTTGAAAACAAAACTACTAATTCTTCAATTGGCTACAAATCTCGATCAAGACTCAAGGGTTATTAGGGGATGAAACGGTTATATATGGTAAAAATCCAATATCCAATGTAGAAAAAATTATTATCAAGAAACTACTTAACGAATAGTCTTCAAATAGTGCACAAAAATAGAGTATGATAAAGGGATAAACTAATAAAATCCAAATGGCGAAACAAAATAGCGGCTTAATGAAATATTAAATAATTCAGTACCAAAAATGACTTATTCAGTTAACTCGAAATTTTTACAAAAATCAAGTGCTAACAAGGATACACTGGTAAATTTTTAGTGTGAATCCTATATGGCAAAACAAAATAGTAGCCTAACAAATTGTTTAAATAGTCGGTTAAATATCCTAGAATAACTTCCTTCGTTATGATTGTTTTCCATTTGTTAGGAATAGTGAAGAGTGACCCAATTTAGTTCAGTACATAGTCACAGTATATAACATCAAACATTTTGTTCGATCATATCGGATTCCTACTAATATTTCACCAGTTTCTTTCTAATTATACCACAAATTGACTTGTGAGTATAATTTAAATATATATGCAATAAATAGATTTTACACTGACACATACCGCCGTTTTGTAACGTCATGTTGAATTGGTACCAGTTTATCCTATTTTCGCATCTGATATTTCTGCAAAAATTAAAGTCAATTGAACAAGTTTTTACGTTGATTTTTCAAAAAATGTGTTTGGCCTCCATTTTGTTTCGCCATCTAAAATTAGTACTAAAACTTTACCAGTTTATCTCTATAACATACTTAATTCTTGCACAAAAATTGAAATTAATTTAACAAGTAGTATTTCAGACTTATTTTTTTTTGTTTTGCTATCTTGAATTTATTCCCATGTAACACTTGATTTTTGTGCAAAATTTGAGGTAAATTGGATAATTAGCTTTTTAGTAACAATTTTTTTAACATTGTTCATCCATTTTGGATTATTACCAAAATATTACCAGATCGTATCCATATGACCCTTAATTTTTGACTAAAATTTGAAGTCAATCCGGTAAGTAGTTTTTAAGCTACGCCGCGAACTGACAGAGACCGACAGAATTGATAAAACATATTTTTTGGCATCTAGGGACGCTAAAACGTGAAAAAAAGGAAAACCTGAGAGGGTGAGTTTACATTTTGTTCCGCCATCTTATATTAGTAACACAGTTTTCTTAGTTGATCCCTATACTACAATTAGTTATGGCACACAATTTGAAATCATTCCATTACGCCGTTTTTTCAGGCAGAATTTTTAAATATTTTACTGCCGCCATCTTGGATTTGTACCAACATTTTTTTTACCAGGTCATCCCCATATGATCCTTAATTTTTGATCAAAATTTAAAGGCAATCGGGTAGTAGTAGCAATGCCAGGAATTGACAGACCGACGTACGGACCGACCGAATTGATAAAATATATTTTTTTGGCATCTAGGGACGCTAAAACGTGAAGATATTTAAAACCTGAGACGGTGATTTTTTCGCAGTTTGAAATATTTTCTTTTGCGGCCATTTTGTTCCATCTTGAATTAGTACCTCAATTTTACTAGTTGACCCCTATACCATATTAGTTATGGCACACAATTTGAAATCAATTCATTAAATATTTTTTTCATTTTTTAAATATTTTATAAAGCCGCCATTTTGTTCCGCCCGCCATTTTGGATTCTTATCAAAATTTTTACCAGTTGATTCCAACATAACACTTTGATGTTTGTGCAAAATTTAAATAAATTGGATAAGAAGATTTTTAATAATACTTTTTTAACCTTTCACAAGGCCGCCATTTTTTTGCCGTATTGGATTTTTACCAAAATATTACCAGGTCATTTGAGATAAATTGAGTACGTAGTTTTTTAATTATAATTTTTTTAACAATTCACTAGGCTGCTATTTTGTTTTGTCATATTGGATTTTTATCAAAATGTTACCAGGTCATCCCCATATGACCCTTATATTTTGACCGACATTTGAAATCAATCGGGTAATTAGTTTTTTTAGCTATGCCGCGAACAGACGGACAGACAGACCGATGAAATTGAGAAAACATGTTTTTCGGCATCTGAAACAAGAAGATCTGAAAAAATTCCGAATTCTTCACTTTTAAGAGGGAAATAATAAATAAACAGTAAATGTATAGGATTTGTATAAAATTACTACCAAATAATTTATTATCTAAGCACTAAATTATTATTACCTTAAGATATATAAAATTATTGTATTTCCAATCGTCCTCATATTGTACATATTACTAAAACAGGGCCCTATAAGCAACTTTGCCTTTTTTTGTATAATTTTTTTACCGTAATATGCCTGGGAAATAGTTCTATAGTGTAGTATAACTATTCATTAATGCATTAATTCAACGACGATCGGGATGTATCTCTCTTATTTAAAATATCCCTTATAAATATATATATATATATATATATATATATATATATATATATATATTTATATATATATACAGTAAATCGTCAAAGATAGAAAGTTTGCGTTTACATTTCAGGCATTCGAAAAAAATAGTTTGGTCTACAACAAATTATCGAAGAGAGTTAGCTTTTATGTAAAAAGTGTAAGTATATTTTTACTTCCCTCGTAAAGGGAAGTATTGTAATCGTGAAAAAATCACCCTTCGAGAATTTTCAGATTTTCACGTTTCCGGGTCCCTAGATGCCGAAACCATGTTTTCTTTCAAATACCACTTAGCCTATTGACTTCCCATTTTGGTCAAAAATTAAGGGTCATATGGGAATGATCTGGTAACATTTTGGTAAAAATCCAATTTGACGAAACTAAATGGCGACCTAGTGAAACGCGAAAACAAAAATATCATTAAAAAACACTTATCCAACTTATCACAAATTTTGCACCAAGTTTTATGTTGGGATCAACTGGTGACATCTTGGTATGAATCCAAGATGGCGGAACAAAATGGCGACTTAATAAAATATTTAAAAATTGAGCCTGAAAAAACTGCGTAATGGTTTGATTTCAAATTATGTGTCACAATTAGTTATTGTGGTATAGGGATCAACTAGTAAAATTCTAGTACTAATTCAAAATGACCGAACAAAATGGCGGCCAAATAAAATGTTTGTATTCGTAAAAAAATCATCTTTTCAGGTTTTAAAAATCTTCACGTTTTAGCGTCCATAGATGCAAACAAATATGTTTTTTTAATTCTGTCGGCCCGTCTATCGATCTGTTCAATTTATTTCAAATTTTGCACAAATATCGAATATTATGTTGAATTTTGGTGAATCCAAGATGGCGGAACAAAATGGCGGTATAATAAAATATTTGAAAATTGACTCTGAAAAAACTGCGTAATGGTTTGATTTCAAATTATATGCCATAACTAATTCTGGTATAGGGATCAACTCACCCTCTCACGTGTTACATATCTTCGCGTTTTAATATCCCTAGATGTCAAAAAGTATGTTTTATCAATTCCGTCGGTTGCCCTGTCGGTCTGTCTGTCAGTTCGCGGCTTAGCTTAAAGACTACTTAGCCGATTGACATATGGGGATAACCTGGTAATATTTTGGTAAAAATCCAATATTGCAAAACAAAATGGCGGCCTGACATGTTCAAAAATTAATATTAAAAAACGACTTATACAATTTATTTCAAAACATCAAAGTATATTATGCTGCAGTCAACTGATAAAACTTAGGTACGAATCCAAGATGGCGGGACAGAATGGCGACATAATAGAATATTTAAAAATTCAGCCTTAACTACTTAATGGATTGATTTCAAATTATCTATTATTAAACCAATTCAAGATCGCGGCCAAATAAAATGTTTGTAATCGTGAAAAAATGACCCTCTCAGGTTTCAGGTATCTTCACGTTTAAGCGTCCCTAGATGACAAAAAACATATTTTATCAATTTCGTCGGTCCCTCTGTCTAAAATTGGGTATATGCATACTAGTAAATACAGAGAATAAAAGGTGGTTTTATTAAATGATGAATCGTCGCGACTTTGATAAATTTAGACATAGTTTCTTAGGAATAAGGGCTGTTATACCTAACTTAAATTTGTTTAGCCTTTTTGCTTTCCCGTAGTGTATTATTAGTATATTATATGGGCAATTGGGAATTAGAGTATTTATATGGGGATCTCGCTTATAATATAAATTGAGAAACTGTAAAATGGGAAAACTTCTAGTCGAATTTGTTACAAACTTAATGGCACTTAAGGATTGTTTCTAATTATACGAGTTCTTAAGATATTTAGGAAAAAATCAAATACTGCATTATCGAAAATATTATGTATTTTTTTTATTTCTCAAAAATGTCCAAATCGGTTTGCAAAGCAACTTTTTGAGCAAAATTTAATGATATCCGATTTTGAATCTGACGTTTTGTAAACAGAGGACCATCATCAACTTATCTCTTTAAATACGAACCTGTATCTTATTTTTTACAAGCCTTTTTTCCCAAAACCGATGATGTAATGCACTCATATATTTGTTATTTAATTTTTTTTCTATAAATTCGATGGTTTTCCATCTCTCCTTAACATATTGTCTCTTATATAAAAACCTTAAATCTGCGGCCCAAATATTAAGGGTAATACATCACTGGTTTTGGGAAGTCAAATGTTTCTTAAAACCGAAATAAAAATCCAGTTTCATATTTAAAAAAAAATAAGTTAACGATGAGCTCCCGCTTACGAAACGTCGAAATTAAAATCTGACCACACCGCAAAATTTTATGCGTAATTAAGAAAACATATTTTTCGGCATCTAGGGACCGTGAAACGTGAAGATATGAAAATATCTCGCAGGGTGATTTATGATTACAATATTTCCCTTTCACGAGAAAAGCAAATATTTTTGAAATACAATCTTAGAATATGTAAGAAGGTTTTACTTATATAGACTTATAAATATTATATCTTGTATTCCCCTTATTAGTCTGTTACTGTTTAAATAATACCTTCCTTATTATTTTCTAAGCAGCCAGAATTTTTAATTTTTTTAATATTAATTCATTTTATTTCTTTAGTCATTATTTGAAACAAGAACTTAGCCGTCATTTGTTAATATCTCAGAAATACTGCTATCTTGATTCATATAATTCTGAATCACCTTCTATAACAAAAGCTATATCATAAATAGGTAGCGTATTGATACCCACATCTTCTCCGTAAAACATATATAGTTACAAATACTTACTTATACCCACTCAACGCTATCTCACTCTAATATACCTAGCTAATAAATAAATTCTACTGACTTGTGAAAGAAAATTTCCCTGTTTGCCCCTCATTCGGATATTATTATAAATTATATATTTTTTATTAATTGTATATATTCCGCACACTTTGTATAATACATATTTAGATGTATATGTATTCAAAATCGTCTTAAAAAGTTTTTAACTTGACACTCATCATGATGGATTTGGAAAAGATATATCATGCTGCTCAAAATGGCTTCTCAGTTCGGCCATATTAAATTTCTGTTAAATCTACGTAGTTAGAGATACTCGCGAGAATAGTACGAATTATTTAACCCCCCACTCATTAAAATCCATTTAATTTTTTCGGTTCTACGAAAAGCTTTGTATATTTGCTTATATCTGGGACACTCTGGATACTATAATAGCATATGTATACATATTTAGAGTTGCTTTTTAATTTGACACCTATTTTTTACCTATCATGATAAGTTATAAAAATATTCATTTTTACAAGACTGTTAAACATATTTATTACCCTCCTCGGCATGGGCAACCTGGTAAAAAGCCTACGAACTTATAAGTTTATATGCCAAAAGTGTTTACTCTTTTCTATAACAAGAATCTGATCTCTAAAATCAAGAGAGATCAAAAACCCCCAAAGCTAATCCAATCACCCTAATTTAACAAATTATAACTCAAAATTGTTTTTCTTCGTTTTAAATTTTAAAAATTCATTTAGACATTTTAGATATTTTCAGGACCTTGATTACTGAGATATGCAGGGTGTTTTACTTTAACTTTAATTATTTAATTAAGTGAAAGGTAGTTATTTAGATCTAAAATAAACCCGACGTTAACATCAATACAGGCATCGCGACGCCAGGTTTTTTGTTGAGATTTAATTGAGAAAATATAACTATTTAGAGCCAAAAGAAAATCGACGCCTTTATCAGGTGTCGCGAATGCTTGCTGCAAATGAGAAAAACGTCTAATAAAAGTAGATTTGAAATTAAAACTTCTTGGAACTGTTTGTTCTTTATTGGCATCTCGATATCTGTAATGATAACGGCCTGGACTTTCAGCATTAAATAGTTAGATTTTACTCAATTAAATAATTATTATTTACCAAACTTTAATATCCCCGTTAATGTTCCACAAATCGGGGTTTTGAGTTTAAGTGAAAGAATGTAATGCTGGAATGGATTTTGTCTTTTGGGTTTCCAAGTAGTTTACCTATGGTTGTTTGGAGTTTGTGTAATGTTTGTATGTTGTGTTTTCTAAGAATTCTTCCAATTCTGTCTGTTGTGCCCTTTGCATATGGTAAGAAAACTTGTTGCTTTCCCGGTTCATAATTTTTGGTGTTCGTTGTTCGGGAACCCCGTGCATCTATGGTGTGATATGTGTAGTCATTTTTCTTAAAAACATTAGATATTATATTAAGCTCGTTTTTTTCTCATCTGTGTTTCAGTTAATCGCACGGATCTAGATATTAGAGTGTTGGCCATAGCTTGAAATTGTGCTGATGCGATCTTGGATTTCAATATCTGTCGGTATGTGTTGATTTTCTGTACACAGTGTAATCGAAATGTTCGTTCTGCAGTTTTGTGACCAGAACATGATAATGTAAGTTTGTTATTTTCCTCTAACTCTAGGTAAATTGTATTCTGGGATGTATTAAATTTACGTGAGTTACAAAGTTTTCGAGCTCTGTGTGTAACGAATCCATAACTTGGACTTCAAACTTGCTTTCTCATGAGCTTCTTTCTCGAAGTCTATCATAAATAAGTTTGCAACTACTGGTGAGAGCGAGAACCCCTTTAGAGCACGATCTGTTTGTCTATACATTTACGTTAAATGAAAAATAAGTATTTTTAAGGCAATGCTCCGAGAGTTGTATTATATGTGCCTAAAAATCCTCGTTCATAGCAATCCTATCCAATGCTTCGTCGACGAGAATACTAGGATACAAAGACTAGACATCTAGGCTTGATACGATATCATCTTTTTCAAGAACGATATCGTATAATTCCAGTGAAATGCTCCGAGTTTTTGACAAATGAATCAGCTTTTTCGACAGCTGGTTGCATAATTTCAGCAAGATGTTTTTCCAGATCTTGTAGCGGCAAATTAACAGCACTAACGATGGGCCTGACGGGCACCCCTGGTTTGTGTATTTTTGGTAAACCCTAGAGTTTAGGACATCGGCTATGATTTTTTGTTGTATTTCGGAGTTTATTGGTGATCTTTTTGTTTTATTTTTAGTTGTTTCCTCTAGGTATTTAGTGGGGTCTCTTGGAACAGGCTTATAACAAATGTCTTGTGAGATATCCTGCATTTTTTGCATATAATCTTGGGTATTCATAACTACGGTTGCGTCTCTTTGTTCTGCTGGAAGGATTGTGATGTCTTTATTCTTTCCAAGCTTTGTTAGGACCCACTGTTCAGTGGCATTTAGGTTTTGTTTCTGCGGTCTGCTTGACCTTAAAATTCTTGCCACGTCTTCTCGAATCTCCTTTGTTTTCGTTTCTTCAGAGGAGCGAAGAACAGCTTCCACTTCAGCTATTATTTCTTCTTTAGAAATTTCCTTAGGAGATATCGCCAAATTAAAACCCTCACTTAATATGGATTTTTCACTTTCTGAGAGGTTTCTAGCACGATATATTGTGCACTACTTTATCGACTTCTACTGATGAGACTTGTGGCTGACTCGAATTTTTTACGAGATTGTCATACCTTTTCGAAAGTTTATCGGTCTTAATATTCTTATTAGATTCTGTTTGCCAAAAAGCTAACGTTTCTATGCAATTCCACAATAAACGGTGAATACTGTTACTTAATTTAAGTGTAACTTTAAAAGGTCTTTCTCTCTCTGAGCTAGTTGTTTTGTGGTTTGATGGATTTGTTCTCTTAGTAAGAGCTTATATATATATATATATATATATATATATATATATATATATATATATATATATATATAAAGTAGTTTCAGCACGAAGTCACAACCAGCAAATCCAAACTTTCAGCAACAACACTAAACGAATCAGTCAAAGAAAAGCTGTCTGTCAGCGGAGGTTAGAAAAAGCAATCGACAATGATTGGAAAGATTAACAACAGAATATTGTAGTAGTAACCAACCGAATAAGAAAAATTTTTCAGAAGATAGAAACCTATACCGCTCACCCAAACTCTCATGAACACATGGACACTCTGAGATAATAATTAAGGGCTAAGACAAAACGTTTTAGATGATTTCTAAACTGCTCAAATCTGCTTTTTAACAACAGAAGTGATTTACAGAGAGCTCGATAATAATTAACATAAGGGTGAAACCAAGCGTTAGAAAAAAAACGCTGCAAGGAATATTGGTGCGGCATTTAGGCCGAGCCAAAGGAGCATAAGATGGAGATGCCAACTGAATAAGGATAGAAAGAAAAAGAGCGAATATAAATATATTAATATCCACTTGGACCTGTGTGGGAAATGCTACCAAAAGTCAGAAGCCATACAGTACATAACATCAGGGTGCATTTACTTAGCACACACATATTATTTGCATAGGCACAATCTAGTAAGGAATCATACATCGAAAATTAGCCAACAAGTATGGGTTCCTTAACATTTATCTACCATATTACAATACAAACCTGTTCCGATATTTGACAACTTTTTTGACTCTACTATGATCGAGTAATGGGCACTGATAGAAAGGTGACGAACAACCGACCCGACATGATGCTGCTGGATAAGAGGGACAAAGCCGTGTACCTGATTGATGTTGCCGTGCTCAGCAATACATGGTTGAGAAACATCCGAGGAAAATGTAAGAACTGGCTTTAGAGATCTAACAAATGTAGGAACAGGACAGGGTCAAAGTGATACCCGTCATCGTGACATTAACGGGTTTGATACCCAAGATCTTGGAATAAAAGCTACCAGAAATACGACCTCCTAAAAACAGCTATATGTACCTCCAAAAAAACGCCATTTGGATACTTGCGATTTGGTCAGAAAATTTTTACAGGAAGGACCTTGATTTCGTTTTTCTTAACTCATCTACTTCTTTTAATATTTTATCCGGGATGGGTGATGTACACCAACATTTAATAATTAGTTTATAATAATAATAAAGATAATAATAATAATAATTTTAATAACTACTGACTGTCCTCTGGGCAGGTTCCTGGAGACCGAAGGCTTTCTTGTGGCCATCTAGGATCAGGTAATACCAGCAAGAAACTACTTGAAGGAGAGATAGAGAGATAGGAGACTATCCAACAGAACTGGCGTGTGCCAAAGATTTGCTTTCACAGACTACAGGGAACCGCATGATGCAGCGAATAAAATAGTGCACGAAGAACTAGCAGTTAAGATAAAACTGCCAAAATTAGGTAGAGTTCCGTTTTACAAATACACTCCGGAAGCCGTTCTCGAAAACAATGCATATCAACTGTAATAGATCAATGTATTCTCACTGATCAGCGTCCTCCTCATAAGAGATCCGGTATTATAGCTGCCTATAAACTTGCTAGGAGAACAACACTGGTCGATGTCGTTGGTCGAAAAATAGAGAGATTTAGAAAAGCATATAAGGAGGTTGTGGAGAATGGAAACCGTTCGAACAATACTAGTAATTATATCTACTGGTGTCATTCCAAAGAATTTCCTGAAGAATATCAAGGCATTTGAACTCAACCTCCATATATAAGAATATGCTAAAGGCAGTACTACTTGCGACAGCCCGTATATTCCGAAAGTTTGTCTGGAAACCTGAAGAAAAACGAGATGCCCAAGAGGTATGATAATATGAAAAGGATTCCATCAGAGCTCAATCCTTTTGATATCCAAGATATTTGGGATAAGTGAGTGTTCCCTTACGAAGAGTGCGAATGTCATTGGGCCAATAATAATAATAATAATAATATTACCGAAATTGACAATCAATTTCTCAACAAATGTTGGGTTGCAAGCCCATTCCGGATGCATGCATCAAAAGGAGTGGGCTGGTTTCTATTAGTTCTATGTATTGTCCTGTAAGAATTTTCTTATGTTGTGGCAAGTACTGAGCAGGATTGACTTCTGGATGTCGATAAAGGTGTCAGTATGCAGTCCTATAAATTTCAGGTTCTCTTCTAGCGTTTTGGGAAATAGTCCAGTTGACGATACGATGATCGGTATCACATGCCCCTTATTCAGTCCCACATCTGCTGTATCTCAATGGCCGGTATATATTTGATATGCTCTTAATATTTATTCAACACGTTGTTATTGTTGGGTACAGCGACATCTACTAAATAAGCTGTCTTTGCTTCCTTATTTAACAGCACTACATCAGGTCGATTATTTATCACCCGTCTGTCATGTTATTTGGTCCATTTTGGTGATTGGTTTTTAAGTAACCCATAAGCTTTTGAACCACTCGGGATGTCGCAAGTAGAACTACCTTTTGCATGGCCTGAAAAAGGCGTTCATTAAGACCAAGTTCCTTGATGTCCTGAAGCACATTTTTTGGGATAACTCGTGTTGTTGACATAATGAAAGGTATGATTCGGACGCTCTTCATTCCCTAGTGTTCCCTAAGTCACGGTATTTTTCAATCTTTTCTGCATACTTCTGATGTAAATTATGAGTATTCGGTATAGCCACCTCTGTCAAAGTTGTTTTTCTTGCCCTTTTACCTACAAGAATAAGATCTGGTTTATTATAAATGTTAGTTTGGTCTGTCAAAACAGTGCGGTCCCAATACAACTTGTAAAGATTATTTTCTAAAATTAGCTCAGGGTTGTACATATAATATGGCACTCTTTGTTCCTCCAAGAACTGTAATTTCTCTGCTAGTTCTTGGTGCAGAATTTTGGCTAATGCATCGTGTCTCAACTTGTATTCACTCGCAGCCATTTGACATCTCCTGTGACATGTTGTATGGTCTCTGATATTCGACATCCATACCTGCAGCTGTCATTTACAACTATGACACCTTTCGTTATATATTTTAAGTGGTTTCTGGATGTAATTACTTGATCTCGTATGGCAACTAAGAAACCCTCCGTTTGAAACATCCATCCCGACGTCATTATTATTATTATTGTTATCTCTACTTGTTGTCTCACAGTATTCCCGTGGTTGTATTTTATACTGGCGGGATTATACCAAGTCAGTACAAAAAAAAAAACAAAAAAAAGGAAAAGAAAAAAAAGCAACTATTGTGTTTTAAGAAATTATCTAACGATGCTACATGTTTTCAAAATGACCGATTTCCGGATGTTCCTGTAAATGTCTGTATTAAGTTCTAATTGAGCCAAATGCGGTGTAAACGTTGTTGGGGTGAGACCTGTTACTGATATGACGAGAGGAACAATGATGACTCTTTCCTGTTTCCACAGTCTTTTTACTTCCATTGCCAAGTCGATGTATTTGGCGATCTTCTCACTGTAGTTCGCTTGGATGTTCTCGTCGTTGGGGACAGCCATGTGAATTAAATAAGTGATCTTCTCTTTTTTAGATTGAAAGTTGATATCGGGTCTGTTTGCGGGGATTATTTTGTCTGTATGAATGTCAATATCCCAGCAGAGCTTGTAGTCTTCGTTTTCAAATATGGATGTTGGTATATAATGGTAGTAAGGGTCTGTATTCTCCGTTAGTTTGCATGTTGTGGCTAATGTTTGATGAACGACCTTCGCTGTTGAGTTGTGTCTCGCGGTGTATTCAGTTCCGGTCATTATTCTACATCCACTCGTTACGTAATCGATCGTTTCTCTCTGCAGGTGACATCTCCTGCACCTGTCTTCTTCAATGGTCGTGTCCTTCATGATGTGCTTTCGATAGTTTCTGGTTGCTATAACTTTGTTCTGGATGGCAAACAGGAAGTCTTATTATTATCACCCTAGAATAACCCTGTGTTTATAATAATAGTTTCTTGAATATTTTTTTATTGTTTTCAGCGGGCTGCCTCATAATGTTAGAATTACTTTGTATAATGAAAAAAAAAATATGTACAAAAAATAAAATAAATTTAAAGTACGTCAATGACTTCTTCAATTTTTCCATATCAAAACAATTTACCTCAACTGTATCTGTTTTCAATTTGACTGTTACCGGTTTTTGAGTTCCCAAAATATAAACTTTTTCACGTTATTATACGCCTTAAAAATATCGAAGATCTTTTATGTAAATTAAAAATGAATTGATTTAAATGTTCTCAAGTTATCGTTCGGGCGAATTTTGTGTGTACATATACAAACAATGTATATAAATTGGACTTCTTTCTTGGGTATAGGTTTAATTGCAAAATCAAACAATGGAATTAACTTGACGTTTTGTATATCATAGTAGGCTTTCTCAAAAATTGCTCATTTTTTTGGGTATGTAAGGCTATCCTATTCCTATCTACAATTAATTTAAATACATATTACATTACATACCCAAAAAAAATAAGGAATGAGCAAATTTTGAAAAAGCCTACTACGATAGGCGAAACGTCAAGTTAATTGCATTGTTTGATTTTGCAAATAAATCTATATCCAGGAAAGAAGTCCAATTAAAATATATCGGGTTTAGGAAACAAATTGAACATCCGAAATCTTCGCCGGTCTTGATACTCTATCTACTACGGAGCAGCATATAGCCATCTGTCGCGAAACACATAACCCAAGAGTAGTAAATCAAAAGCAGAAAATACATAACGCGGCAAGGACCAGTATATAGCAGAAAATTGATTTTTTGGGATGAACGCTTGTTGAGGATCCACAAAATCCGGCAACCCCGCGAAGTTCAGGAGAAGAGCAGAGCAGAAAGTAAGCGTATTCATTTTGGCGCTAGTTGTACTCGTCTTTCTAGTTGACTGTACTGATGAAAACCCTAAGTCAGAAACACGTGTCTATGGTTAGCCAAATTCCATTGCTTTAGCGGTCATCCCAAAGAATCCATTTTCTACCATATGTGTGTTGATTCTTAGTCCTTCACGGATGGAAAAATATAATGTGTTTTCATTCCGGGTGTACATCCGTTCACTACTGTCATTCTGAGAAGAACCAGTCTCTATTCAGACGCGAGTAGTAATAGTGTCCGAGCTTTCTTATGCCTTTATTGATTGTCATGAACTTCTGATGCTGGGCTGGAACAAATTAATATTCTTGTTAATGTTAAAATATATTTGTTTATTTATTTAATTATTGTTCTTTTAAATTGAATCTGATATAGTATCTCCATATTCTAATTACTATAACGTCCCTTGTTATACGGAACTGGTAATCGTCTTATTTCTACTTTTATCTTAATTTTTTATAACGTTCCTTGCTATACGTAACTAGTAATCTTTATATTTCTACGTTTCTCTAGTTTTATTTTAATACTCTTCTTAATTCTTAAGTTCCCCTGTACGCATCTTTTTTTAAATACCCATAAACTATTCTAAAACTATTATGGCCCTTTACAAATAATTATATACATTTTATTTTCTTCTGTGAGCTCCAAAATATCTTTAGGACTATATTTTCTTGACTTTTTTCTCTTAACTTTCACTACTCTATTTCATATTTTTGCAGTTGTCACACTTTTCGTAGCTTTTAATGACTTTTTCTTCATCAATATACATTTTTTCTTCTTGTGAACACTCTATCTTTTCTATAAACATGCTTATTTCGCTCACATGCATTTTGCTCACTTCATTTCTGTACTTGACATATTTTGTGTAGCCAGAATGATATCTTCCTACTCTTCTATATTTTCTTCATAAATCTACACCTTTTTTTCTTGTAAATTCAACGTTTAAGGGTTATCTCATAACTGCTATTACTTCTCGTATCTTCTTTATACTTCTATAACAATTTTATTCTTCTTTTTTTCTTTCACTCTTCTTAAACACAAAGAACTTACTGGTTTTTCTTGATTTGGTACTAAGGTCTAAGCTCATTTCTTCTCACTTCATCTGCATACACTTTATTTTTCGTGCTTCTTTTTAACTTCATACATTTTCTACCTCACTTCTTCTTTTATTGACACCTATTTCTTAGCATTTTTCTCGTTACTTATACTCATATAATTTCTTCGTAAAACTTTTATTTGTCACTTCTTTAATTAACGTTTTTTTCTTCACCTCAAAACAAAAATAGCTACAAAATAGAATCCCAGAAACAACTACTCCGCTGGTAATACCAACACCAACATTGAATTACCCTTTTACCCTTTGATTTTTCATTTCTTTATCTGCAAACACTTGTATTTTCGGGTAATTCCTACATAGTCTTCGTACTTGGAAATTATGTTTTGTAAACATGTATGTTACATGTTTACATCTTGTATTACTTTATTTTACACTCGACATATAATTCTTCGCAAACTCTCTATTCGTCACTGTTTGCATAAACTAGTACATAATTCTTCGTAAATCCTCTGTTTTTTCTCACATTTAACTAATGTATAAATCTACTTAAAAACATTTTCTGGCTTCTCCATTCTAATGGTTCGCTCTGCTGACGTTACTTTTGCACCTTCTGTGTTTCCCAAAATCATCTTAAAATTCTTGAATTATTTTCTTGTTGTTCTTTTCCTTTTACAAGCATGCATGACACTGTTAGTAGTTATTCAGGAGAGAAGCCCCTCCTCCTCATTATACATCTACTCCCCCTCCCCATAACGTTTTAAAATTATATTTATTCCTCGTCCCCCTAATAGTGAAAATATTTAATCGAGTTCCTTAACTTAGCCTTGTCGCCTAAGGTTATTTCTTAAAGTTAAAGTTTAAAAGGGGTAAATACGCGTTGCTGCTTCAATTTATAATTTGAAATGTAAAGTAACAAACAATTCTGAAATTTGTCAAATCTCTAAAAGAAAAAGGGGCTCTCGAGTGAGTTTTGAAGCAAGAAAAATTAAAAAGAAGATAAAGTGACGGATGAAATTTTCAAGTGTCCTATTGGCTATATAACTATAAAAAAAGAAGATGCAGGCCTAATTATTCTTGTGATCATAAATTTTGTCTTAATTGTTTAGTCGAGTGGACAGTGGGCAGTTAACGTGTGTTCATTGTGTAGAAAAGAGTATTGCTTTATCTTTTTGTTATTTAATTCTGAATACATTCCTTTGCATTATTATCAGCTTATGAAAACTTGAATATGAGTGAAGTGAAAGTTTATTTTAAAAACCATTTAACTCTATAAACATAGATAATGTGGACAAAATTTTAACGAATGATGTATTGGAATAAAATAATTTATTTCCAATGACGCTGAATCGATTGATTCAGATCTAGAACTTGACCAAACTGATGAAAATGTAATGGTAAAACATTTTGTATTGTTTAAAGCTATGCAATATTTCGTACGGTATTAGACATATAAACATATATTATGCTATTTTTGTTATTCATACATCGATTGGCTCTTGGAAATGGTGCTCACGAACATATAAATACTCATTATAAAAGAAAAGTTAAATATATAGATTTAGATATTAGAAATGCATTTGTTCGAAATCATTGTACCGGATGATACTTCCAGACGTATGTTTTTTTTGTAATGTAACTAAAATTCAAATAAAAGTTGACGAAGTACCAAAAACGTAATTTATTTTTTAGTTTTAATATTATATGGAATTGCCTATAATCTGGAGTATTCATATGTCAAAGGGGCTATTATATTAAAAGTGTAATTTACAATTAAAGACATGCTTGTAATAGTACATTTACAACTTGAATCTCACTTGCCGCTAACCCAAAATAAAATATAAAATATTAGTTTGTTTTTTATTTACTTTTATACCCATTTTAGAATCCAGATACTTACCGAAAATTACAGCTAACCGGAACGTATAACATTTGAATATTATTACATTTACTACAATAAAACAACTCGTAGTTAATAAGTGTAGAGCTTATTAGGGGACTAAAAAGACACGAATAATTTGTTAAGTTTTATACATATACAAATCAATATATTTTCGCCTATGTTTTACTTGTTATGTATGTGAATTGTAAAAAGAGCTTTGTGTGTTATTTTGTTTATCTGTAATGTAGGAATTTGCTCAAATATCGTTAAAAACCACAATATAAAATACTATTACTTTTATCTGCGCTATTTCCAGATCATTAAAATCTGCATTTCCAAATTTCATTAAAAGACTGTATTTACTAAAACGATGTGTACATTTTATTAAGCACTTAATTAAAATATAATGTAACCAAAATACTACTACTTATTAGACATGTGTTTATTATTATTATTATTACTATTACTATTATAAAGCAGTAAGAGGCAGGGCTGATGAGACTGCTGATATGCTATTCTTCTTTTAGAATTATCACAGTTTTTTGGTTTTATCACAGTTTGTATTTTTTGTTGTTTTTTATAGTTTTTATCACCGGAATCTTCTTTCTTATTATCACAGATTCAGTCTGAGATTTCATATAATCTTAAGTGTTCTATTTTTGAAGGAATTTTTGGAAAGAGCACTGACAGTCTCATCTTGCAAAGCATTGACCCTATTGATTAGAAAGTTTTTTCTAGACAGAGTAGTATACTTCTCTTTAACCAACTTTCTGGAATGTCCTGTGAGATTTGGGTTGCTATTTTTGATAAAGAAATCTAACTAGAGATCTGGAGAGTAGCAGTTGCTCAAGATTTTATATGTCTCAATTAGATCTCTGCGTTCACGCCCTCTTTTAGGGTTATTATCTTGAGCCTAGCCAGTTTGTCAGGATATGGAAAATTCATAATACCAGTAGGTATTTTTCAATATCCTTTATGAAATAATTGGTGAGACTGATCTGTCACAAAAAGCCTTTTGTATTAACTAAATTAGGAAATTGGCTTTGTTACAATTGATGATATGTGAGTTTCCCATTTTAGATTATTTGTTACAATTACTCCGAGATCCTTTTGTTTTATAATTGCCTTGACTGAAATGTTCTGTAGATGATAGACCAGGTGTGGATTATTCTTGCTAATATGAAGAATCGTGTATTTTTCAGAATTTAATGTGAGTTGCCATTTTATCTATGTATCTGAGGTACATCACTAATGATATTGTACCATTTGGAATATTAATCATTTGTGATTGCCGAAGTGTTCCCACTTATACAATAGTGGCATGTAGGGGTGGGCAAAATAATCGATTAATCGAAAAAATATCGATTAATCAATTAATCGATTAGATGTTTTAGATAGATCGATTAATCGATTGTCCGATTAATCGATTTTCCGATTAATCGATTTTTCCATTAAACGATTTTTCGATTATTCGATTTTTTTTTCGATTAATCGATTGTCCGATTAATCGATATTTCGATTAATCGATTTTTCGATTTTCTGATTAATCGATTTTTCGATTGATCGATATCCCGATTAATCGTTTTTTTTCGATTAATCGATTTTCCGATTATTCGATTAATCGATTTTTTTTCGATTAATCGATTTTTTGACTAATCGATGTTTCGATTAATCAATTTTCCGATTAATCGATATATATCGATTTTCCGATTAATCGATTTTTCGGTTAATCGAAATATCGCCCACCTCTAGTTCAATTTCAAAAATTTTGATTTTTAGGTTTCAAAATTCTAAAAAATCTATACAGTTCAACTGGGTGCAAAATGGATTGCAAACTCTTAACTAAATTTTTTATGGTCTTTCTTTTAGGAAATTCCAGTTTACCCCGAAGATAACATACTTCTATAATTTCCAACACCAAACTCGCATTTTTTAATCTTTGCTAAAGTCTAAAATACATATATACCATCAGAAAGGTTATAAAATACTACTAAGATAAGATTATAGATGCCGTTTTGGTCAAAGTGGAACAATATATATTTTAAAGCCATTCAAAATCTGAAAATCTCAATTATTAAATTTCAATAAGTAGTTCAAAAACAATTAAATTTAGACATATCATAAAATAGTTTTTCTAGAGGAATTCGAAATATCCTGTCAAATATAAATCCTTTCATTTAAAAAGAGTTCCTTATTGCTGAACAACTTTTTTGAGGTAAAATGCACATTGCACAATAAAAATTATTTGCAGAAATGCATGACTTTCTCTTGTTATAATAAAAGAAACAACTTGTGTGAAAAAAAAAACTTTTTATTGTAACTTTTGTTAAGGCGCTATCAAAAAATCTTGTCAACGCACCCTTTGTATTATTATTCTAATTATAAAAAATAAATAAATATTATACTTGCAGCAGTACGTATTTTATGTAATGTGCTAATTTACAAGTTAATAAACTTTTTATTCATGGACAAAAAAACTAACTGTTCAATGTGATCACCTGTTAGCGATGATCGTAAGTCCGTGACTATGTGACCACTTCTACTGAAAATTCGTTCAGAGGGAACACTTGATGCCTGGATAGTCAAATATTTCTTGGCACATTTGCTGAGTACCGGAAATGTACTTGAATTTTGTTTCCACCATAACAATGCATCTTCATCAACATTGATTTGTGGTATATTTTGGTATTGGTTAATTTCTTTTTTTGTTTTCGCAGATAAACTTACAGGCTGAAAATCTTCGCAGTTTTTGAGCGATTTAAAAATGGATGAAAGTCCCCCTTTTTCTGAGCAGGGTCCACTTTTTGCTGAAAATCATCTTCAATTTGAAGGTCGTTTACGAACTCCAGGATATGTTCGGTGATGTCGTCGACTTCAGAGTTTGTAAAAAATAATGCTTTAAACCGGGGATCCAAAAAACAAGCAATTTTCAAGGTTGTCCGGGTTCCAAAATTTTTTTCGTATCGGTCTTTTAAAATGTTGAGGATCGTAAGAGAAATTTCTCTTTTAAAAGAAATAATTTCATCGTCAATTTGTGTCTCATCGTATTCCTCGATTAAGGTTTTACCCAGTTCTAAAGCGATTGGCATTATTGTTGATCCAGTGACGTAAGTTTCTCCTGAAAGGGTATCGGAAATATGTTGTATTGGGTCCAGCATTTCTACAACCACTTTTAGAAATTTGAAATCGTCGCTGTCTAAAATAAGTTTTCGATAACATCCATTTTTATATAATTGTAAAAAGTCAAGAAGAGGTAGCTCCAGTTCGATTATTGTTTTAATCAGTTTTAAGAGAGACCACCAGCGAGTTTTTGAGTAAGAGGGTATTTTTTTTGTCTCCATTTTATATTTTTCCTGGATGGATTTGAAATCTCTGGCTGCTTTCCAGCTGTGAGCAAAAATCTTTTGAATATTTTTTATTTTTTCCAATGGTTTTATTAATCTTTGATTTTCAAAACATTTATTTGCGGCAATATTGATTGCATGTCCAAAACAACATACGTGTATTTTTTCCATATCTTTAATGGCTTTCACAATATTACTACCATAATCAGTAGTAAACGCTACATGAAGGTTTTCATTTTCAATATTCCATTCATTTAAAATTATATTGATATGATCTTGTAAGTTTTCTGCTGTATGATGTTCTTCCATTTCATAACATCCTAAGCAAATACTAATCAATTCAAAACTTTCATTTATAAAATGGCATGTAAGAGCAACGTATGATCTGATAGCAACAGAAGTCCAACAATCAGTAGTAAATGATAAGAATTTTGCTTGTTTTAAATTATTTTCTATCTCATGTCTGGTTCGATTATATAAATCAGGTATCAGCTTTTCTGTAAGAGATTTTCTACTAGGCAGTTTATAACTTTTATTCAACACTTCAACAAATTTCTTGAAGCCATTTTTTTCCACTATATTATACGGCATCATCTCTGTGCTTACAAAATATGCTAAATATTTGTCAATTTTACTTTGAGTTTTTTTTGTTATGGTGAAGCTTTTTAAAGACCTCTGTGATGTTTTTGGGGTGATATGCTCAGGAGAAAAAACATGTGGGGTTGTTGTTGCTGGTGCTACCGTATCTTGTTCTTCCTCAGAATTTGTTACCAATACAGCAGATGGCGATAAAACAATTTCCATGTCTTCCCTTGGATCGTCCGTGTCTGAGTCACTGAAAATTAAATAAAATTTAGTTAAAATAAAAAATGCACTAAAATGTTAAAAAAATCAAACTTTAAAATATATGTTAAATATTTTGAAGTCACCACCCAGTTTATTACTAAAATTTATAACAGTAGGGATAAAATATAAATAGCGACTAGACCGAAAAGTATAACCTTTATATGGATCATGGCAAAAATGTCTCTAGTTATTTGGAATTATTTTTTATTGTTTTAAGCTGGATTTATAAACTGTGAAGTTAAGTTTCGCGGTTAGAGGTTAAGGATGAGTTTCTGAGGTTCGATTTAAAACGAAGGAACTTTACATGTGTATTTGTAAAGGTCGCCCGCGATGAGGTTGGAGGTTCCCATTACGTCGCCTTGAGGTTCGATATAACCAAATTTTATATTTGAAACTCAACCTCAACCTCCAACCGCGAAACTTAACTTGACAGTATCTAAATCCAGCTTGACTGATTAAGTAGATACCGACTTAAAAATATTCAATTTTAAAAAATATTTTAAAAATTTGAATATTCATAGAAAAAGTATAGTATTAAACACGCAGAGAAATGACTACTACTGCTGCTTGTTGAAATTATTCCATGACTATTTATGCCAAAAAACGTCAGGTGTTTTTTCAAGATCAGCTAAAAGTACAGGGTCTGTTCCTTATAATTAGTGCTCTTCTGTCGTTTTTAATATTAGATATAGAAAAAAGTGTAAATACAAAAGTTGTAGGCTTTAAATTGAATTATCTTAAACATTCGTCAAATAAAAAAAAATGACAGCAACATACACTTTTTTAAATGGAAAACCCTGTATATTTCCACATTTTTGGATTCTTCGGAAAATGGTGAACATATTTAGAATAATGTCTTATACCTAAATTCAATTGTTTTCGTAATATTGACGTTTGAAATTGGATATTTTGGACACTTTAACAAACTGTAAAATTTAAACGGTTTAAATAAGATCAAAATGGCATGCACTTTCCTATCTTACTTTTTTATTATCTATCACGTCTGGTTTGACCGGAAGTTGATGTCCATATGATAGATAATGAAAAGTTAAGATAGGAAAATGCAAGCCATTTTGCTCTTATTCAACCCAATTAGATTGTAAAGCTTGTTAAAGTATCCAAAATGTAAAATTTTAAACGTCAATATTACAAAAACAATTGAATTTTGGTATAGGACATTATACACGAAATATGTCTACATTTTTCCGAAGAATCCAAAAATGTGAAAATATACAGGGTGTTCCATTTAAAAAAATGTATGTTGCTGTCATTTTTTTAGTTGACGAATGTTCAAGATAATGTAATTACACTTTTTTGTATCTCTAATACTTAAAACGGCAGAAGCGCACTAATTATAAGAAACAGACCCTGTATATACTTCTCAAAGGAAAGTAACCAAAAAGCGCATCATTTAAAATAAGTAAGTTAGTAAGTAGAATTGGCAGTAACAGATACTTGAATTGATTTTAAAATTGTATAGGTAATACCGTTTACCTTGTAACCAAACCTTAAAATTGATCCGGTAATCTTGTTCAAAATTATTACATACAGTGTCCATTATAAAGTTCGCTACATATGGGAAACATTCGTATTTCTAGGTTATGGAAAAAACTTGTTTGTGTGATCGATCTCGCATGTCCAATAGCCTAAAAATTAATTATGACATCAGTCACGTGATCACTATCATGGCGGCAAATTTAAAAAATTCGAAACAGAATCGCGAAAAGTGGGATTTAGGTAGCAAAAATCAAAAAAAGTTATTTGAAAAAAGTGATTTAAATGTCATTTTATGCCTGCCTACGGAGTAGTTAGAACAAAAATAAATAATTTTGTATTTTTGGATATTGTTTTCTTATGAAATAATATTATACAGATTTCTTTATGGAAATAGTTCAAGTAACGATGTATTCAAAGTTTAATGGCAAAACAAGGTATTTTTTGAGAATTAATTAAAAATTATTCATTTGCATATGAAAATTTTTTGTAGCCCTGTATCTTGTCCGCCTATGTTTTAAGGACATATTTATTTAAAAAAATTATAATATTGGGTGTTACAGGGTATTTCTACAAAAAATGTTTATATGCAAATGAATACATTTTAATTAATTTACTAAAAATACTTCTAATGGAGAATTTTGATTTTTTTTACCATTATACATTGAAAACATAGTTACTTCAGCTATTTCCATAAAGAAATCTGCATACTATTATTTTATAAGAAAAAAATAACCAAAAATACGAATTTTTAAAATTTTTGTAGTATTCACTCAAAATTTCGTAGATGGGTATAAAATGACATTTTAATCACTTTTTTCAAATAACTTTTTTTTATATTTGCCTCCTAACCTCGCTTTTCGCGTTTTCGTATCAAAATTTTCAAATCACATAATTAATTTTTAGGTTATTACATGCAGGATCGATCGCACAAAAAAGTTTTTCCCATAACCCAGAAATAAAAATGTATCCCATATACAGGGTGTCCCAGTTCAAACGAAACAAGGCCGATATTACATATACCGTTTGTTTAGGACCTCACCCCCGCGAGGGGATGAAGGTACCAGGGTTGAAAATATGGGAAAAACCTTTGCCCCAAAAAATAAAAATCGACGGGTCCGAGCGATTTTTTTCTAAACAAACGGTATATGTAATATCGGCCTTGTTTCGTTTGAACTGGGACACCCTGTATGTTACGAACTTTATGGCGGACACTGTACAGTATGTCCCAGTAAGTTGGAACCATATGGAAAACTTTTTTATTATTAATTTTAGGAAAAAAAGTTATTCTTTATAATAAGTTCTGCATGTTCTAAAATCTAAAATACAATTATCAGATATTAAATTCTCTCAGGCGTATACGAGGTATATCAGAAAATACGAATTTTTTTTTTTTATTATTAATTTTACGAAAAAAATATATTCTTTATAAAAAGTTCTGCTTGGCCCAAAACCTAAAATGCAATCATCAGATACTATTTTTTTTTAGTCGTATACGAAGTATATCAGAAAATACGAATTTTGCTCAAGAATAAAGTACCTTTATTTTTGACAATATCGAAAATTGTTATAAAGAAAAGTTGATCAGAACTAAAAACTACGTTCAAATATTCAATTACATCCCATTATATGGAAAATAATTTTTTTAACTACGATTGAATTTTATTGTAATGGGATGTAATTGCATATTTGAACGTAGTTTTTAGTTCTGATCAACTTTTCTTTATAACAATTTTCGATATTCTCAAAAATAAAGGTACTTTATTCTTGAGCAAAATTCGTATTTTCTGATATACCTCGTATACGACTAAAAAAAAATAGTATCTGATGATTGCATTTTAGGTTTTGGGCCAAGCAGAACTTTTTATAAAGAATAACTTTTTTTCCTAAAGTTAATAATAAAAAAGTTTTCCA
The DNA here is from genome assembly GCA_030620095.1 of Kuschelorhynchus macadamiae. Classification (NCBI taxonomy): domain Eukaryota; kingdom Metazoa; phylum Arthropoda; class Insecta; order Coleoptera; family Curculionidae; genus Kuschelorhynchus; species Kuschelorhynchus macadamiae. Next base: position 1,278,782 of record JAUTXW010005441.1, read on the forward strand.
TATGGTTCCAACTTACTGGGACATACTGTATATTAATTTAGAAAAAAAAAACATAATTTTGATACCATAGAAAGACAAATTTCGTACTAATACTAACCTGTGTTGAGACTGTTGAGCTTTCAATGTGGATGGCCCAAATTGTTTAATTTTTGTAACCTCAGCAAAGAGAAGAGGGTGCTTCGTTTTCAGATGATTTCTTAAATTGGTGGTGTTTCCACAGGATCTTATGCTGCATTTACATTTTTTGCATATTGAAGTGTCGCCCGACTTTTCAAAATAATTCCAGAGAATACTACGATTACATTTGTTGCTGCTATCCATCTTACTAAAATAAATAATTTTTTGTAAATCCCTAATAGTCTTTTTTTGGCATTATTTATTTAAAACAAGCTTAAAGTCCCTTGAGCTATATGATGCCGGCTTTTTAACTTTTAGCGGATTGAACCCTATATACATTTTTAAAAAGCTTTAATTTTTTAAGAAATAAAAAATATAAAAAAAACGTGTTCAATGGTTTTTGTTGAAAAAGCAACACTTTTTTAATAAAAAATCTGGTAATATTTAAAGATTGGTTTGAAAAATTCAGAATTTAAGTTTTCAAATCCCTTCTTACCAAACTTCTGTGCCCTAAAACCTCTATACCCTAAAATCAAACTAAATAATATGATCCAAAATTTAGCTTTCTATGTCAAGCGGCTTGAGGTGAACAATTGTGATTAATTAATCACTTGATTTTTTTTAATACCCTGTATAAATGTTGATAAAATTTGTCAAACATACATGTAAAAAGATAAAATTAAAAAAAACACCTGTCTACGTGTTTTTTTCGAAAACCAACTGTTTTTAAAGAAAAAATATCATAATATTTAAGGGGCGGATTTAAATCCTTGTATATAAATTCGTAACCTTTCCATAAATACTCCCAAGGGTGCCCTGCACCCTTCTACATCGAATGGTTTAATCAGGGACGCGATTCTTTTTTTTATTCTTTTCCAAATATATGAGTTGAGAATTTCAACATTTTAACTGGCTTTAAATCTAAACGTTTTGAATTCAAGCTAAACGGGTTGCAGTTTCTCATCTTAGTTTTCAATTATTTATCGCTTGGCATCAACTTCCTGTTTAACCGGAAGTTAAAAATTTCGAGCCGTAAGTTGATGTCATGCGATAAAAAATTAAAAACTAAGATAGGAAACTGGAAACCGTTTTGCTTCAATTCAAACCGTTTAGATTTTGCAGCCAGTTAAAATGTTGAAAATTTCAAACCTCAAATTTAAATTACACCTAAGTAGTAACAACTTTTGTCTTCAACTGTTTTTTCTTTGACGTCAAATAAACAAGAAAGGGGTGGTGAAAATATAACCGAAAAACCTGTAAATATAACGTACGTACGACTTTCGTATTTAGTTTTTTCGCTAGTTTTTAAGATACCTAATGTATAGGACCATCACACGTTTGCCACCCTGTATAATGAGCATTTTCTTGCATAGGACATTGATTTCTGCACTACCAAATAATTTCACTGACGACAATTATTAACCAAGTAGTGCGGAAAGTAATACTTTACCACACAGAGCGGAAATTGACCGAACAACGAGAAACGGTACGGTGAAGCCATCAAGAGCGGTAAAGTCAGTTTCCGCACGTGTTAGGTACTAAATTTTACCACCGCCTCGGTACAAAATTTTACTTATAAGTATCTTAAAAAAGCTAGGTATTACATATTTATTTTTAGTCACAAATTAAGCTTGTTTTGCGCAATTTACACTTTGGACTAATTTTAATTTACATAAATGCCCCAAAATACTAAAATTCTCGCTAAATCTATTTTACCGTAAAAGGCGGTAAATTAATCTTACCGCACGCGAGTAGATAAAAGATTTTTACGAGATATCTTTTGGTCTATAGTCTATACTAGAAAATATCACAGTAATAATTAAAATATGGAATATCGGCAACATCGCTTAATATACGGACTTTATGTTAAAATAACATAAAATGAATTATGGGCAAAGCCTTACATCTTACATCTATAATCTGTAATAAGACTTATTATGCAATCACAGAATTATAACTAGGAAACCAGGAAGAATCGAAGCACGCAGGAAACTATGTAGATGAAATTTAAAGAGTGAGGTTAGAATAATTCACAATATTCAACTTAAAATTACTAAATCGCGTAAATATTATTTAGGTAATAATATAATATTGGTACTTACCTACCGGAGTTTTATTTGTCACAATTCCAGATAACTAACTCTACTAACAGTACGTTCGCAACCTGGGTCTGGGTATAATAACTTGAATCACAATCACAATATCACAAACTTACAAGCTTAAGAATGATAAAGCAAACAAACAGAGTTGCCAAATTTACACGGACGTAAAATATAAATCTATTCACGAAAATTCACTAACAGCCACGGATATCTTTGGAAATCTTCACAATACTTGATAGATTAGATGCTTAAAAGAGGGCGGGCGGTTTGGATGGTTTTTGGGCAAAATCGGTAAAGGGAGGGGGGGGGAATTTAATAACAAATGGCAATTTTTTCAAAATAATCGAATATTATGTCGATTAATAGGTTTTCGGATATAATAATATTATTATTAAAATCAAATAATCGATTATTCGAAAACAATCGATTACTCGGTATATCGATTAATTGGAAAATTCATAAATCGATTATTTGGAAATAATCGATTAATTGAAATATCGATTTACCTATCGGAAAATCGATGAATCGATTAATCGGAAATAATCGATTGACCGATTATTCGTTTTATCGGGAAATCGCTGTATTTATTAGTCGAAAATAATCGATGAATCGGAAATAATCGATTAATTAATCGATTAATCGATTTATCGGAAAATCGCTGAATCGATTTATTGGAAAATCGCTGAATCGATTAATCGAAATATCGATTAATCGATTAATCGGAATATCGATTAACCGGGAAATCGATTAATCGGAATATCGATTAATCGAAATATCGATTAATCGGAAATAATCGATTAATCGGAATATCGATTAATGATTAATCGTAATATCGATTAATCAGAAAATCGATTAATCGGAATATCGATTAATCGATTAATCGGAATATCGATTAATCGGAAATAATCGATTATTTTTAATAATCGAAAATCGATTATTAATTTTGATAATCGCCCACCCCTAGTGGCATGTTATCAAATGCCTTTTTATAATCCACAGTGCGTCCATTGTCTACATCTCGAGTCCAGGTATTGACAAATGGCAGCGGGTTTGTTGTGATAGATTGTCGTGAAATGGTATCGATTTAATATAAAAAGCATTATGTAAAGTTTAAAGACACTAGAAAGTTCGATATAAAAACCTACTAATCTCTTCCTTAAAAATCAGAAGACAAAATAACTTTTTTAAAAAACATTCATAGCTAAATTTAAGGCCCTAAGCCAATGTTGTCCGCATATATCTTACTTAAAACTATTTTGAAAAACATAGTGGGCGGCAGGAGTGATTTTTCCTATCCTTTTACATACAAGAGATAATGGAAGATAAGGCCTGCTCGGCCGGAGTATGAAAATTCACTTGACGCAAATATAACCACTTAAAATGCAAGTAAATAAAGACTTTAGAACAGTCAAAGCCAAAATTACCATTTTGTTGTTATCCTAAAAGTTTTAACTAGATATCATAAGCCCTTCAGGCAAATAAACAAGAGGCAAGTTGAATCGATTTTTTTCAAAACACTGCAACAATAAATGGATAAAATATAACTCAGTCGACAACTTATATGAGTTCATTGTTTGTATTCAGAGAATAATAGAGGATACTGAAAAACCTTAGCTGCAATTTTTATCACCTCATATACAGGGCGATACGAGAGCTCCAAGTTAGGGGTATCTCAAAAATGAGATTTTTTTGTTTGAACAAATATTTTCAAAATTCCTTCAGAATTTCAGGAAAATATATAGTCAAAATACACTGTTTCTGAAAGCTTGGGCCAAATCAGACTCATAGAAAAATGTTTACAGCACAAAATAAGCTTATTTTGACCTAACCCTAAAACCCTTCATAAAACCTAAATTAAGAGAGATAATGAGCTCAAAACTAAACAGAAAGATATATTTTGTCATAAGCTTCATTTTGAAGCCTGGCACGACCTTTTTGGTCAACTTAACTTTTAAGTGAAATTTTTCTGAAAAATTTAACTTTCTATTTTCACTCATAGCGTCTAAACGAAAAGTGATACAATTTAAAAAAAATGCATATTTTCACGACATCTTTCGAAATCGATAGGTCCCCGATTTTTAAGAATTTTTTTGTTTTTATTTTCACCGCGGGACTTTTTTCGATCGAAAAGACCAGCTGATCGGTCGGAACTTTTACAAATTTTAACCGCGCGCGCTCGTACTCGTATCAAAAGATAGGGAATAATAAAAAATTTCGTTTATCGTTTTAGAATAATATTATATATAGGGCGCTTTTTGGCTAGAACTTAGAAAGTTCAAGTCATTCGTAAAGTCAACGCGTATAGCGCCGAAGCCATCGATAAGGAATTTTTCCTTCAACGGAGGATGCACACCGGAGCTGCTATTTGAAATTTTGCATATCACCTTGCTGGGGTAATCGGAAAAACAGAAGATAAACTGGTGCTCTAAATTATCGTAAAGAACATACTACAAGTAAGCGGCCTTCCGAGTCTTGACTTTTTGCAATCCTATCCCAAGCTATTAGTTAACCCTTTGTGCTTAATAATTATTTTGGCATAATCTTACAAGTGTTTATTATTTTATTTGAAGTAATCCGGTAGTGCATTTAATTCCCTTGAAACGTTTGAAAATTTCTAAGCTTCCATTTCTTAGCCTTCGGCAGTGTTGACTTTAATTTTTTTAATTTATTTTTTTCAAAAAGTGAACTTACTCATAATATTCAAAGTTAATAATTTTTTCTCATTGAACTATTGAAACATTTAATAACTTATTTGAACATTTAAACATTTTTGTAACTGTCAATTAAATTGTTTAATTGACTTACTGATCATAACCCTATGTAGGCAATATTAGTGTTATCCGAGTCCAAGTTCGCGACCCTTTTACTTATTAAATTGCTTAATAATATTGTTGCTTTTAAATAAATAACCTTTGCTAATTTTTAAAGTGTCGTTAAAACTAAACCAATTTTCTTTTCCAATTTTGTCTAATACTGCGAGCTATTTATATCAATTTAATCTGATAACGTTTCATTTACTGCTATTTAGTTTAAAGTGCTTTGTCTCACATACTGGGTGGTGCAACCAAGATGGGGTGGACGATTGTGGGCAAATGGAGAGGAATGTCAAAAAAAAAATTGGGATATGATTGATAGTCAAGAACGCTGTGTTTTAAAATTATACCCATTATACAGGGTGGTCTGAAAAGTTCGTGGTGAACCAAACTTATGTTTTTTTAAATGAGATACCCGGTATATTATTATTTTAGTTGATTCTCCTATTCGTTGCGATCATTTTGATATAAGGTTAGTTGGGTCTAAAATTTATACCAAGGGAATGGGACGAGGTTAAAGTGGAAAAAAGGGTTATACTCCGGCCATTTTTTGAAAACAATTGAAGCAGGTATGGAAAAACCAAATATTCTATAAAATGTATTGTATCTAGGACTATAATAATCGCTTGTAAGTCGTTCAAAATTATTCACTGTTATACAGGGTGGTCAAGTTTTGCAAATTTATCTTGGATTGAATTTTTTTAAATGGAACACCCTGTATATTTTGCTTTCATGTTAAAGATAACATTACTAGCTTTCAGAAAATACCATATTTGATACCTTTTTGACCAACAGTTTTTCAGTAAACTAGCTGTGAAATCAAAATTTCTTCATTTTAACACGAATTACTCTGAATTCACGTTGTTAAAATTGACAATTTAATATTAGGAGGCCATGATATCATCATAAATTGAACAAAAGATTGACAGTCCTGTCAAAACAGCAAAGTGTCAGAATATTGTCATCAGTAAATAAATAAATATTGTTCTTTGATGATGCGATGCCGAAATAAAAACAAGATAGAAGCTTTTGCAAGTTTATCATAGAGATTTTAAGAAACAGGAAATGTTGCTTTCAAAAACACGTAAAGTAATTAATAAACCAGTTACCAATGAAGATAATGCTTTGACAGTATTAATAACAGATCTTTTTTACAAAAAAAAAATAAATTTAATATAAATCAACAAAAACAATGTAATTAAAACTTATAAAAGATGTTCAACTAAACCACCGTTTTGCTGAAGGCACATTTCGAGTCTATCCATAAATGAAAGTTTCACTTTTCTCAAAGTCAGGTCTGAAATGTTGCGAAAACTGCTTATTATTCTCAACTTCATATTTTCCACTGTGGTTGGAACCTCTATAAACTTCTTCTTTAACATGTCCCCATGAACAGAAATCTAGTGGCGTTAAATCGGGTGACCTCGCAGGCCACTTAACTGGTCCACCTCGCCCAATCCAATGCTCTGCTTTCCAATTATCGAGAAAATGTTTTACATGCCTATGGTAATGCGGGGGTGCTCCATCATGTTGGAACCATAAGGAATTTCTTAACATTAAAGGTAAGTCTTCGAGCAATACGGGCAACTCATTTCTCAAAAAATTTAAATAGACTTCTCCCGTTAAATTCTCTTCAAAGAAATATGGCCCTATAACATGAGAACCAATTATACCTCCCCAAACATTATTTGACCATTTATTTTGATGGTCCACCTGCATATTATGTTTGTTAACCAAGCGGTTGCTTTTAAAAGTTGCTTCATCTGAAAACAGCACCCTATCTACAAAACCTGGATTATCCCAAATTGTATTTAAAAACCAAATTGAAAACTCTTGTCGTTGGACGTAATCGCGATCATACAGTTCTTGGTGTAATTCAATGTGGTAGGCATGATATTTATGTTGTTTCAGAATCCGTTTAATACTAGTGCGTTCAATATCAGTAGCTCTCTCAATTTCCCTGGTACTTGTGTGTGGATTTTCTTGCACTGTTAATAACACTGTCAAAGCATTATCTTCATTGGTAACTGGATTATTAGTTACTTTACGTTTCTTAAAAGCAACATTGCCTGTTTCTTGAAACCTCTCTAATAAACTTGCAAAAGCTTCAGGTCTTGGTTTTTTTTCGGCATCGGGATATCGTACCGCATAAATCCTGCTTGCTAGTAAAGGTTTTTTTTGACACTCGCCCAACATAAAAGTCATGTTTATCAACTCTGGAGTACTCAAACTCATCGTTACTTAACAATTTCTCGGCTTATCGTCAAAAAACAATGGTAATTGATGCCAATTCTCTGACACTTTGCGGGTTTGACAAGAATGTCAATCTTTCTTTTCATTTATGATTATATCATGACCTCCTTATAGGTAGTCAATTTAAGCAACGTAAATAATACCGTTTCTGTTAGAATGAGTAAATTTTGGTTTCACGGTTAATTTACTAAAAAACTGTTGGTTAGAAAGATATCAAATAGGGTATTTTCTGAAAGCTGGCGATGTTATCTTTAATATGACAGTAAAATATATGGGGTGTTCAATTTAAAAAAATTCAATCCAAGGTAAATTTGCAAAACTTGACCACCCTGTATAACAGTGAATAATTTTGAACGACTTACAAGCGATTATTGTAATCCTAGATACAATACATTTTATAGAATATTTGGTTTTTCCATACCGGCTTCAATTGTTTTCAAAAAATGGCCGGAGTATAACCCTTTTTTCCACTTTAACCTCGTCCCATTCCCTTGGTATAAATTTTAGACCCAACAAACCTCATATCAAAATGATCATAACAAATAGGAGTATAAACTAAAATAATAATATACCGGGTGTCCCATTTAAAAAACACAAGTTTGGTTCACCACGAACTTTTCAGACCACCCTTTATAATGGGTATAATTTTAAAACACAGCGTTCTCGACTATCAATCATATCCCAAAAATGTTTTTTCAAATTCCTCTCCGTTTGCCCACAATCGTCCACCCCATCTTGGTTGCACCACCCTGTATTAATTAGTATTTGTTATTAACAATTCTAACAAGTTTAAGTTCTACCTTAATTGTGTCGAGCTTTTTTCTAATCGTGACATATCGAAACTGTGACTAATAAAGGTTCTCTCCTTAATTGGATGGTTCTTAAATTTATCAGAAAAAACCTGTAGTAGTAAAGTGCATGTACTGAGTGTTTCCCGAATTAGGATATGCATAGGTTAGGACAGTATTTAAGGTGTAGCTTCGAAAATTACGCTTTTTAAATATCCCTATCAAGACTCTTTGCTCGACAGCTACTCAAACTTACAGGTTGTCTTAACAGTAGAGGCTTGTCTGGAGTAGGTACATTAGAACAGTGCATGATACTTAATGTGCATGTTGTATTGATATTTTAGAACTACCATACAGTAGAAATTTCGCCACTAACATTTTCGAGGCGCATGGAATGCCGTGGTGGAATAAGTAGTGTTAATTATTATTGCTAAATTGTTTATGACAACATTTTAATTGTTGCTAACCTATTTTTTCTCTTTTAACTACGTTTGTTAACAACTGTTGTATTTTCTTAATTGTGAAATTCTTTTGATAAATATTTTCAAATAAGCTTTGATAAAAAAGTGATTTTTGGACTTTTGTCAAAAATTTAAACAACTGATCGCTACCCGACGTAGTGGTTAGCCCCTAAGTGTTAATCGTAACTAATCAAAAGAATTATTTGATAACTTTCTGAGAGGAGGTTATAATTTTATAACGTTGATGAAAAGAGGAATATTTCCCACCAAAAAACAGCAATAAAAGTAAAAATACAAAAAGATCCATAGGACAAATGTTAAGATTTTAAAGAATTTTTAGTTTTTTATCGTTTTGTAAAACTTGTCAATAAAAGTTGTATTGTTGTCTTTAGAACATTTAGTTGTAAACAGTGTACTTAGCGCAAGGTGTTTGTTGCTAAGTTTTCTTTTGGCTTTCAAACAGTAAGTAAATATAAATTCTTACTCTGTTGAGGAAACTTTGGATCAAAAAACTGTGACGCAAGTAATTGATTTAGTCAAAAAATCAGTGAAGTGAACATAAACTTTTGAACCATTTTAAACAAAAACTAAACTGCAGGTGCCTTGAAGGATTTTACTCCAAGCTTTCAGAAAGTAAGCCACTTTTGTCAGTGTTTGAATTTTAACAAATGGTGAACTGAGCGTATTTAATTTAAAAAAATATAATTTAGTATGTATTTTAGCAAACTATAATTTAAACAAACTAACTTACTTTCCACCATAATACCTTTCCATCGCTACTCTCAGAACTTGTGAAATTTGGTAAAAATAAAAATAATTATTAAATAGCATATTTGGACAGAGGCCATTTTCAGGTTCTGTTTTCCAATAAATATAGCTAAATTCACGCCCAGCAGCTTTTCTTTCCCCTTAGAGTCCGTGGGACTCTCAACTTTCTTTGAGGCGGGTGCCCAGTTTCCAGAGGGCAACCAGGGAAATAGTGGCGGGACCTCGACTAATCCTTCGGGGTTAGTCCTAATAAATAATACCCTTTTAAAAAGTATTCCCGTGAGTATGACTAACTTCAAGCATGATGTAGTTAATCTTAGTATCTGTAGCAATGAGAACGAACTAAGTAGTATGGGAAATCTACCTTATCAAGGTGAGAACATAAAAACAGAAAGTAATAGCTAAAAAGAAATAGCCAATAGTTACTCCCAAAAGGAAAATTGAAAAAATCATGTTGACACCGAAATGGAGCCTTACATGATAAAATCAAACCTATGAATTTGCGTAATTTAGTGGTCAGCCGACATTGCTGTCCTGAGCGTCAAATTTTTAATGGCAGTTATTTGGAACGTAATAAAAACTTATAAAGCTCTTCAAGCTTCAAATCATTTAGTCACCAATCCCTAGTGTCTGCCGAATGTGTCACTGAGAACAAAACGTTAAATAAAAGCTTTAAATTTGTATCCTAAAGGCACCAAATTTAACTAAATTAAAAGACCTTTTGTCTAATTCAGCTATTGAAGTTAAAGCTACAGGGCGAACCTAAAAACTCTCAAACGTCCGAAAAAGCCGACGTTTCAGTTGGATATTCTTACCATCATATAAGGCAAATGCACGAGAACGTATATGTAGAAAAAAACTAACCCAAATACCGTAACTAACTAAATGGAAAATATTAACACTCCTTTCTCTGAGTTCACAGGTAACCCATAGGCCATGGAAGGAAAATGTACTCCACATTCTTCATCCCCTAAAGGTATTACAAAAACTACGAGCCATAATCAAAACAAGATCTCTGGGAAGGAATCCATGTTAAGTAGGGATTGTTCTGTTCTGGATAAGAAAATTAGTAATTTCTGGAGCCATCAATTTTTTCCATAATCTTGCACAAGTTGCAACTCAAGCGTATTGGTCGGTATTTTTTTGGGTTGAATTTGTCTCCCTTTTTAAATATTGGAACTACATGTGCCTGGGATCATTTTTTTGGTATCGTCTGTTGATCTAGAAGCTCCCGCAAAATCATTGTCAATGACGGAACAGTTGATTAAAAAAATTGAAGGAATTTTATCAAGACCTGGGCTGAATTCTTTTTTAAAAGAGGCAACAATACACATAAGAATAACATTGCTTTGAATGTCGCAAAAAGTGGAGTAGAAATTATTAAATCTGTTTTTGATTAAAGAATCATGTCCTATAGAATTTTAACAGAACCATTGTAAATATTCAACAGTTTGTGAATGATATATCAGACAAAATTAAAAACTTAATAGAAAAACCCATATATGCTTAAAATTAAATATTGAATTATTTAGCATTTACTTCAATCATGGTAACGGAGTTCATGCAATCAAGTCCTTCAATACTCTCTTTGAAGTTATTTATGCCCAGATATTACATCGAACATCGGGTGAAATAATAGAAGTTGATGATTTAGCAGAAAAAGATGCAGCTCATTTTCTAAATATATAAAAAAATCTGATATACACTAATCAATTTTTTTGCTGCAAGATGGGTTCTATTAAAACTTTTGCATCTAAAAATGAATTTCAACGAATGTAATTCACTGCGATCTTCTTCCTAGATTACACTACGCGAAGAAGTTGAGTTTAAGTGAGCAGTTATTAACCCTCAAAATTAGGACCAATATTATTTGGCGTGTTGTGTGATAGCTTCAATGTATCCTTCAACTGGATTGGAATATAAAATCGAATCATATCCGTACTTCCAGTTAATTTTGGATACTTCAGGTATTGACTTTCCTATAGCTTTAAAGGACTAGAAACATTTGAAAGACAGAACAACACTGTATCTATTAATATTTATTCCTTGGAAAAAAATTGAAAACCCTTAGTTATGAAGTAATAGGTCCTCTACTAAAAAAAAACAAAACATTAGTTTATTAATAATTAGTGATGATAGGAATTTTTACTACTGTTATATTTCTGATATAAGTAGATTAATATCAAGTCAAGTTTCAAAACATAATGGAAAAAAATATCTATGTGATGGATGTCTTCAGTATTTTAGTTCAGAAGAATATTTAAAACTAGACATAATACTTTTGATTTCGATTGTAAGAATCAATTTATCATCAAAATTTTACAAAGAAAACAAATTTGGAAATTCCGTATCGGGACATAGTTTTAATTTGAAAATGTTCTTAATCAAATAGAGGTTCCTTTTGTTATTTATGCAGATTTTGAATATGTACTTAAATCTGTTGATAACACCGATGATGTAAAGTTAGATAGACAAAACTTGTACTGTAAAAAGTTAGACATGTCCCGTATTCATTTACATATTATTAAAAATGTTCGTTTGATGATAGTGTTTGAAAGCTAGAATTATACAGAGGGCCTAATTGTGCCCCAGTGTTTATACAATTTTTAGAAAGAGGTTCATGACTTATGTATTAGGTATTTAGAAAACTTAAAAAAATGGAAAAACTAACTAAACTAAAAAAATTGATTATCAGTATTCAAGCACTCGCTTGATATGTGATACTCTCACATTTGCAACAAACTATTTAATAATGATAGTGAAAAAAGTGGAAGATCATTACCATTTAACTGGAAAATACAAAGGAGTTGCACATTCCTTATGCAACTTAAATTATAAACAACAACATTTTATTTTCGTCATATTTCATAATTTAAAAAAATACGATTCACATTTATTTAATTTTTTTTTTTTTTTTTTTTTTTTTTTTTTTTTCTTTTTTGGTTTTTTTTTTCAGAAACATATAGTAGGAGAAATTTATTATGACCGTAAATTGGGATTGAAAAAAGACAGTATATAACTTTAAGATTTATTGATTTTTTTCAATTTTTACCTTGCTCCCTTGCAAAATTATCTGAAAAGCTAAATAATAATAATTTTAAGGAAGTATATTTTACTGGTGCTTCTGAGAATTTAGTTGCTATCCAAATGCAAAAAGTTTTAGTAGAATACAATAAACCAATTTACGAATTTTCTGTTTTAGATATATCAAAAACTGTAATGTATTATTTTTTTTATAACTTTTTGAAGCCTCTTTATGAAGATAAAGTTAAACTTTTGTACACCGAAACACAGACTCCTTCATATTAGAAATACAAACGCATGGGAAATATGTATGAAGGTTTAAAACGTTATATAGAAAAATTTAATCAAATTATAAACCAATGATTATGCTGGTCAACCCATAAACTATCTTTACGGCACTTCAGCCAAAGCATATTGTGTCAAAGTTGAGAATGATATTCTTAAGAAAGCCAAGGGAATTACAACCAGTAATATTAAAAAATAATTAGATTTCGTTCATTATAAAGATGTTGAAAATAAATAAAAAACTCTTTGTACAATGTATCTCTTAAATCTTGTTTACATACAATTTACACCGAATTAGTAAGTTAATTGACCTTAAATTCTTCTGATGATAACACCTTTGACACACTTGCATGGGATCATCAGGTATTCCTTTTTACGAATGGTTAATGAGCCATGAAGAGCTTTTAAATTTGTAAATTCAATTTTATTTTCCTATTTTAATTTTCAAGGTTACAGGATATATTAAATATCAGAAAAACTGGCACTCTTAATATCAGAAAAACTGGCACTCAGTTTTGAGTTATTTTTTAGATGCTTTAGTACTTGAAGTAAATATGTGTTTAGAAAGCATTGATTCAGAAATTTACAACAATTTCTATAGAAATTATGACAAACGATTTTCCTCACTTAAAAACTGGAGCAGAAATTGAAACCTAAAGTGTTAGCAAGAGCAAAATTTTACTACACTTCCTATAATGATAATTATAGACGGTTTTACTGTGGTGCAGAAATATTTGAGTGGACATATGAAGACTGTCTTACTGATGAACATTATAAATATCTTAACTTGCGACTTGGCTGTATGTTTGTAGCTTTCGAAAAGTAGAAAAAACAAAGAACGATATGTATTTAAATGTTCTAATAATAAAATAGGCATCTATAAAACGATGTTTTGTATATTGACTTGTTTTTTCAAAATTTTTTTGTTTAACCAATATTTAAAATGTTAAGAATTACTTAGACATCCAGAACATTAAAATGATTATTTTTAACTATGTATTAAAAAGTACTAATAAAACGAATTAGTGATGAAATGATTTTATACGATTAAAATGTAAATAATTGATTTTATGACAAATAATTTTATTATTTAATTTATCTCTAATAAAAACTAACAACATTACAATGTTTCCCTACAATAATTTGTTTTCTAAAGAATAATTATTAGTCATTTAAATTGTATTTGTATTTTATCTTCTTGGTATTAATATTAAACACATTACCTTTATTTAAGCCAGTTTGTTTTATTATGCATATCCATATCCTATTTACGCGATTGTGGCAAACTCTATATTTGTTATCATCCATCTAAAGTGCTAAAAAGCGTTAAAAAACATTGAAGCAGTATAAGCCGAATCCTGCCACAATAGTACAGTTGTTTTGTCTTACCAGATAAAACAAGCTGCTAGTCAGCAATTTTTTCAAAATTTTATATTATTATTACAATACGATTTTTGACACTAACTGGATTAAAAAACTTGAAGAAAATACTTCATACAAATTTAATTATAATTCTACGTTTTTATAGTAAAAACTCCTATTTGGCACAATTTTATTTATATTGTTAATATTAACTTTCCTGGGATTTATTTATTAACGATATAAATTCAATTACTATTATTTTTAAGTAATTTGAATCCGAAAGATTTTTAAAATACGTTGAACCCTTATGCAGACTAGTGGGGGAATTGATATAAAACCGAGATGAGATGTTTTAATAAGTATTTAAATATAGCAGCCGTAATGTTCAGAAAAACTACCCGAGTAAGGGTATATTCGTTAAATTCTAAAATAAACTGTGAAAGTGAAGTTTGCAAAAAATTAAGTGAAAAACTCATTAATTTTGTAACTTATTATGGGAACAATTATGCTTCAAAGTTTTTTCGTGTTGGATTGCGATTAGATAATTTTCATCAACAATTCAAATAGGAAGTCAAAATGGCTTTTTAATTAATTTTATGAAAAATATTGAAAGAAATTAGAGATATATCAGGGAGTTATAACAAGTTATTTCTATACACCTGGAAGTGACTTGTTTCCCATTATTATTGGTGATATTACTTTATATTCGGATTAAATTAATGCTCCTCCTATTATAAGAATTCAAAAAGTGAACGGAGTTTAATTTTTGTCTTGAGTATAATTCCATAGATAAATTATGGCAACTGCAAGAACTTGTTGAATATAGACTTAAAATACTTAGAAACCAATAATATAATAAGTACATCAATATGTATCAAATTTCGAATCTCAGTGAGGTAAATTGTATATAATGTTCTTAATCCAAGCCAAAAACAGCAACAGTGAAAATGTTAGTACAATGTTGGAAATGTTAATAATGTATCCATACGGATTGGAAAATAAGCTAAAGAAAAATACCGTAAAAAGAAAATATTATGAAGCAATCAGTACATATTAATGAAACTAATAATAAAGTGGAAGTTTGCAAATAAGCATGCTCGAATATGTGATTATCAAAAGTTACGAGTACGAAAAAATTATATTACCAATATTTTAGATAAACAACATAAAAACATAATTTATAAGGAAATATTGAATATATTTAGATAAATATTTGAAATAAAACAATTAACTACTTGGTAATCGTTTATTTGTATATAAAAATAAAAAATATCTAAAATATTTCACATATTTCGAATCCAAGAATTACGACTTTTATTTCATCCTAACCATTTTACTAAAACTTTATTTCCATTTCGCCTTAAAACTTTTTCAACTAGGTACATGTCAGGATATTTGACCTTTTGTAATTCCTCTTAATAAATGACTCCTTATTTCTAAATTATTTACATCTTTCATTAAAGGATTCTTTCTAGGATTTGTTAATGATTACCTCATATATTTTAAAAATTTCATTTGACTAATTAAGAGTGTAACCTTTTGTAAAAACTTGTCTCTGTTTGCTTATTCGGACATAGTCACCAATTTTAAATTTTGGTTTCGTAAGGTCATTTGTTTTCTTGTATGTATTGATGTCAGAACTTCTTTTTCAATGTTTCTATTGATTCCATTGTTTTTCCAGTAGTAGAATGAACTGTATTGTTATAAGTTTTTTCAGTTTCGTGTAAAATGTCTACCTATTTATAATTTCCACGTAAACTAAATTTTTCCCACATTTAAGCTTTTATAGTTTTATTTACTCTCTCCACGACACTAGTTTTTATGTTTGGTTAAGTTATATAGTGATTTATGTTAAATTTAACCATTAAATTTTTAAAATTTGTATTAAAAACTCTTTTCCCATATCGGTTTGTAAATTTTTTGGTTTAAAATAGTTTTTTAAATACCCTTTTCCGATATCAGTTTATAGATTTCTTTTTGTGGCCTTAATTCCTCTTGTAAGAATTTGTTCATGTTAATACGTCCATACAAATTTCAACATCAGGTTTGTAACCTTTAGAATCTTTAAAAAAAGTGGTTCTTAAACTTACTAGTTCCTTTAGATTAGATTAGATCTTTAAGTTTTAAGTTTCCATCCCTAACAGTAGAAATTCCAATTTTTCACTTTTCTAGTAAAGGGTGAAAAAAACCATGAGTATGATCTATTTCACGAGTTCCCTTAATCGAATCATCAGCAAATGATCTTACAAGTGTGAGATATACTTCGAGATACGCATTGTAAACGTCAACTCTTTTAGTTAATTCAAACATTTCAACAAGATGATTCAGTTGAACGACTGGGTTAAGTACTAGTTGGTTCATCTAAGAACACATCTTCATTATAATTTTAGTAAAATGTCTTCATCTTGTAGAAATGATCGAATATCATAAGGAAGATATTTAGTATATATGCATATTGATTTGTCGTCTTTCTGGTCTTTTTTTGGTAGCTGAAAAACTATGTTTGTCGATTTCTGGAGTTAAAAAGAGCCATGGCCATGGTGAAGTAAGCTCTCGCTTTGCCAAGGGTGCGGTCTTTATAGTTTTAATTAATTCTTGCAAAGGTTCAGTTACTGGTTTTAATTATTTTTCTTGTCGAACTTTGCTTTCTGTTAAATCTGATTTTAGTGCTTGATTTTTTTACTTGACAGCTTTTCGAGCTTCTAGCAGTTCTCTTTTGCAACCTTTACATTCATTTTGACTAAAATATGACGAGTCATAAACAAAGGTCGATTTTAAAGGTTGCTTGTTATAAATTTTTTAAAAATGTATAAAATTTTCAAATCCGTTTCGATGTCTCCTATATCTTTAACTTTAACTGCAATCCTTATCAATAACTAAAAAATCATCGTCAAATTTCCAATACATTGAACACATTATTTTAAAAATTTCAAACTGCATATCTGAGGTGATGTGCTCATCATATACATGTTTTAAATTCGTACTATCCTGTCTAAACAAAGTTTCATTATCTCTAAGTAGTTATTTTGGAATTGACATAAATAAAAGCAATCGTTGTTTTCATGTCAACCAAATGAAAAGTAATCTAGCATAATACTTTGATTACAGCAAACAATATCATAAAAATTATTACAGAGTTGGGTTTTACTTCGGCAGGTGATACAATGTCTTCTTCGTTTGTCGACTCAAAATATTTTATTTCTTTAATAGTATGCAATGCGTTTCTTAAAAACTCATATTTCGTTTAGTACAAGGATTTTGAAATAATATATACATTCTCAAAACGTAAACTATTTTATGATATTAAAAAACATCAACCATATTAGTTCTAAACGGCTTGTTAAAAATAAGAGCAAAAATCTTTTAGACGAAGCCTACAAACAACACGATACCGCTTAGTATAATTTTTTTGATCTAAAACATCGCAACGAAGCAAATCAGGTGTTGGCATCAAGGGCATTTAAAAGATTCAAGTCACCTGAGGCACGAATCGGTGAAAAGATTTATGCTTCAGGAATATCTGGAATTGTGGAAGCTAAATCACAATTGGGAATAGGTTTACGAAAGGGAAGCGGAATAAAGTTAAAACAAAAGAAAAGATGTTCAATGTTTTCAGTCTTTACTTAAAAAGCTAAGAAAGGAATAATTGGAAAAAAATATAAAAAGTACGTGCGTCAGAGCAAGATGCTTTGTCTTTAATCAGCAAGTACAAAGAAAGAGTAAGAAACCCCACAAATCGAATTATCTCAGTTCCAAAAACCCCAAAAACCGGTGGAGTTTTACCCTTAATCCCTCTTTCTGCAGGATGATCTGCATTTGGAGCACTTAGCAGTGGAGCTGCTGGACTTACTTCAGCCGTTAATTCAGCAAGGAGCGCTAAAAATAAATCGAAGAACAAAAAAGACTTAATAAAATTATGAAGCAATTATTTTTAGGTTTATTTTTGCGTCCGTATAAACAGAGGTGTGGGTAATATTTAAAACTGTTGATGCATAAAACATTAACTAACATTGATTTAAAAAAGTACGTCAAGAAATTGCAAATTCCAAGTTTTCTTGTTGTATTTATGTGAAATAATATGCCAAACGTTATCAGTAAATATAAAACTGGTATTATACATTTAGATAATAGTAATGAAGCAGGTATACATTGGACATTATCAATTATTTTGATAGTTTCAGCAATTTAAGCCCCCCTTTAGAAACTATATCCTATTTTAAAGCCATGATAGCAAATACAAAATTATATATAATCATAACTCTTACCAGTCTTATAATTCTTCAAATTGTGGTCAACTTTGTTTAACATTTATTTATAAAAACAGACAATAGATAATTTTAGAATAATTTAAGACAATGCGTTATAATGACGTTCACAACAACGCTGCATGCGGATTTTAACCCTCCAATTTATTTAAATGTTGACTCAGTATATGTTATAGGTTTAACTAATTTTGAAACTTTTAATGCTATTCGAAATATTGATAAAAAATCTTTTTATAAGAATGGTAACGATTTTGTTGAAATCCCTTCAGGGAGTTTTGAAATTCGAGATATTAATTAATACCTAGTAGAACAATTTGATAAAATGAGGATTTTATTTCATTTGTTTGCAAATAATAATACTCTAAAATCGGTAGCTAAACCTTCTGCAAATATCACATTTACAAAGGATAGTATAGACAAAATTTTAGGATATAAAGTTCAGGTTATTAGAGGTGACGGAAAGAGATTCAGATGTTCCTGCAGAAAATATAGAAGTTAATTCATTATGTATCGATGGCAGTATTGCTCAAGGTTCCTACTTGAACGGAAGACCTGTTCATATTATTCTGGATTTAAAATAATTGAAAGTCCACAAAATATTATGTATTTCCTGTATTACCGTCAAAGTAATAGAAAATGACTATAAGAATATTAGATCAAAACGGGGAAATAGTTAATTTCGGGATGAAACAGTTACACTTAAAATGCACATTAAAAAACTAGATAGATATGGTTATATTGTACAACAAAATTTTTAATACTCTAAATAAAAGTGTTCAAAAACATATAATAGGGATAAATTAGTCAAGAAAAACAATAGTAGACGTGTTAACTGCAAATGAAAGTTTCTGGAGTCCCTAGGACTTAAACTTTTAATATGAATGTACTTAACGTTACAGAAAAGCTCTTAATTGGTAATTCCGTCACTCATTCAGAGATTCATTCTTATAAACCTTATTTACCGACCAAATTAAGAAATAATGATGAGATAATAATTCCCGTTTATGAAATTGAAAAAGACACCCTTCCTTGCAAGAGTTTCCTTTACATAGAAGGAAAGTTAACTAGAGAGGATGAAACAATTTCTAAAACGTTCAGTTTAGTAAATAATAGAATTGCGTTTCTTTTTAAAGAAATAAGGTACCAATTAAATGGTGTTAGTATAAATTCGGTTAGAAATTTTGGTATCACATCAACTCTAAATGATTATCTTTCATTTAATGGAAATAATGAAAACGAGTCAACTAAATTAAGTAGTGCAGGCTAGCATCCTGTTAAAAGTGTTCAAACATCTATTGTCGATGAAAAAAACAAGACTTTTTAATTTTTCATAGCCCCTAAAATTTTAATGAGATTCTTTGAAGGCTATAAAAAAGTAATAATAAATTCGAAGCAAGAGCTTATACTTGTTAGGGATAATACCGATAACAATGCAATTTCAACCACAGATGACAAGGAAAATCCAAAAATTACTCTTAACAAACTTACATAGAATATACCTCATATATCAGTAGGAATTCCACAAGAACTATCATTACCATTACAATTATAAACAATTGAATATCCAGAACTTCTAAAAACTAATAGACACAATTGACCAGTTAAAACCTCAACTCGAGTTGAAAACTCCCATTATGTTATACTTGCATTTCAACAAATAAATTCACTATCTTGTATGAAATGTATTCCAAATTCCACAATACTTATTATGGAAAACAGAAGAATCATTATTTGATCCGCCCACATTCAAAAAGAAGGCCTCCATTGCAATCATTAATTGTTCTTATCAAAAAGAATCCTTGCAAGTAGGACCTATTGTAATGAGAGTAGAATCTGAACATTTGAACTAAACAAAGACATAGAAAAAGACACAACACCGTATTGTCTAATATTACGTAATAAAGTTTTTAGTTACAATCCACTTACTAAAATTGTAAAGCAATTGTAAATTAGCTACGCATGCGGGATTTTCACCTCCATATTAAGTTTAATTGCTAAATATTACTTGCATATAACAGGGAGTTATTATTAGACATTGGACAAGAAAACGTGACTAACTGATAATGTCACTTCGAATAGGAGGGATAGAAACTTTTATCAGAAAATTAAGAGAGCTCAAGAAGGAGATTAAAGATAACTCCGAACAACATTTATTTCTAAGAAACTTTCTAAATTAAAAATATGAGACTTGTACTAGACATTCAAGGTTTCAAGGACGAACAAAATAAGTTATACCTAAAGAATTGGCAGTTTATGATAGAGATAGAATAAGCAACTATATTTTTAAACAACCTTTTCCTTTAAACTTTCTGTCACCTGAACAACATTAGCAAACTATTTGGTTAATGAAAAATGATTAGGGTATATTCTGGAATTTTGGACATACCCCACTTCATCAATTTTCAAATATGATCAAAGAATTGACCTAAGAATTTGTTTACGTTAAGGGGAATAAAAAAGTTGAATCTATAAGAAAGTATTCAAAAAGCTAGGTGTTGAGTTAGATGAACAACCAGTTGGTGGTATGGTATCTAAACCAACCTGTTTTTACCACTCTAAATATTATATTTATAATATAATTATATTATACATATTTGATAATTTATGTATGAATTAATAAAAGATAATGTTAGCTATATGTACTTGTAATATAACATTAAAATTATATTGTTTTTCTAAACTATCAATACCCACAAAAAATGTCTATTTTTGTTTTCTAAAAAGTTTTTGCGATATGTTTTACAAAATTCAGCGTGTTCTAAATATTTCTGACCTTTCATTACATCTTGAGCATTTACATCATCGCCACCAGTAAAAGTTAAATATCTTGAGCAAGCATCTGACATAACAAACGCTTTAAGCATTTCGTACTTTTTCCATCACAATTTCCTAAAATAAACGTTCTTGAGATATTGACAAGTAACAGTTACAACTTACATAAATATTTTTAAAAAGATGATTTTTCAATATCTTTTTTTTTATACATTTTTGAAAGTGAAATCATAAGCTAAATATTCACATAACTATACTTGAAAGAATATTTTTTACATAGAACGGAAGTTTTTACGGCTTTGGTCAATTAAGAAATCATGGTTCTTAGGATTAGACCCTGCCAAAATGGGATAACTTCTTCGATTGCGCGAGGTATCTTCAGGGATCTTTAATTCCCGGGGTCGGAAAATTAAATGATTCCTGAAGATATCTCATGAAATTGAAGACATCAGAAACTTATTCCATGTTTACACGGTCTAATCCCAAACACAATAATTTTTTAAAAGAATGTTTTTGTTAAAACAGATGTCTTTAGAAGTAATTGCCTAATTTTTGAAAAAAAAACATTACTTTAACAACTTCAATCAAGACCTACTTTATCACTCAAAAAAACAAAAAACAAATTTTTGTTCAAGGCTATAATACTTTATAAATATCTATGAGTGTATCAGAACTCATTTGCATTTAATAATTTTTTAATGCATTCTCACTGTATATTATAAGAACATTAAAATGTTCCTTTTTAATGACATACCATACAAAATATATTTAAAACGTAATTTTAAATGTACAGGAACAATGTTTTTTTTTGGACTTTTTGACTTTTAAAATTGTCAGTATGCAATAAATTTGCAACAAATTACTAATAAGTGCATCTCAATACTACTTTTTATTGACATTTAAAGGGCGCGACTGCGAAAACTGCGATACCCACTTACAAAAGGAACCAAAATGGACAGCAGTCGGCGTGAGCCGTTTTTTAAATTACCCACGATAATTTAAAATACGTTTTACAAAGCTTTATCTCTCCAAATAAAATGAGAGACAAGAGGTCTTTCAAATTCTTTCATGCGAAAGCTCCAAATTCCACTCTTTATTTCTCTCCACCCGCCATATCGTATCGCTTGTGAAGTCGATAAATTGAAAAAGTCAGTTTAAGCTTTCTAGGCGCAGCTTTAATTCCGAGGGAAATATAGTTAGTTCCGAAAATCCAATCGTTCTAATCTGTAAAAAAGTTAATCAGTTTTCAGATATGAGATGGAAAAACTGTTAATAAACCAGCTACGCGTGAAAAGGAGAATAATGTGTTTAACATAGGGTTTTAAAAGCTCACCGACCCTAAGTTGAAAATTTTGATGGCCGTGATAAAAATGTTTGAAGTTTATAGTAAAAGAAAAAACTCGTATTCGCTAAAACAATTTATATATTGCACATGCAAAAAATATTAGGTTTAGGGCCATACTACAAAGTGGAAATTAAACAAATATTTGAGGTGTAACTAAAGATTTCAAGCGCGTTTGTTCTTTATAAATTTGATAAAGAGTAAATAACACAAACAATTTAATAAGAGTACAAAAAAGGTCACATTCGCTTGTTAATCAAGGTAACATTGTTGAGAGATGCTCGGGTTAATTCACAAAATACTTATAAATGGTTTTTATGGGTCCGATATATTCGGTTGCATAAACTAATCACATTAGGCAACTTTCCTAACCACGTAAACCCGTTGCATATGTTACAAACCGCAATTGTAGGTGGAACCTATTTTACCTATGCGCGCAAAATATAAAAAGAAAGCAAAAAGCATATTTAATCGAAGAACTAACAATAGTAATAGTGTCAAATTGGCTCAAGAGAAACAAAACGACGTTCAACGAGTGCAATTTTATGGAAAACTATTTGTTTTTCGCGTTTTTGTAACGTGATACTTTAAAAGATTGAGGTAAGAAACATCGTTCTCTCTCTAGACTACAAGTAAATTCAATGACCCCTGAACTGGGTCACCAGCAAATGCTGAGAAGTGCTAATTAATGTTATCCTTACTAATGCTTGGTATTAATATTATACACAGGGTGGTTTAACCTTATATTACCTCCCTGGGTAATTTGCGGAATTTACACTTTCTTGAGAAATGGAAATTCCCAAAGAATATAATATGAAAAATATGAAAGTAAATACCAGCACGAAATGGAAATAATTTATGAATGACTAATAACAATTATTACAAAATACAAAAATTAAGTGGCGTACAAAGTAGAGAAAAGATATAAAGAAAGAAAGAGGTAAAAAGAAAATAAAGGACATATTTGAAAAATGTGAAGTAGAAGTAGGGTCCCTACTTTCACTACATTGTATCTTTAATAATTCTTACATTTAGAGATACTCCTCTACCACTTATACGAACCCGGAAAGCAAGGACTTAAAATTTCATGCCATTTTCATCTTTTATTAAAGGCAAGTCGCCCTTTTTATAATGAACTGGGTTTACCCTTTCGTCCATATTCCCTTTTCTTTTAGCTTTGGAGAATAATAGGTTATTCCTAGCGTCGTTTTAAGCCTTCTGTAACCTATGTTTTGATTTCAAGGAATAATTATCGAAATTATAAAAAGGCACAAAATCATTAGTTGGTGTCAAAAACTAGCTCAAAAAGAGAATATTTCGTTTCGATATGTACTGAGGTATTAATGTAAAACACCAATAAGGAAGCCGCGTAATGATTCTGTGTTTGATATGCGCCCAAAACCTGATGCGATTTTTCTAGAGCTCCAGTGTCTTCGTGGTGATATGCTGTTTAATGAATTTGTTTTATTCCTAACAATTTGCTAGTGTCCTCATAGTGGAAGAAAAGAAATCGGAACCTTGGTACAGCAATTTTTTGAAGAATGCCATATCGTAGTATAAAGTTGTCTACCAAAGATTTTGCTCCAGATAGAGCATCCTTGTTTTTGAGAGGATATGCCTCAACATATTTAGTTAATTCACACTGAAGGAAACAGTCGAACAATATCTAATTATATCTTTTGAAAAGCTGAAATTGGCGGTGGAAGTTAATATCATTGGTTTTCTAGTATAATGTTTTGTTCTTGACAAGCTTCACACTTTTTAACAAAATGTAGAACATCACTATTTAGATCTTGCCAAAAATAATACTTCTTAATGTTGTTTGTCATTCTATTTATGCCTGCGTCACCACTTGGAAGTAAATGAAAATCATTCAATATAACCCTTTTTTCGTCCTTTTCCATTATTTTGCTAATTCCTTGTACAACCTTTATTCGGGAGCCTATCCATTTAATAAAATGTTTATTATTTTCATTTTCTGGAATACATAATTTATTTAAGTTAGCTTCCTACTTATTTTCAAACAATGTTGATTGATTGTTTTGATTAAAGTATAAAGTAAGCCGTAATAGAATATAATAAAAGTTTTCCGAATGTTCAGTAACATTTTTTTAATTAAGGTTTTATTTCTGATATTGATGTTAAAAATAGTAGTACAGTTTTTGGTTGTTTAAAAACTTCAAAAATATTTGGTTGATCAGGCCAAACATTATTAAAGTCATTCTCAGCCCCCACATTATCCTACACCACGCTACATCTACGCTGTTCTTTGTTGTTCTCTAGTCATAAATGCAATCGTATCATCATTTATTCTTTTCAATTCATCCGATGTTAAAGTCTGGATAAAGTGCCTACCGTAATATTTTCCTTCACATATCCATTAAAAATCATGCTCTTCGAGACATTAATGAATTTTTTCAACCTGCTGCCTGGATCGTTTAGGTTAAAAAGATAGATCAGCGGTTTATGGTCGGGTAATTTTTTGAAACGACGCCCATAAATATGTGGACGAGAATGCTTCACAGCCCAGTAGTTTTCTAAAAGTTCTTTGTAACTTTAATACCGGGTGTTCCATAAGAGCATTTTTAAGACAATTACAAACTCTACCACGCTCTTCTGTCCACTCAAATCTAACATATTTTCTACATCATTTATTAAGAAATTTTCTTAAAAATTTGACACGACTTCGAAGAATAAGAATCGGCAAAATGACGGGATAATCTTTTAAAGATTTTATTTTATCCGGGTCAGGATATGCCTTTGGAACTTATTATGTAACCTAAATAAAGGTTTTCTTTTCTTAAAAATTTGCATTTGGAAGGGCTTAATTTTTAGTTTACCTTACGCAACATGGAAAAAACTTCCAAAAGATTTTTATTGTGTTCGTTAAGATTACTACCACAAATTATAGGGTCATCAAGATAAACAAAACAATTTTCATATTTTAAGTCTGCCATGGCCACGGTCATTAGGCTTAAGAAAACACTTCGGCTGATTTTCAAAGCCATAGGCAGCCTTTCCATTTGCCATTAGCCGCGGTCGTATACTTTCTAATTTCTTTCTCTAATTCTATTTGGTATAATCCTTGAGTTAGGTCTAAATGTGAAAAGTAGTTAGCTACGAGGAAGTCCAAAATATCAACTACATTTGTGATAGACCATTTGATACTCACTAAACTATGGTTCAAAAATCTCCTTTTTCACCCGAACTATCTTTTTCTTTGAAACAGGGAATACTGGAAAAAACCATTGACTCTGCTCACTCTCAATTATACAATCGTTAAGTATTTAATAAACTTGTTTACTTATGTCCGCTTTATGTGCTTTTTGAGGTGTATTTGATTTTTATAGGTTGCTTGGTTAAAAGTGAATTAACTGTTTATACAGATTAGTAACGGTTAATTTATCCCCAAGTAAATGAAAAATCTGAAAATATTGTATTTTATTTTTTTTGGAATTTTGCTCTTCTTTATTTAAATAATTTAGTTTAATTTTATTAAAATGTTCGTTTACTCTGGCAGCAGAGCTTCCTTCAGAATTAAAATGACAGTATTTAAAGTCGCTTATGATTTAGGCTTCAGGTAAAAAATTTCTTAAAGTCACTTCACTTTTCCGCGTATTTAGAAGTCTTACAGTTACTTTGCTTTCTACTGGTTGCGCCATCACACTTGCCACAAACACTCCCTGGCATAATTCGTTCTGCATAAACATGCACTCATCTTTCAAACTTGGAGGAACATATCTAATAACTTTACACCTAGGAGGTAAGATTAAAATGTAATCATTGCTTGCGTATAGGTCTAAAATAATCTTATTTTGACTATTTAAAACATTTAAGGTATTTTTTTCATAATTTAAGTTAGCCTTACATTTTTTCAAAAAAATTTCCCCGATAATACCATAAAATATAAAATGTATCTTTAAATATTACAATTCTTATACTAAGATTTAAAAACTAGTATTCTATTGAAATTAGATTACCGCTTATTCCCTTCAACTCAAGGCTTTCTTTATGTAAGTATATTTGAGAACTAAATATTTTGATCATCTTATTCTATATACAGACGAGACAGAAATTTCTCAGTTACGGGAAAAGGAAAGGGCGATGGTGTTCTTTTGGCAGTTCAAAACGGTTTGCATAGTGAATTAGTACAGTTGGATGAGATCGATCCACATCTTTCGCCCCTGGTAGGTATCCTCTGGATTAAGATTTCGATTTAAAATTCTTTTCATATTTTGTTATTATATGTTCCCCCGCAGCCTCCTGTGTCAGACCATATGAACTTATATGAGTTCTTAGCACTTACCTTAATGCAAACTGGCGATATACTAATCGTGAGCGACTTGAACAAACCAGGTTTAGCTGATCATTTTTTGAGAAACCGCAGAGCTGATCAATACGTTCTTCATTTAAATAATTTTATAGACTGGTTTCAACTAAGTTACTTCAATTATTCCTTACATAGCACTGGTAGGCTTCATGATTTAGTAATTTTCTGTCGACAATGTTCGGTCAGTAGACCAGAAGACATCTTAACAACACGAATATATGGCCACCACCCTCCACTATGCATTTCATTTTCTTATAATTGCAATTTTCCTGCCATGTGCCAAGAGCTTGCCTCAATTGATTGCTTCTTTATTTAAAATTATGGCGATCTGGATGAATCTTGTCAGTTATGTATGACAAATTATATTCTATCTTCGAACAGTTTGTTCTCACTTCTGGTCCACGAAGTAGACATATTTATCTTCCTTGGTTTGGTGCTGATATTATGTATTGGATAAAACAGAAAGATATTCTTTAGCGCAAATATAAATGTACACGTAACCTTCTGACATACAACGAGTTTTCTAGACTACGTAGGGATGTAAAAAATCTCGTCAACAGAGCTAATAAAGAATACATGATTCCATTCGAAAACTAAACAAATTCTGGTCTTTTATTTCATCTAGAAGAGGCCCTGCACGTCTTTCCTGCAAAATGCATATGGGCAAAGGAATTTGATCAGCCAAAACAAATAGCAAATGCTTTTGCACAGTTTTTTAGCAGTTCATTCTTACCCGTGGGTTCACCTCCGCTTCCCAACCTGTCAATTAAACAAATTGTACATTCACAATTAACAAGTACTGACTGCAATCCAGCAAACGAAAGCAAAATTGACTACGGGTCCTGACAAGATTTCCGCATTTCTCGTTAGAGATTGTGCCGAAATCTTCGCCCCTCCTTTTATTTATTAAGTGTCTTATCCTACGACGATTTCCATTATATGTAACTTCCTAAAAATATTGCAAGTACTATTGTATAGCATGATTTCACCGAGGGTGGAGGGTTTGATAACTTTTGCACAGCATAGTTTTATGTAAGGTAAATCCACGACAACCAACCTCATTTGTTTTACGTAACAAGTTGCCGAGGGAATTGATAACCGCTTACAAACGGATGTAGTTTATATCGACTTTTCAAAAGCCTTCGATCGTTTAGATCACAGTATCTTACTGTATAAATTATCGTGCTATGCCTTTATCGATAAACTACTCCTATTCTTTAAGGCATTTTTTGACAAATCGTAACTTACGCCGGGTTTGCCTTTGATGCCTACTCTGCCTCCTCGGAGGTGCCCCAGGGGCCGATTTTGGAGTCATTAATTTTTAGATTATTTATCAGTGATATTGTAGATAATTTCACAGTGCCTTGCTTAATGTTCGCCGATGACTTGATTTTCTTTACGGTTTCCTCGGTAAACGATTACATCAAACTTCAGCATAACATAAATCGTTTGTGTGCTTGATGTTCCACAAATCAATTTGACTTTAACGCTTCAAAATGCAACGTAATGACATTTTCGACAAAACGCCTTATCATTGAATTTCATTACGATATTAATCATGTAATTCCTGCAAGACAAGTAGAATTTAAGGACTTGGGTGTTATCTCCGACAGAGAAATCTCGGTCCCAAATCATATCATAACCATAGTTTCTGACTCATATAAACTCATCAGCTTTATAATACGAATATCTAGCTCAAATTATTATTTATAACTCGATTGCTAGTGTTTTGTTGGAAACTGGCATTATTATAAAATAAGCTAGTATTCTGCTATAGATCTTTTTTTTATTTTTTCTATGGTTTCCTTAATGTACAAAATATCACATTCGTCTGTTTCAAATTTGTACTTTAACAGCAAAGACTTCTTTGTTTAATTGAGCATACATAGTTTTTGTCTCTTTTTCTGCCTCCTAGATTACTCGTTTTTTCGTCGCTCGTAACTGGACTTTAGTAGATATATTCCAAAATTTAGCAAATTAAAAATGTCTTGTATTTTATTTTCCATTCATGTGAATAAAAAAATGGTTTATCTGCTTAAGTACTTGCTTATTGGGTCTATTTTACTAGTACTCGTATATATATATATATATATATATATATATATATATATATATATATATATCATAAAATTATCAATATAAAGGTACGAACTAGATTAAACTTACACGCATTATCCATAACACTTATTCCTAATATGTAGGTACTTATATGTATTTTTGCCACTTTTAATCATTGTCAAAAACCAATAGCAATGTTTTAAAATGCCTCGTTCTCTATTTTTGTTAACATAAAAAGAAATTTGTCGTCACTTCTCGATACTTCAAATTCTCTCTGGACTTGTTGAAATCTTTTTCTAACCACTTGGCCCAAACTATGCTAATCATCTGTTGTTACCAGAGATATGAGAGAAGCCACTCAGTTAAACTTAGACCTTGACTATCTCACATGCATTATTATCTCTTCTTTCGTCTTGACATTATCCACTCTTTTTATAAATAAAGTGAATTCCATAAATCTACTATTTCTTCCCCATGTTTCAAATATTCCGTCTTTTTGGCCATAGGCAGGATAATCATGTGATACTTCAATAGGTTGACGGAAACACCATAGTATTCGTGTCATAGTTTATTTTCTCTCTAGACTACAAGTACATTAGAAGACCCCTGAAGTGCGCCACCGGCAAAAGCTGAGATGTGCAAATTAATGTTATTATTAATGCTTACTAATGCTTAGGTGTTATTATGTATAATTTATATCATACACTGGGTGGTCTATTCTCATATTGCAGTAATAACTACAGTTAAATAACTCGATTAAACGAAAAATTTATATTTATTTTTTTTATATCTTAAAAAATGAATGATGAGCGCGGGTGGCTAAGTCAAGGTTAGTTTTAGGTTGGAATAGGAGCGGGATAGGAAATAAACGGATTGCGGATTCGGGTTCAACGAGTGACCAGTGATATAATATCCGGCTAATATAAATTGGCGAGTTGGAAAAAGCTAAGAGTTGAGATAGAGCAGTCGAAGAGTAAAGAGCTCCCTGCTCCAAGGCGAAGACCTTTAAGTATCTGTAGACATTTAAGCGAAGTTCTTGTGAAGTATACGGTGCCAAATTAGCGAAAATTACTGCGAGTGGTTTACTATAATACTTTTTAAAAAAAAAGTGAAATTGGACGATCCGAGCTCAATTTCCTGGGACACCGGATTAGCCAAGATAAAAACACCCCTCAAGAAAGACATCTGAAGCAGATACAGAACTACAAAGTGACTAGGACCAAGAAAGAGCTTTAAAGTTTTCTTGGAGTCATCAACTGGTTTGAGAACTCCTTAAACCCCTGACTGAGCTTCTCAAGGGAGGACTACCGTTTAAGTGGGAACCTCACCAACAAACGGCATTTGAATAGGACAAAAAAGCGTTTAAGAAATCCTTAAGTCTCAGTAAACCGGACCCAACGAAACAATATTACTTAGAAACGGATGTATGTCAAATGCTGCCACATTGTATCAGCTGGACTAACAGGAACAAAGGCAAACAATTTGGTTCGCCTCTGTTAACTCAACGTTTACTCAACAAACCTATCACGTGAATGAGCAGGAGTGTTTGGCCATGGTTTGGACCATCAAAAGATTTAGAACATACCTTGAGGACCAGCCGTTTATATTGGGGACAGATTCCAACGCTCTGGCCTGGTTGAACAAAATGAAGGATACCAAATTGAAGTTCAAAAGATGGTTCTTACTGTTGCAGGAATTCAGTTTCCCCATCAAGTACTGTTCCGAAGTCGAGAATTAATTCTCGGACTTTTTGCTCCGAAACCCGGAATCCGAAATGATCCCATTGTAAATGAACAACAAAGAGAGACTGATACCTCCCGATGAAAAAACGAACCTACCTACAGCAGCTCCGACTTATATCATCAGCACAATGGAACTGATATCTAGAATTAAGCAAGTCCAATTAACAGACGAGGATACTCGAGGACTACCATACAACGTGGCAACACCCAGCTCACCTTCCGCCCCAGGATAGGAGTAGTTGGTGGTTCCATTATCAAATGGATGATGGGTATTTATACCAAATAGCTTCGGAGGGACCACGACTAGTGGTACCGGAAACAAACCGAATGGGGGTTATAGCCACCTACCATAACCATAATGAAGCTTTTCATCCAGGATCTGTTGGAACAGCCCAGAAAATAAAAACAATGTACTACTGGAGTGGGATCGACAATGACGGTCGAAGATACGTGCAGCAGTGCGACGTCTGTATGCCAACAAAAGAGAGTCATTCCAGTAGCCTGAACCTATTGGAGACCCTATACAAAAACCACGAGGAAAAACAAATACACACTATCCATTATGGATGCATTTACACGACATGTCGAAGCCATTGCCTTACCCAAGATGTCAGATTTTGACACTGTAAAATATCACGTCAGCCCTAAATGGGGTACACTGGCAGTCATCAGGTCAGATGCCGGCGGCAATTCAAAAGCAAACCGTTTGTCCAGTTTTACCGCCAGAACGAGGTCAACTGGGTATCGTCAGCTATTTTTCACCAGCAAGCCAACCCCATTGAGAGACGATAGCAAGAAATGACAAAAGCTTTCCGTGCCACCGTATACGAGGAATCGGTCAAAACATGGGATGCTTACCCCCCAAATGTTCTATTTGCCATACGGAATCGGAAAAACGCTGCCACTAAATTCACCTCAGCTGAACTAATGATTGGTATCAGCCCACGTTGAGCCAGCGAATGGCGAAACAACGAAACAAATTACGACGAGGAAAGACATGAAAATTTTGCATGAACAAATAAGAGGAACTGGACGTAACCAGCGACGATATCGTCAAAAATATGCCCCTCCACCTACACGACCAAAATGACATTCCAGGTAGGAGATCAAGTTTGGATAAGAAACTTTCAACCAAAAAGGAACAATTTCCACCCTACATGGACCTGTCCGTACCATGTCACCGAGGTTCTAGACGCTACGACCTATTCAACTGACAAAAATGGCATCATTCCGAGTGTCACCTAAACGATATGCGTCCGGTCAGACGATTCAACTCGCAATAGGCAAGATCAAGGGTCATTAGCCCAGGATCTGTTAGGACAACTCCCAGACCACTAGACCCAGAAATAAGTCAGCCAGAACATGACCCGAACCACAAGAACCAGAACATGACCGAGAGACATAAGATTCAGGACATTCAGTGATGCCCAGCAGTGTGACTCACAAGCCCGGCATCACATCCAGATCATGTCTAGTTCAAACCGAGTCCCAGAACCACGACGTGCCAAGAAAAGAAGTTATCAAAGTCAAAATGATAACTCGACGATTTAGACTGTAGATCATGACAAACCAGCCATGACCAGACCAGAAAAATCCAGGACTGTGAGGTTTTCCAGCTCGATTGAGATGAAGCCAATCCTACAACCTCAAGTCAGAATACTCCAACAGTGACAAGCCCGAATCTGGCAAACCCGAACATGATTGAGCCAGAGTTGCCAGAACAATCAACCCCGAGCTGTGAAAGCGAGAAAACCTATATCTAAGAACCCGAGCTGTGACGTTATCCAACTCTTAAGGCCTAAACCCGTGAGGGATGCCTCTACACACACTTACCCACCGAGGATAGAAAATTAGTGACAATGAAGCATTGGAGCAGGATCATGAACCGCTTCTCCACTAGTTAGACCACTGTCGGTGGGCGGCCGATTCGTTCTATTATTTTTCCCCTGTATATATTTTCGTGTGTAGTATAGGTCTATGTTGTTCAACGTTTTCTTTTATATACGATAAGTTAAGTTTTAGTTTTAAAGTGTAAATATGTCAGAAATAGGGAATAAGTAAAATAGGTTAGTTAAAAGCTCAAAGTTAGGGAACTGAGTTATAGTAATTGACAATTTCTAATTAGGAAAATTGGAAGTGATAATCTAAAGCCTTTAAAGTTGTAAATAAATAACTATTTCTATTTTATCTTGCAAGTTAGGTAATGAATAATTCTCTTTTAACAAGATTTTGTGAATGTTTCACGTTAAATGTTAAAGTTGTATATAAGTTAAAATGTTTAATATTAAATTTATTAAGTTCGGTAGCTAGGAAATACTGATGATGTTTATTTGAATCTTGAAAGAAACGTGAGAAAATAAATTCAATCCACCCGACTCACCACCCCAAGTGTCCTCTATGCGGCTGGGTGATATAATATCTGGCTAATATAAATAAAGAGCGCGTTGGGGAAAGTCAAGATTTGAGGTCGAGCAATCGAAAACAGCTCCAAGTCGAAGACGAGCAGGTGTTTATGGGCATTTAAGCGAAGTGCTCGTGAAGTATACGGTGCCAAATTAGTGAAAGTCGGTATATAGGCCGAATATTAATTTTGATTATCGATGCCACTTGGTGTGATAAGCAGGGTGGAGATTTACTAATAAAATCCCTGCGTTTTATTTGTCAAAGTTTCCATTCCGTGGGGGCCGACTTTCATCGGCACCAGGAGTAAGTTGTATCAGAGAAAAGAGATTGATCGGCCGAAACTTCGTCGAAGGTGACTGCTATCAGTTCAAAAGGATAAGAAAGTGTTTAGGTAGGGCCGCCACCCAATAGGAGTGGTCGGCTACCTGACTAGTGCGTGTTAGGAATACACCAGAAGAATCCAGAGCTATTCCCGAAGAAGTGATCGACGCCATTGGAAGTCATCATCCAGAAAACAGGGCATGCCACGTATAGGAATTTGTGGGCCAAGAAGGAGGGACACCGAGGAGGGTCCAGAAAGAAGCCAAGAGAGTTATCCCAGTTAGCCAGTTAGGAAGCGCTTTTCACTCGGTGAAAAGCGCCGCAGAAGGCAGTAGATGTTGTAAACGGGTCGGAAGTGGCAGGAAGTCATAGGTCTGTGATATTTAGAAGCAACTAAGACGTTTCCCGAAGGAATAATACCCTCGGCCACCCACTAGATAAATATGGCCGAGGGCATAAAGTCTTGTAAGAGAATAAAGAAAGCTACAGAAAGAGAAAGGAGGTGGCGAGGCTGAAAAACCATTGGCCTAAGCCTAAACAAGCTAATTGGAGTTCCAGAAAAGGAGATAGTATCCCGGCCACTACTTAGGAAGGTGCGCCAGAGAATAGAGGGACGATGCTGGAAGACGCAACAACCATCGAGGCGGTTGGCAGCCCCTTATTAATGGGTGGGCGCCCTCGTAGTAACTCAAAATTAGCCCTAGATCCCTTCGAAGATGATGGCCATTCTCCTAATAGTTCACAAACGGACCCAGAAGAATCCAGGAGCAAGAGAAACACCAGGCAGAAACGCCAAGTAGATGCAGGAAGTGCGACCGCGATTTACGCAGATGGCGCCCTAACAAAACAAAGGCATCAGCTAGAGGACGAACGCTCAGAGTTTAAATACCAGTACGGACGTAACGTTAGGAAATACTTACCTGATGATGTAGGGGCTAAGGGTGTCATGAACAGCTATGCGAGCAAAAAAACGAGCTGGAGCACCAGAAGAAGACCACGCTTATTCCTTTAACTTTCACAAACATTACTTTTTTTTGAGATTAGTTTCTACATTTTTCTTCGTTAAGTACATAACAAATGAACCGAAAAGTGCACAGCGTAGAAGGTAACATAAATTTTATTTCTAATGTTGAAATGTATATACACGTTTGAGTAAGCGATTTAGAAAATATGGGTAAAATGGCAGTGAGACGTTTATATAATGGGGAACTTAAGGGTCGTATACCTGTTTTTTTATAATCTTATAAAGAAAACATTTCGTCAGTTGGAACAACGAATTATTCTCCTGATGACATTATTGTATAAGAGCTATACTATATTAGTAGAAATTACTACTTTTTATACTTTGATTCATTTTAAACTTTAAAATTTAAACTATATATTATTATTAATTGTGCAGTTATCATTCTACATTATATTAATGTTTAGGAAAATACTATACAGGATCGAAACTGAACATGTTATTTCTATGATTTGTAATAAACACACAAGTTAAAAAACTACCTTTACAACAAAAGCAAATGGATATTAAAATTGAGAAAAGAAAATAACTTGAAATAAGCGACATTTCTTTGCCAGAGGATGTTGGTGCAAATACTGATTATCATGTGAAGTGCTATAAAAAACTATACAATCTAACTTATAAAAACTATAAAAAAGGTCCACTATTGTAGTAATTACAATTAAAATTACTATAAAGTAATTGGGGGGGTTACCTGTATCCATAGATCTAGTAAAATTAGATTATGAGCTTCGAACAAATTTTTTTAAGGTCAAAAATAAAATAGTCAAGTTAAAATTTGTCAGACAAAATTTGTTGTATATTTTCCCATAAGCAGCGTCCAAAAATACGCCCGAGACTTTTTTTCCGAAAATCGGTTCATTGAAGGAAAAAATGGAAAATTTGTATCTATCTAGTTCTAATTTCAACTTAAATTTAACCCTAGATCTGCCAGCCACGTACAATTGTAAAAGAGACAAAAACTGCGAAAAATAAATAGTTTCCTAGATAATTGCGAAAAAATGGACACAAAAAAAATATTCTCTAACTAAAAAACAAGAAAAGATCCAGCACATGAGTCGTTAGGGTTAATGACACACAGGGTGGTTAGTGACACTTATAAGTCTCGTAAAATAGAGATAATGAATCTCGAAAAATTAAATGATGAAGCTCAAAATTTTGAGACGGATTTTTTGCTTATTTTTTTCACAGTCAGTATTCAGAAATATGCCCGATATCATATTTTTTGTTATAAAAAGTCTTACCTTTTATACTGCGCACCATTGGCCTGAAATGTCAGGCACTTCTGCTCATCGAATGCGCCTATCAATTTTTTTATATTTAAAAATAAATGAACTAATTTATATCAAAATTACAAGGCCACACAAGTTTTTTTTTACACTTAAAAATATAAGCGATTGTGACTTACAGTACTTAACGTGCTATGACTCGTCACTATAACTATAACTCATACTAATCAGTATCCAAAAATACGTCCAATACCATATTTTTTATGTTATAAAAAATCTTACCTTATATACTATCGATTGACATGTCAAGTACTTTTGCTCATCGAAATCGCCTGTATACTTAAAAATAAATGAACTAATTTATATTAAAATTTCAAGACTACTGCGACAAGTTTTTTTTATTTTCTTACACATTCAAAAATATAAGGTATGATGACTTGCAGTACTTACTCACTATAAAAATGTATAGCCTTACAGAAAGACTAGAGGATTCACGAGCTCTCCTGTTATTAGGAGTAAGACTGCGGCCAAAGATTGTGAGTGTATTGTGAGCAAAATGCTTAATTTGAACCACCTAACTTAAAATGCTTGTAAGAACACTGAGCTGTTAAGTATGAGCGGATCGTGATCTGAACTATAGTCCGAATCAGACATTAAGATTAAATAAGCATAATTTAGTTTTCTTTCGGAGAAGGTTGGTCTTCTAATCCAGAAAAAAACACATTTCTTAGACCTTAACTCTCTGCAAAACTGAAATTACAATTCACACTTAATTACCTTGCTACAGGAATTTATTTCAACAGTATAAGTACTTTATATGGAATACCAACATGTAACAAATCTGCTATAGTGCCTGGAAGTTTTTATTTTTGCCTTTATACTGCCTAGAGCTAGCAGAAATGAATTTAACTCACTAAGTTTTCGATATTTTTCTAAATATGTGTGCAGATGTTCATCTTTCCATGGATAAAACATTTTGCAAATATTAGTAGCCCAAACTAGTATAAACAAGTATAATTATTATATTTTTAAGCGCAACAACTCATGGAAAACACTGTTGAACTGAAAAATAAGTTTAGACTGGCGATTCACTGTGGATAGGGATCCAGTCGTTTCATCAATCAATTTTATTTTAATACAGTGTTGATCCTCGATGTTAATCCGCAGTGTACATCGAAAGTGCAAGATGTAAAATTACTTTACGTGATTCCTCAAGGTGTGCAGTTTGGAAAAAACCCACCCAAACAAGTTTATTTAAGAGCTTGTTGTAAGGCTTGCCAGAACAGTGGTAGAGTGCCGGATTAGCGTTGCAAAGGTTTTGTGTTCCAATCCCAGCTCGGCTTTTTTTTTAACAAAACTTTGTATGCAGTTGTGTTTTAAAAATCGAATTGAGTTTTGGTTAGTCCTGGTTGTTAATCGGTGTTAATGTTAATTTTTGACAAAAATTTTTAAATGTAGTATGCACGATTTTTTTTGCTTGGTTTTGAGCCGTCTTCGTACCTGCGTATCAGTATTTCCTAGGATAAAGCAGGTTGGACAGGTAAAAAGCTCAATGTTTCTGCTGCAAGGCGTAGATTTCCATTGTTGTTGTTTTAGGTCAAGAAATTGGATGAAATAAACTTTGGAAAAAATGCACATAATATTGTTTTTAAAGAGAACTGTCACTTCTACAAGGACGGCTTTGCCGGCACGACGTCAGGATAAATCCATTAACAAAATGTACTTTTTAACTAGACATGGGTCCCGAAATTTGCAGATATCTCTTAGGGATATTAAATATTTCAAGTTACCAAAAAATTTATTTCCTACCTCAAAGTAAAAGCGTAAAAAAGACCCATCTGAAAATAGTTTTAATAGTCCAGATTTTTTCTTCATGCATAATAATGCTACTCCACACATAGAGACAATCACAAGAAATTTCTTGGAAGGTCAAAATATCACCGTTTTAAGTTGTCCGGCTGAATCTCCCGATCTCAATCTCATTGAGCATGTTTGACACATTTTATATTAAATCAATTTTTTCTCTTTTTTTAACTTGTCAAACAATTTTTGTATAATAAATTTTGGTATTTCGCTACATTTAATTTACAACATTTTTATGTAACGCCTCATTTACTTTGTTATACTTATTACACTGCCAAACAGATGTTGCAAATAAAGAATAACCATTTAATAACAAAAATTAATTCATATCCCTAGATTTTGAGCGTATATATATATATATATATATATATATATATATATATATATATATATATATATACATACGGTGTGACCAATTTAAAAGCGGAACACCTTATATCCCAGATTAGTTTGAAATTTTGGTAATGTGTATGGATTTAAAATATGATCATTTTGACACATGCAACATGGGAAAAATCTTTTTAAGAAAAAGACATTAGGGTTTTTTAAATTTTGATTTTCGATTCTTACTCAGCATTATCAACCCCCTTATACCAAATTTCATGTCATTAGCCTTAGGAGATACGAGCTTTCAAAAAATGCATTTTTTTTTTTCATTTCAAAGGCAGAAATCTCTTAAACCATTGTCTTGATCAAGAAACACTATTTTACATTTCTTTTTATTATCTTAACGATCTTTATTGAATTTTAGTAAAAAAATTGCTTTAAGACATTCTTTTTATTCTTATAATTGTAATGAAAATAATTAGGAAATACAATGCAGAGCTGGAGAACTCGAACATATTTTAGAGTACGTCTTAGAGCTTGTTTTATAAATTCGATAAAAATGGTCAAAATAATAAAAAAATGTAAAATAGTGTTTTTGATAAAGGCATATTGGTACACGACAATTTTGCCTTTAAAAACTTTCTTGTTGATGCTGACTAAGAGCCCATTTAAAAGCAGAAAACCCCTGTATCTTATCATTTAGTTACCAGAGTGGTTTTAAATTAAGGTGCTATGTACGGATTAAAAATATGATTGTGTTAACGTAGTCAACTTTTATGCAAGCTCGTATTTACCAAAGCTGATGACCTATTTTGTTGAAATTTGGTATAAGGGCGTTCTTGATGATCGAGAATCAAAATTTCGTTGAAAAAATCGCTAATATTCCCCTTCCCTCTGAATATGTCAAAATTGTTTATGTTAAAAATCCATACATATTACCAACATTTGAAACTAACCTGGTAGTTAAATTCCTGAGATATTTAGGGTCTTCCGATTTTAAATGGGTCACACTGTATATATATATATATATATATATATATATATATATATATATATATATATATATATATATATATATATATATATATAGTTAAGTTGGCACCATTGCTAAGTTTTTTGTTCTGAGAACTACGATGTCGGTTAAATTATGAAAGTTTTGTATTTTTTCCTGCAGATTACGATAGTGAAAGCAGAAAAACAATAGAATGTACGGTTCTCGAGATATTTGCAAATCGTATATTTTTTAATTGAACACCCTGTAGTTGTCTACTTCATTCGATTCGCCGTCGAAAATGTAATAAAAGTTGTTTTTAATGATTTTTGGCTAAAGTGCAAAATAACAGAGAAAACAGCAATTTTTAATTTTAATCTAGTTACCTACGGCATAAAAACAATAGTAGAGACGGCGCTGACATTCATTAAATCTAATGTCAAGTTATTTTCAATAGTAAGCTTGCTCTCTTATTAATAGAATAAAAATGGTGTTTACTCACTTAGGGAAGTGTGATATGGTGGAAATGTATATTTTCACCTTACAGAGAAAAGTATTCAAAACGCGATCGCCCAAATCGTCGCGCGTCGTTTATTTTTGAAACTTGGTTCATCTAGGAAAATTTAGTTTTAGCAATAACTTAAATAATTAAGGACAAGCATTTAGATTAGTTTATTGAAGTCACATGAATAACAAGCAATAACAGGGTGAGATCTTATTAATAAAGATTAAGTTAAAACTAAAATTTCATTCATAAATCCACCTTAAGGTTTTATCACAAATAGAGGTGTAAATTTCAATAGTCGAGGAGAAGGGAGAACTTTATAGTGAAGAAACTGAAATAAATTTGTTAGCGTACTTTGAAACCTATCCTGAAAATTCCATAAGGGAGCTTTGCAATGATAGTGATGCCGTTTAAAAAAACATAAATTTGTTCCCTACATCTGGTATCGCCTAATGCAAACCTTGGAAGCAGGTGATTTCCAAAGGTGACTTGATTTTTGTACATGGTTTTTTAATCAATGCAGGATAATTTTTAATTAACCACAAATAGTTTTATGGATTTTGAGCGTATATATATATATATATATATATATATATATATATATATATATATATATATATAATATATATATATATATATATATATATATATATATATATATATATATATATATATATATATATATATATATATATATATATATATATATATATATATATATATATATATATATATATATATATATATATATATATATATATATATATATATATATATATATATATATATATATATATATATATATATATATATATATATATATATATATATATATATATATATATATATACGGTGTGACCAATTTAAAAGCGGAACACCTTATATCCCAGATTAGTTTGAAATTTTGGTAATGTGTATGGATTTAAAATATGATCATTTTGACACATGCAACATGGGAAAAATCTTTTTAAGAAAAAGACATTAGGGTTTTTTTAAATTTTGATTTTCGATTCTTACTCAGCATTATCAACCCTCTTATACCAAATTTCATGTCATTAGCCTTAGGAGATACGAGCTTTCAAAAAATGCATTTTTTTTTTCATTTCAAAAGCAGAAATCTCTTAAACCATTGTCTTATTCAAGAAACACTATTTTACATTTCTTTTTATTATCTTAACGATCTTTATTGAATTATAGTAAAAAAATTGCTTTAAGACATTCTTTTTATTTTTATAATTGTAATGAAAATAATTAAGAAATACAATGCAGAGCTGAAGAACTCGAACATATTTTAGAGTACGTCTTAGAGCTTGTTTTATAAATTCGATAAAAATGGTCAAAATAATAGAAAAATGTAAAATAGTGTTTTTGATAAAGGCATATTGGTTCACGACAATTTTGCCTTTAAAAACTTTCTTGTTGATGCTGACTAAGAGCCCATTTAAAAGCAGAAAACCCCTGTATCTTATCATTTAGTTACCAGAGTGGTTTTAAATAAAGGTCCTATGTACGGATTAAAAATATGATTGTGTTAACGTAGTCAACTTTATGCAAGCTCGTATTTACCAAAGCTAATGACCTATTTTGTTGAAATTTGGTATAAGGGCGTTCTTGATGATCGAGAATCAAAATTTCGTTGAAAAAATCGCTAATATTCCCCTTCCCTCTGAATATGTCAAAATTGTTTATATTAAAAATCCATACATATTACCAACATTTGAAACTAACCTGTATATATATATATATATATATATATATATATATATATATATATATATATACAGGGTCCTGCAGCTCACCTCCCGTCTTTTATTATACCTTAACCATTTATTTTAGAAAAAATATTTAAAAGCCACTATATGCTGTTGATTAGAGAGCACATTTTAAAAATATTCTTGATTATACAGGGTGTTACAAAAAATAGTGGCGCATAAGAGTTGTATTTTTTTAAATGGAACACCCTATATTTTTTTACATTTTTGAAACACTCTTTACCTAGTCTACAGACTCCTAGAATAGTATCTCTCTTTTTTTAATAGTTTCGGAGAAAAAAGGTAAAATCGAAGAAAAAAAAAATTATAGTCTACATTTAAAATATTTATAAAAATTAGATAAAACATCTTAAAAGCTAAGGTAACCTAGTAGCTTACTGCAAAAGGTTTATAGTTATTCTGCTATGAGTATTATAAGTCTTACTTATACAGGGTGACCCAAATTCCATGTCAAACGTTGCAAAATAAAAAATAATTTTTCTCCATTTTTTCAAATGGAACACCCTATATATTTTTTTTCTGTCCGGTACAGAATTAACAGATCAACATTTTTCATTGTTACACTTATCTCAAAATTCCTGAAGGTTTTTGAAATATTCTTAAAAAACTAATGTTGTACTTTGTTTTTCAGTACGATAATTGAATAAACTAATAGTAATGTGGAAAAATGGAACACCCTATATATATTTTTTTTCTGTCCGATACAGAATTAACAGATCAACATTTTTTATTATTACACTTATCTCAAAATTCCTGAAGGTTTTTGAAATATTCTTAAAAAACTAATGTTGTACTTTGTTTTTCAGTACGGTAATTGAATAACCTCACTAGTAATGTTCATAAGTAAGCACCTTCGCGATTTTGAATAATAAATAGGTCAGCGTAGTTATAGCTATGGGAAAAAACCTAAAATCCCAACATTTTTTGTAATTACGTTTACCGCATAAAATTTGAATTACTGCCAAGAGTTAAGCCGTAAAGACGTTTTACATGCTGCAGGTCTTCCTACAAGTTGCAAGAGACTTGCACAAAGGCATACGCTGACACTTGCAATTGAAATACAACTGCCGCTTTACAGTCTGCAAGACAAATTGCGCGCAATATCTTGCAGGTGCAACCCCTTGCTGCAAGAAACTTGCAGCATGTAAAACGGCCTTAACCTTTATTTAATATTATTGACAAGTGTTGCCCAAATTATTAACTAGAATTTAAGTAGGCCATGAAAAACAAATTGTCTAGAAACTGTCAAACAACTAAAACATATCGGCAATTTACTTATTCGTTTTTTAAGTTTTACAAATTGAAATAATTATCGGATTTTTCATATAGTGGTCTTTACCTTCTACGTAGTTCATTTTTCGTTTGTTTGCGTCACTGTTTACAAGTTTTATTTGAACGTTCTATCGTCATGGAGTACACCCGCGAAGAACTGGTTGATATGGTTTTTGTGTTAGGAGAATCGCATAGAAATGCCTTTTTGGCCAGTAGGATTTATGCGCAAAATTATCCAGAACGAAGGCACCCAGACAGAAGGAGCATGACGAACTTATTAGAGAGATTTATGGCAACGGGAAATGTAAATTATACAAGACCAGTTAGAAATAGGCCCGTTCGAACGGAAGAAAATTAATTAGCTGTGCTATTAGCTGTCACGGAAAATCCTTCTGTTAGCCAAAAAGCAGTCGGGGATGCCGTAGGAGTAAGCGAAAGAACTGTTCAGCGAATTTTAAAGAGCCATAAATTTCATGCATATCATATTCAGTTGCATCAAGAACTCCTTCCAGCAGATTTTGAGAAACGTGTTGACTTTTGTAATTGGGCACAAGCTAAAATTAGGTTAAGCTTTGATTTTTTTGATAAAGTTTTATTCTCTGATGAGGCCACATTTCATAAGAATGGATTTGTAAATCGTCATAACTACCATTACTACGCCGACCATAATCCAAGAATTTTTAGGCAGCTTGATCTACAACACAGATGGTCAGTTAATGTGTGGGGGGAATTATTGGTGAACATGTTATTGGTCCCCATTTTTTTAATGGACATTTAACTGGAGCCATGTATCTCGACTTCCTAGAAAATCACTTGCCAAATTTGTGCGAAAATTTGCCGGTTAATCTGAGAAATACAATGTGGTTGTAACAAGATGGTGCTCCAGCACATTTTTCGTTGCCAGTTAGGGATCATTTAAATAATAATTTTCCAGATCGATGGATTGGAAGACAGGGAGCAAGTGCGTGGCCGCCCCGGTCGCCTGATCTAACGAAATTAGATTTTTTTCTATGGGGCTACGTTAAGGAAATTGTTTACAACAAACCTCCAACAACTCCCGAAAATATGCAGCAACGGATTAGAACCGCATTTCAAAGTATTACAACCGAAGTATTAAGAATAGTAGGAAGATCTTTTCATACCCGTCTTCGTTTATGCCTCGAAGAGAATGGAAGACATATCGAACATATGTTCTAAGTAAAAATTAATTTTAGCAATAATTAGATATTTGTTAATAATGTTAAATAAAGCTGTTACACCTTAAGTCGAGATTTAACTCTTGGCAGTAATTTAAATTTTATGCAGCAAACGTAATTAGAAAAAATGTTAGGATTTTAGGTTTTTCCCCATAGCTAGAACTACGCTGACCTATCTAATATTTAAAATCGCGAAGGTATGAACATTACTAGTGAGGTTATTCAATTATCGTACTGAAAAACAAAGTACAACATTAGTTTTTTAAGAATATTTCAAAAACCTTCAGGAATTTTGAGATAAGTAATAATAATAAATGTTGATCTGTTAATTCTGTATCGGACAGAAAAAAAATATATATAGGGTGTTCCATTTTTCCACATTACTAGTGAGTTTATTCAATTATCGTACTGAAAAACAAAGTACAACATTAGTTTTTTAAGAATATTTCAAAAACCTTCAGGAATTTTGAGATAAGTGTAATAATAAAAAATGTTGATCTGTTAATTATGTACCTGACAGAAAAAAAATATATAGGGTGTTCCATTTGAAAAAAATTTTTGCAACGTTTGACATGGAATTTGGGTCACCCTGTATAAGTAAGACATAATACTCGTAGCAGAATAACTATAAACCTTTTGCAGTAAGTTACTAGGTTACCTTAGCTTTTAAGATGTTTTATCTAATTTTTATAAATATTTTAAATGTAGACTATAATTTTTTTTTCTTCGATTTTACCTTTTTTCTCCGAAACTATTAAAAAAAGAGAGATAATATTCTAGGAGTCTGTAGACTAGGCAAAGAGTGTTCCAAAAATGTAAAAAAATATAGGGTGTTCCATTTTAAAAAATTCAACTTTTATGCGCCACTATTTTTTGTAACACCCTGTATAATCAAGAATATTTTTAAAATGTGCTCTCTAATCAACAGCATATAGTGGCTTTTAAATATTTTTTCTAAAATAAATGGTTTAGGTATAATAAAAGACGGGAGGTGAGCTGCAGGACCCTGTATATAGTTAAGTTGGCACCATTGCTAAGTTTTTTGTTCTGAGAACTACGATGTCGGTTAAATTATGAAAGTTTTGTATTTT
The DNA here is from genome assembly GCA_030620095.1 of Kuschelorhynchus macadamiae. Lineage (NCBI taxonomy): Eukaryota > Metazoa > Arthropoda > Insecta > Coleoptera > Curculionidae > Kuschelorhynchus > Kuschelorhynchus macadamiae. The sequence goes on from JAUTXW010005441.1 coordinate 1,323,255, forward strand.
TTCCTGCAGATTACGATAGTGAAAGCAGAAAAACAATAGAATGTACGGTTCTCAAGATATTTGCAAATCGTATATTTTTTAATTGAACACCCTGTAGTTGTCTACTTCATTCGATTCGCCGTCGAAAATGTAATAAAAGTTGTTTTTATGATTTTTGGCTAAAGTGCAAAATAACAGAGAAAACAGCAATTTTTAATTTTAATCTAGTTACCTATGGCATAAAAACAATAGTAGAGACGGCGCTGACATTCATTAAATCTAATGTCAAGTTATTTTCAATAGTAAGCTTGCTCTATTATTAATAGAATAAAAATTGTGTTTACTCACTTAGGGAAGTGTGATATGATGGAAATGTATATTTTCGCGTTACAGAGAAAAGTATTCAAAACGCGATCTCCCAAATCGTCGCGCGTCGTTAATTTTTAAAACTTGGTTCATCTAGGAAAATTTAGTTTTAGCAATAACTTAATAATTAAGGACAAGCATTTAGATGGGTTTATTGAAGTCACATGAATAACAAGCAATAACAGGGTGAGATCTTATTACTAAGAATTAAGTTAAAACTAAAATTTCTTTCATAAATCCACCTTAAGGTTTTATCACAAATAGAGGTGTAACACCGATACATTTCAATAGTCGAGGAGAAGGGAGAACTTTATAAGTGAAGAAACTGAAATAAATTTGTTAGCGTATTTTGAAACCTATCCTGAAAATTCCATAAGGGAGCTTTGCAATGATAGTGATTTGGGTTTAGTTCATGCCGTTTAAAAAAAACACAAATTTGTTCCCTACATCTGGTATCGCCTAATGCAAACCTTGGAAGCAGATGATTTTCCAAAGGCGATTTGATTTTTGTACATGGTTTCTTAATCAATGCAGGATAATTTTTAATTAAAAATAGTTTTATGGAGTGACGAAGCCAATTTTTCAAATGGTTAAGGTGGCACCATTGCTAACGTTTTTGTTATTGAATCTACGATGTTAGCTAAATTAAGAAAATTTTGTGTTTTTCCTCGCTCATTACGACGGTGTAAATAAAAAAACTATTGAAAGTCGCGTTTGAAAAATACTTCAAAAATAGACCATTTTCTAATAAAACACCCTGTACCTATATTTTTTATACTTAACTTATCCGCTGTCAAAAATATAAGTCACGCTTTATCTCTTTTGTCTTAATTTAAAAATAACCGAAAAAATAATAGCATTTGTTAGTTTCTAATTAAACTTAGACACTCAAAAGAATACGAGGAATCTGTGATAAATTCTGACCTCCATGTCGAGTACCAGTTACGGGGTTGTAATTTTTGCTCTTATTTTGCCAAATTCTTCGAAAATAAATCGGTTAATGCACAACTTTGAGCTACCTGGATAAATATTCTATACAGGGTGATAAATAAGAACCTCGATAAGAATCTTTTACCTTACATTTTTGAAACACTTCAAATTTTCCAAAAATCCAGGATTATTTTCTAATTTTCTCTACTTCTATCTACAATGCAAGAAATACTGAAAAACTATTTCTATCAATTTTAGAATGTTTAAATTTTGATCAATATACTATTGTTTTTATACCATAGGTAACTAGATTAAAATTAAAAATTGTTGTTTTCTCTGTTATTTTGCACTTTAGGCAAAAATGATTAAGAACAACTTTTATTACATTTTTGACGGCGAATCGAATGAAGTAGATATATACGGGGTGTTCAATTAAAAAAATATCATTTTTTGCAAATATCTCGAGAACCGTACCTTCTATTGTTTTTCTGCTTTCACCATCGTAATCATTATATATATATATATATATATATATATATATATATATATATATATATATATATATATAGTAGTTTCTTAAAACATTTATTCACATATATTTTATTTAAATTTTCTTGGGTTTAGGTTTATCTCAAATAAGACTCCTTCTTCCTCCTTTTTTTTCTATTTTTCTAGTAGGCTTTTTCAAAAATGTATGAAATTATCATACTACTTAAAAAATTAAAATTGGGACGATAATAAACAATTATATATAATTCAATCACTTCACAATGTATATCGGACAATAATAAAATACCTAAACAATTAAATGAAAAAGAATTCATTTTGGCTACATACCTCAATCTATTTTAGGTAGGCTTCATGTGGATGTTATTGAATGAATAAATGAGTTAAGTTGTTTTTATTATTTATTGGTTCTACTTGCTGTTTTGTGGTATATAAAGACTCTTAAAATATATATATATATATATATATATATAGATAGGAAGATGAAAATGAATACAGTGTGTAATTTTAATTTTTAAGTTAATAGATTCTGATATACCTGACTTAAATTATGGATGTTTTGTTTGTTGTTTACAGAATATTTTTCTTTTTTGATGTATATCATTTCCTTTATTTAGAGCTTGCGGTAATTGGGTTCTTGCGTTAAGATTTTTAGTGTTTTTAACTCTTTTCATGCTTGTGTAGAGCGGTTGAAGAGGTTTTGGTATATTTATGCCCATTCAGTCTATGTATATATATATATATATATATATATATATATATATATATATATATATATATATATATATATATATATATATATATATATATATATATATATATATATATATATATATATATATATATATATATATATATATATATATATATATATATATATATATATATATATATATATATATATATATATATATATAAATAAGTTCATCGGAGAGCATTTAGTAGTGAATTAGGCTGTAATTACCATTCATGTTTGGGGGGCTTCCTGATTTATTTTTATTATAGGTTATACCTATCGATGACATTAAAAATCAGGAAAATCGTTAATATAATATTAACCAAGTTATGGAAATCAGTCAAGTGAACATCAAATGGACTTCCTAAAAAAGTTTTTCATAAAAATAACAAGACTATTAAGAAAAAAACAACCTAAACGGGTTAAAATAAGAACATCGAACTAGATGTCAATTCTGTTAGGATGGTTGAGCATGCATAATTTAATAATTTGATCCTGATACACCTATTGGCCTCAGCTGCTCATGCGGTACGGGAAAGGAGAAACACGTTTATAGATTAAACAAACTGGCTTCAAATAAGTAAAATCAAAAATAGTAGCACAAAAATTTAAAAAAATAAATAAATTTTCTACATTGCCTGTATTTTCATTTTTACTTTTCTTGTAAAAGAGGAAAATCTAATATGTGAAACAAAATGGCGGCCTATGTTGAAAAATTATAACTAAAAATGACTTATTGAAATTACACCAAATTTTGCACAAAATTAAGTGTTACGTAATAATCGATTGGTAAAACTTTGGCACGAAACCAAGATGGCGAAACAAAATAGAGGTTTAATGAAATATTTAACAAGTCAGCCTGAAGAAACTACTTATTAGATTGATTTTAAGTGTGCAATTAAGAATTATAAAATTGTGGTATGAATTAATTAATTATTAATAATAAACCGTGCTTAAAATTAATAATAAACTGTGCTTAACTGAAAGTTTGTTCCTTCATTACAAAAAAAACTCTGTAACTTTAATTCACCAATTTAATTTATAGTGTACATAAAGTAAATAGTATTTAGCACATAGGTGATAATATTATTTTTTTATTTATTACCTACAAATCCATGCCCAAATTAAAGTTACAAGCAAATATTCTTAATAAATAATCTTATGGGACTTTAAAAACCTATTTGGCAAATTGTATAAATTATGTACCTTGTGTAATTTAGGTAATTTAGATTTCCGAATTTCCTTTTTCTAAACCATTAGGAGCTTATGTAATACTGTCTACCAGGCATTAAGGGTGGTTTATATATTATGATTCCTAGTTATTTGGGCTGTAATGTGATTAATCTAATTTCAGTAAATAAATATGTTGCTTATCTTTAGATATTGCATATAACTTAAAGGGGTAGTAGTTGATATAATCATGTATCGAAGTTGGGTTATACAAGCATAGTATTCTGAATTTCATTAAAGGATTATCTTAGGTATATTTGTAATTTTATGAGTTTAATTGAAACTAAGCTGGGAAAATATTCCTATATTTTTTTGTTTTGAATCCGGTACGTGGTTCTGGGTAATTAAACTGTTATATATATATATATATATATATATATATATATATATATATATATATATATATATATATATATATATATATATATATATATATATATATATATATATATATATATATATATATATATATATATATATATATATATATATATATATATATATATATATATATATATATATATATATATATATATATATATATATATATATATATATATATATATATATATATATATATATATATATATATATATATATATATATATATATATATATATATATAGTTAGTATTTGTTTCTTGGGATATGATCCTTGAAAATGAAAATTAAACAACTATATTCACGTATTCATGTCTCGTTTTAATAACGTTTCGACTATAACTTGAGAATTTATCAAATTCTACAATATTAGAAAGAGGAGAACAGACATAGTTTCAAACATATATGGACACAATTACATTGAACAACAAATTAAAACTACACCGACCAGACTGGACATTTACTTCAATATCTAACAATACTAGAATAATACGACGTTGTTTTATATGGAAGTGATTTTTTTCCCTTTAAATACTTTGGTTGGTTTTTATTTTATATACAAGGACGGTATAATAAATTGGTGTATTTTGAAACCTACCGGGTTTGTTCATTACATGTCGCACATTTTATTTTAAAAGGGTGTGGTATATTTTATTTCAATTTTTGCGTTTACAGAATTAGAATTTTTTTGGATGTTAACTATTTCGTAAAACAATCTCTTTTTTTTTAAGTTGGTTTCAGTAATAAGTATTTTAGTGTCACTATAGTTAAAAGTATGGTTGGTTTCAGTTATGTGGTTTGTGAGAGCTGTTTTGTTTGTTGTGTCATTATATACAAATGTTCCTGTAGACTTGGCTTTAGAGTTGGTGCAAAAACAGTAGAACTTAGCAAAGCAACACAGACATACCCCTAGATGAATTTTTAGAAGCTGTCAAACTCACTTTAAACTCTACATATTTCTTATTTAACGATAAGTATTATAAGCAAATGGAGGGTTGCGCAATGGGAGCGTCTATATCGAGTGTCATAGCTCAACTTGTACTTGAAGATCTCGAAAAAACAGTCATTAATAACCTGTACTTTGACATACCCTTTTTTCTATAGGTACGTAGATGATTGTTTGCTAGCTATCCCTAAAGAAAAATCCGAGTACATTTTAGACAAGTTCAACAAATATCATAACAAATTAAAATTTATCTTCGAGTTTGAGAAAGAAAATCAAATAAACTTCTTAGATCTGACCCTTTACCACGTAAAAGATAAAATAAGAACTGCTTGGTACACTAAAAATACCTGGTCTGGAAGGTATGTTAATTTTAACCCTGAACATTTTTTTTCCCAAAAAAATCGGATGTCACCAGTTTGGCAGGTGAAAACACATATATATATATATATATATATATATATATATATATATATATATATATATATATATATATATATATATATATATATATATATATATAAATATATATATATATATATATATATATATATATATATATATATATATATATATAAAAAGCAGTCCTGAGATCCTGATCTGGAGATGTCTTCGTGAATTCACGCAATAATCTATCGGCTGTTGTCTACATTCAGCAGTACATATGAGACATTGTTTTTTTAACATACTGTATAACAGCAACGTGTGATCACACCTTGAGGTTATATTAAGCTTAAGATCTAGCTGTAGCATACCTTTAACCATTTTCTATCGAGGTGTATTATGGACAGGTAATACTGCCTATGTATGTAATGTTATATTGGCTTTGTTATCGTGTATTTGCTAATTGCTTATGCAGTGATATTTTGATTTACTTGAATGCTGAATTTGAGAACTTCGTACAAAAATAAAGATAAATATTTGGTGTAATCAATGGTCGAGCGGTCTGATTCATAGGTGATGTTAGTGATTTGATTTAAAGTTTCATGTAACTTAATTTTTTTTATTTCTTACTGGTCTTCTTACATATCTCTCCTTTCACTCTCTTTATAAATTTAATTTAAATTTGATTCAAGTCAATTAATTTACGTAATCCTTATACATTTTCACTGATTGTTCGAATTGCATGCAACTTCAAATTTTCTGGTGAAACAAAAATAAATACACATCTTCATTAACAGTTATAATTTTGCAGTCTCTTTCCCTACTTTTATAACACATAAGTTGATTAAAAGTTTTATAGCATAATAAATATTAGCCACTAATACACATCCTCGCTTTGCTGACTGTGATTCTACTGAACATACCGCATACATGCATTTGTTCTGAATTTTGTGACTCGGTTAGTTATTGGAAATAACTAGCCGACTAACTCTTTTATATTTGATTATATACATCTTATAATAGTTAATATCTTTGATTTTTATTAATAATTTAAATATCCTCATCATTTATTTCAGCATATGAAGTATGAAAACTGATCTGATGGCTTATTAGCACATTATTTTGTTATATTCACTAAACTTCTCTTAAGGTTGATTGTTATATTTTATTAATAATTTTTTTATTGTAAAATCATTCTATAATCGCGAAGCTATTTTTTACTGTGAGAGGGGTGCTAGATACGTTAGGATTTATAATAAATGTTATTTGTTGAATATAGTTAGTTTTATTTTTGGTTTTACTTAATTAACTTGATTGATTTTCGCACAGTGGTATTGAGGAGGGGTATCCATATCATCTCGTCCAATCCACAGTCGACTGGTACAGACCTGTTGGCCCCCCTAAATGTAAATCGAATCCAAATTTCCCTAAACTGCCGGTGATTTGCACACTAACTTTCATGCCTCTCTTCCAATCAACCACTTATTCGAATTTAATACTTTAAATTATCTTAAAACCTAAAAATTCATACTCTCTGCTATCAAACAGAGAAAGAGTGTGGCACGCTGCCAAAAAGATCATCTAAAATAGTTCGAGCACAGCAATAACGTATTTAATTTTTACTTTACAGATGGCTTCGTTTTAACAGCGACATTAGCATGGGTCAAAAACATTAAAAATATGATTGAACAAAAGTCCCACTGGACACTGTTTTACGGTGCAAAATATCGAAAAAATCTAGAAGACTAAAAAGTTACAGAACAGAAAAAGGATTTTGATTATGTGGTAGAAATGGCCAGTGACCTCTTAGGAAGGAGTCCGGAGGGGTTAAAAGGGTTGCAAGCCGAAAAAAATCATTCTATAATTTTTTTAAAAATGTATTTAGTGCCAATATTGATATTAGTCATAGTATACCGCGTACGAAATTTAATTTAGAAATATCCAGGAATGTATATAAAAAAATGAAAACATATAACATTTTAATATCATGAACGGAAATAAAGAGCTGACGGACTCCTGTTTATATTTTTGTTTCTTACTTTAATGAAATAAATTATCTCTCAAAGTTATGGATATGAATTAATTTATATCCTGCATAGGATGGCCCAGTATGAAAAATTATTTTTAATTTTACAGAAAAGTACATCAGAAACAATTCTTCTGTAAATACGGACCTGGATTTTTTATTTAATATATTAAATGTTTTTAACCTACGAAAATCAGTTAGGTCTGGCAGCTAATATTTTAAACATAATTTTTTTGTAATAAGCTTTAAAAGTGTATTAAAAATTACAGTCCATATTTAAAAATATGTTGTTGATGATTGAAATCCAAAGCAGAAATGTCGCATTAAAATTTTAAAATGAATATGTTGTAGAAAATAAAAGTTACCATGAAAATGTTTTTATTTTGTACATCTTAAATAATGTCAGTAAAAAATAAAAAGCATTTTAAATAAAAATATATATATATATATATATATATATATATATATATATATATATATATATATATATATATATATATATATATATATATATATATATATATATATATATATATATACATCTTAAATAATGTCAGTAAAAAATTAGAAAGCATTTTAACACACAAACTCAAGAATATGAATTCAAATGTTACAAATATAAACACTAAACAACTAACACTATAAAAACCTGCATAATGTTTTACACAATAAAATAAGGCACGTGGAAAATCTCGCAAATCCCGAAAAGCTTACAAGGGCTGTTTTGTGGAATATCTGGTCAACAAAGGTTGCACTGAAATCCTTAGATTTCACAATATTAAATTTTCCTTTTTCATATTTTCGTTCAGTAACAACTCAAATAAATCAACGTATAAAACTTGGAAAAGTTTGACTTAGAAAACTTTTATTCCGAATTCGGCGACATAGTTGAGATATGAAATACAAAAATAAGTAAACGTGATATTCAATACTTTTGTTAAGCCTTGTAGAAAACGCAAAAGCATTTCTGATTTACCTATTTTTGACATTTTTTTATTTGTCCTGTTATAACATTCCAAAGAATATTTACAAAGCTTCTCTGGTTAAGGTTGATTAAAGGAATAATCTTCAAAAAATTAAAACGGATTATTGATTTTTTGTCATCAGATAATATATACTCGTGAAGAATAAATCCCGAACAAGCAAATATTTGATTATTTTAGGCGTTAAATATTTTTTTTAATCGAGTTGAATGATTTTTTCGTCAAATTGTAGGCAAATTAATTGAGTGTATCACGTATATGTCTATTCTAAACATTGTCTGATATATTTTGAAGCTACATTTGGTCCTTTTTCTAAACTTACTAAATCTGTACGACCATGCAAAGATGTACCTTCCCAAACGAATACTACTTAGCCTCCAAAAGGCATTCTATCAGAAAAATAGACTTGGGAATATCTTCTCCAGATCGTTCGGCCTTCGCGCCGATCTGGTGACGTACCTGAATATACATATATTTTGAATATGCCTTCTGGATACCAGAATATCCCCAAATAGATATCGTTCTCAATTGCTTATATTATCAAGCCGCTGGTATGTAAGAATTGTCAAAATCGAAAATAAATAAACAAATATTTTACCGTTAGTATTTGATTAACCACGCTGGTACGCGGTCGTCTACACCTTTAAATTACGTTTTGGAGGGAAAAGCTGTTTTATCGTATTTTTTATGTTTTCGCGAGTTGAGTATGATAAGTGATCAGGATTTGTAAACAGACAGTGGCAATGATTCGGAGCACGAGTTTAATGATAATTCGGTGATTAGTGGCACTGATGATACATATTCAGAAAAATGACCACAAAGTTGTTGGTAACGTAAGCATGGAAGATTGGAAGGTTTTAACTGACCCTTTTTCGGCTCAAATCCCTCTTTTTCTCTGAATTGGATTTCCATCCTGCCATTGATTTTTAAGAATGCGAAACCCTGGTCATTTGTTTCGAAGGTTCTCTAAGTCCAAATATCGTCACTAAATTAGTAAACTGCCCTTGTATAAGAGATTACCGAAGTAATAACGTTTCGTGCGGTGGGTCAAAAGTTTTCAATAAGTCTGTTATGAGCCCAAACAGGTATCTTTTTATCTTAGGTTTATTTGGTTTTCTCCACCCGAAGCAGCAAGGAAAAATGCTTTTAAACTCTTAAGGTTTTATACTGTAACGTTAAAACCAATTTTAACATTTCAATGTATGACTACGTAAAATTGTACTGTACTGTAACAATAACAATTTCTCTACAATATATTAATTTGAACTTCTACTTCAAAAGGAACCAAAAATACGCATGTTATGGTTATTTTGGCAAAAGAAGATGGAAAGAAGCGGTTATTATAAAAAATCTGCGAAAGAGAACCGCAAATAAATATTATTATTAGTTATGCGTTTATCAATAAGACTTTATTTAAACATTATTATTTTAGCGTGTTACTTTGTTGTTAATGTTACTTTGCGTTTGTATGTCATTATAGATTCTAAATGTGAATAAGGTACTTACTTTTAAAAGATATGTGGTATTATTATTTTTACATGGATATCCATGGATATTACGGCCCTATTACCCAAATGGTAGGAATCCTGGCATAATTTTAAAATATATAGCTCTGTTAGTATTTTGTTTTTGAGTTTTTTTATAATATTTTAACTGTGGTAAAAGATGTAAGCCAATATGGAATGATAATATAAAACTTTCGATTTTTTTTGCCCGGTATATAAAAAGGGTCTTTAGAAAATATTTTTGATGGGAAGGAGTTAAGATCATCACTGACAATACTTTTTGAAAATTTTAGCACTCTGGTAATGTAGTGCACGTTGTATCATCGCGACCCATTGCTCTAACCTACCTGTTGAAGTTTCATGTTCTTTCATATCCAATTTAAGTATGGTAAATTGAAGATACTCTAGAATTATCAGCTTCTTTATTTCTCTTTAGAAAAGGCAAATATTAGGATAAACCAACAAGAAAAAGTTGCATGATACTCTGCTAATTAATTAAAAGTTGTAAAGATAGAACATAAAACAACATTTTGTTTATTCTGGAATACTATTGCTTGAGGGAACCCGTCCTTGCAAATAGACAGATTTGTAATAAACTCGAATAATTTACCTACAATATAAGAAAGCAATAATAAAAATCGATTAAATTAAATATTTGCTTATTTTTATCCAGCAGTGTAGCTTGTCAAACAAAAATTATTTTTATAATTTATTGGCATCTTAGACTGATGTGAACAACAACTCTAGCGCCAAGTTTTTAAAATAGAAACTTCATTCACCAATCCTTCCTCGTAAATATAGTAGGCTGAAGTGTGAGAATGCATATATAGATATGCATGATAAGCATATCTATATTTGCAGAGATACTTTAGCGGCGAATAAGGCTCTGCCTTCCAACAGATGCTCTAAGCCTGACAGTCTTCTCAGGTTGAACACCAGCCAACTTAGAAGCATTATCGTGGTCCTCACTGGACTTGAGTGGTAAAATATCATATATCATAAAACTGGACTCGACAAGGATCCATATTGCAAGGTTTGTCCCGAGGTAGATGAAACTGCCGAGTATTTGGTTTGATATGACTGACGTTTTAGTCAACATCAGACTGCTGTTCGGGCCTAAAACGGCCTTTTCTTTTTAAGGAGTTGGTTTTTTATCTGAGTAGTCTTCTTGGAGGATAGTGTTGACATTTCCGGGGTGCGATTTTGCACTTATCATTTCGTTAGATAAAAAATAGTTTTGATTACTTGAAAGCTAAGCCATGATATATTAGCATATACATCATACCGTAAGTAATCAACAGATGCCAAAATATTCAAGAAAATCATGAAAACATGGAGCCTCCAAATAGGCAGCGAAAATACGAAACTCGTAAAAAAATCCTTCAAATTAAACAAGGTAAGCTAATCTGTAAAAATATTATCTATGTCATATTATTACGAAACCTATTTTAGTTTTAATGAATCCTTGTTTTTAATTTAGTGAATTCTTTCCTGATTTGATCATTTTGTTAGAAGTACGGGAAAACGTAAAACGCTATCCTCAAAATGTACTTCTTTTGAAGAAATATTTAACAAAGGTGTGAATATTCTGTTTAAATATTAATTAAATTGTTTACTATATGGTGCAAAATTCTATATTACGTATTTTATTCTTAAAAGAAAAGGGGGACCTATGTTAATATTTATTCTAATCCAGCACCGCGGCTGTTATGCAACCACATAAACATCATACATCTATCCGCCTTTGAAACGGAGCGCGCCTTCCACAGAAAAATAATATAATAATATAGGCGAAATGCGTTCATCGGGAGAACAAAGCAATTTAAACTTAGAGTAAGAATAAAAATCTTACTCTAGGTTGTAAATGCCCGTTGTTACTGGGGAATGGCTCTCCCTATTTGAGGAATACGGCAGTATTTTGTTTAATTTTGGTCTCTCGTAACCTAACCTAACTTTTTTAGTTCACAAATACACAGTAAACAAGGTAGTGGAACAGCTGATGGATCACTTGCGGAAACATAACAGTGGTTTAATAATGGTGTATTTAAGTACTGCAAAATTGAATATAAATTCCAGTAACTAGGAACCAATTTAAGTATAATGTTTTCTATTGATGGAAAGACTAAAGAAGCAATAAGGGCAGTTGAATCTAGATTATCATAATGATAAGACTGTTGCAGGTAGGCATGAATTTATATATTTTAGCAAATAGAATGTACTTGCTTAAATTATATTTCATTGTCTATGTCGAGGTCTATGTATAACTTGCAAACAAAAGTATTCCTTAACAGGTATTTTCAAAGAAAATGTATAGGCTAAGCTATTATTTTCTTAGGTATTATATATTTTCACTGTTGAGGGCGAAATGAAATAATCTTTGCTTTTCTTTAAAACAACTACAGTTGGAATTATATAATGTTATAATTATTAGAGAAGGGAAATAATTAGTTATATTATATCACACAGTATTTGGTGTATGGCACATTTATTGATTATAGCAAAATTTTTACAGCTTTTGCAGAATATGACACTAAAAAGAAGGGAATGATACAAGAAATAATGTCCAGTATTTGATACAGTATTTTCATTTACCTTTCACATACTTAGTCAATATAAGGAAGAACAATCACCGAAGCACAATTACAAATTCTTCGATAAGCTGTTTTGTTGATTCAAATTTGAACTCGACCATTTTGATTGTAGAAGATATATACCTGTGTAAGTATTAATTGTGATTATTTTGTTTTTTTTTATAAAGAAACTTACTATAATATTAGACTTAGACAGGTTAGACTAGTATAATTCATAGGTTTATGTTTAGCAAAGTCTACTGCAAAACATACCTATGAGTTCGTTATTATAACAAATCATCAGTTCACAGTATCAAACAGAATTTAACACTTGAAACCTTGTTTGATTTGACTAATGGTTTTGGCACTGATATTCTGTCGGAAAACAGCAGCAAGATAATCCATCCACTCAACTGATGAATGCTGCACTTATTTTTTTATTGTCACTCATTAAACTTTGTGCTAGACACCGCGTTATGTTTTTTATGTTTTCTAATTTCTTACAGTGTGACACAAATTGTTTGAAGTGTGTGTTTTTCCTTGGGTTTTGCTAATTGCCATTTTTAATGTGTATTTTTAAATTAGTCTTTTGTTCAAATCTATGAGTCGCTTTTGAAGTTTCACGTCACAATAAAAATACTCTATTTGAAAAAATAACTATTATATGACTTAATAAGTGTTTAATGGAATTTATTTGTTTATTCTTATGTGAAATTGTACAGGGTGCCTGGTTATATTTTAAACGGCACCCTAGAGGCCTTATCCTATGAGTTATCAAAAAACTTTAAATACAAATGTTTTTGGGTTTGAACGGAATCATCATTCTTGCTGATTATAAATATACTAGGTTTAAACTTTATCTCTAAAGATAACACAGAAATTTTAGAAAAACTTTGCCATAACAGACAATGTGTAAGAGAGAGATGGAGAAAGCTCCAATATAGTGTAGTCAGTGGGAATACATTGCTTCTTATGATAAGGTTTTTCTTAAATTTCTTAATTATCTTTAGAAATAAACGTCTTAAACCTAGTCTATTATTAATAATCAGCAAGAAGAGACCATTTGAGGTGTATCTACTATACAGGGTGTGCCTTTTAAAATAACGAAGTCGATGCCCATTTGCTAAATTTCCGATTACCGTTTGTTTGTTTTTCTTGCAAATTGCCCAAACCTAAACACCTTTATATTTAAAGTTTTTTGATAACTCATAATAAAGACTGTAGGGTACGTTTAACATAGAAATACATAAAGGAACAAAAGTGAACCAAACTTAATTTTAAAGAAAAAATTATACATCATATACATTATACCTTATATCACGAAGTAACCTTATTTTTTTGTAAGTTAAGTTTACTGTGTTTAATATTTTTGACCAGAAGAAGTTATTTCAAATCCATATTATGTAATTCTGGGATACCTTGTTAGGTACTGGAAGATATTAGGTTGCTAAAAGTACATTTTGTAAGGATATATTAAATATTTATACAGGATGTCCCAAAAATGTGATATAAGGTGCAGCTGCTGTTTTTTTATTATGGACTATTTTGTTTTATTAAAGAATAAAACATCTGGTTTATATGTAATTTGGTAAACTGAAGTTTAATACCTTAAAAAAGATCATACATAGAACTAAAAAAGGAATTTGTAATTTGTTTTGTTTAAAATTTTATTTTTTAAACTTCAATTTACTTGAAACATCTGTATGTTGCCTTTTTTAATCGTATCAAATAAAGTATAACTGACTAAAGTCTATGAAAATTAAGATTACTCAAAGTGAAAACTGTATTTTGTAACAAGAAACATTTTTTTCTCGATTTTTTCTTCAGAATAACTTTTTTTTTATATAAATTCAATTCTGTCTCTATTTTGTAAGATTTGGAAGTGTTCATGGTATCTATTGTTCAGAAAGTCAATAACTACAACATATATAAAGTTTAGGGAATTTCCCTCAAGCTAGTTTTATAAGATTTATGTGTAGTCCTAGTAGCCACCTCGCAATTCACCCATTCTTATAGGCTTTGTCCAGTATAATTTTTACAATACCATTAGATTGTGACGTATGAATGACAAACTTAAACATGGAAATTTTTGGATAATATTCAGGTCTCAACTGTCTAGCAGGCGCGTAACTAAGGGGGGCATAGGGGAGGCGATGTCTTTTTTTTGGATATTGCATGGGCGCCGGCAGAACCATAACTGGTGAAAAAAAAAACAAAAAAGGTCATGCATAGTTCATTTGATATATAAATGTAATTTATATATGTAATATAATATATTTACATTTTAAAGGGGAGGCATTTTGGTGTTCTATTATTATTATTATTATTATTATTATTCAATATGAAGAAAGTTTTTTGGTATTCGGGTATGTATTATCCTGGGTAGAAAAGAAGAATATAATATTTCGTTTTGTAATAGTCATTGTGTGTGTATATAAACATTTTCAGAAAATGACAAGGGCTTAGATAATATTTTGTTTAACAGATTTCTTGTGGCCTTTTGCATTTTCGAAGCGATAAATCCAAGATATAGTACTAGGCATTATCGAAAACCACAACTCAATATATAAGTTCTGGTTGAAAATTAGTAAACTTGAATTTTGTCCAGAAATTTGCATGTATAACTGCGTCTGTCCAGTAGTTTACTATAGGACATCAGTACCTAAAATTAATTAATGAATGTAAGGGTTATGGTTATATTTAATAAAAAAAATTGGGTGGAGGTACTATACATGCTGTTGGTTAGAAACAAAAGTTTAAAAAGCCATATTTATAGGGATATTCCTCTTATTTTGTTAAGGGGAATATGCTCCTTAAGTATTGCATTTAATTTTTAGCTAAAATTGGAAATATACCCATTTTGTCAATAACGAAGTTTTTTAATAGCATATTATTTCATTTAAAATATCCTTCTTTTACAGCTGATTTTTCGAAAAGCAATTTTTTTACAATACTTTTTCTTCTCTTTAGGTATTTCAAGTGACAGTGTGAGTCCTTTGGACCCTTCGTAAAAGAAAATGGCATGGACTTACGTATCACCAGAATTCAGCAGCAATGGAAACTAATTTCAGCTTGAAACAACTTGTAAAATAAAAAATGTCCAATTCTAAAATTTTTTTTTTAGTGACAAATATAAAATTGATTTTTACGATAAAATATTCCAACACTTTAAAAAAAAAATTAAAGAAGTTCCAGTCAATTTCATAATAATCAAAATGGAAAATTATTTCATTTATATCTCAAAGATTTATGACTACACTTAAATCTAGAAAAATAATTATATTTAGGCATTTTATAGATACCGATTTACAGGGATATAGAGAGTTAGAGATTGGTACCAATATGAAATTAGTTACGGGTAGTATTATATATGAATCTTTAAACATGTTTCCAAAAGTTAAGGTATGAAAGTGGAAATATTTATTTTTCAGTTCCAACTGTTTCTTTTGGTAGTTATATTAACTCTCCAAACGTCAATTTTTAGTTTTTAGACGATAAAATTACTCTGTTAGGTATAGGATCAACTGCGCAGTAATTTTATTATTTTGAATGCAATGAAAAAAAATGCACAATAAATTTTCTCCTTCCCAATCATATGGTAATTCTCAGTATATTTGAAATATATAGAGAGTGACAAAATATGTATTTTTATTAAATGAATACCCTGTCTATTTTTTACACGTATGAAAAGCTAAAAAATATCTTTCCAAAAAACTTCGTGCCAAATTTTCTGATATACCTACCTATGATATTTAAAAAACTAAAATTAATACCTGCCTACAAATAGCCATATTATTTTTGAATGTATAAATTTCAGTCGTAACAGTTACAAATAGAGTATTTCTTAAAAGGTCTTCTTTATACAGAGCATTCCATGTAAAAAATTACACTGTATGTAATACTTTTTAGTACGAGAAATAATAAAAATATTAGAGAGGGATCACTTTAAATGGCAATCAATTTCCCTCGTACATATTGTCACTACAATTTACTGCATATTCAAATAATTTATTAGGCCGTCATTTAGTTTTGTCATATTCGATTTTTACCAAAATATTTCCATTCCGTTGAAAACTTAAATTCAACTGGATAAGTATTTTTTAAGCTATGCTGCGTGCAGACAGACTGACAGAAGTGGGAAAACATGGGCCCCAAGCACCCTAAAATGCAAAGTTCTACAAAAATGTCAAAGGGTTAATTTTTCATTTTTTACTCTTGTGAACTGGTCTAAATGCTGGTGGTTGCCCTTCTTCAATAAGGGCTTGTATTTATTTTAGACTTTATAATTAAATGGTAAAAGTATTAAATTTTATTTGTTTATTTTTCTAATGATTTAATAAATCCTATTAGGCATTTTAACAATTTTAACACAGAATAAGTGTGTAACTTATTTTATTTAGACCATATTACCATTTTATTAAAAATCGTCTTAAACAATACATATTGGTAAGTTATTATAAAAACATATTTTTATTACCAATTCATTAGATAAATATAGAAAACAAATGTATTAGAAATTAAAGTAGGAAATTTCATTTTGAAAAAATATTTAATTCAGAATAAACAACAAAATTTTGACTAGTACATCTAAAACTAGTCCACTCTAATAAAGATATTTATGCATTTATCACTACAGTACATTGAATTTGTAGATATTAAAGAAAAAAAACTTAAAATCTATCTCAGAATATGGCTTACTAAAGTATTCAACAATTGTCTGTTAAATTTATTAGATTTTAATTTAATGTTGATTCTTTAACAAGGGTTTGCTTAGTGTCCTATTTATTTAAAGAGGTGTTATGTATCTTAAAATAGTTATTTCCTACCTAGAAATACCTGACAGTGCCTTTAAGAATATCATATTCTCTAATATCTCTAAAATATCTGGAAATACCTCCTACATTCGCAAAAATGTTATATTACGCCTTTATAATAAGGTATAACATTAAAATCTGTTCTGGAAAAGCACACTGTAATATCCACTAAAATGTTCACCTTTTTTCACTGCACTCGCATGTAGCGATTAATTAAAGTCAAATTTAGATCTCTTGAATCATCACTTATTTGTTAACTTCTGTTTTATTAGAATATTAGTAGGTATTAGGTACAATACAGGCAGCCATGCTGCTGTATATTCCCTTTTAGAAGTATAACAAACAAAGTATTAAGGATCTCCAGGCCGACCTTAGAAGCTTCAATTTTTTAATTCTTCATCACCTTTTAATTATTTCCAATATAATAAAGTATACTTAACTAAGCCAAACAAACGTGTTTTGCTCAACGTCAACAAACTAATTTTAAGGTTAACAGTAACTGTCAAATCGTAATGAAAAACCGGCCTACTTGACGTCAAAAAATACATGCAATTTTCCATTTAAGAAATGGATGCTACTTCCAACCTTTGTCAGTTGTCTCGCTAAATCACGTGATTTAGCGATTCGTTAACTAAAGAAATGATAAGTGCAAAATCGCACCCCCGGTCTTCCCCGTTAATGTCTCATGTTTAATGCCTCTACCTAGACGAATATTGGTTATTGTTATCTTTGAAAAAGACCGAAGTTTTAAGATTATTTACTTGGTATGTTTAGTCCTGCTGCTTAATTCCTTAGAGAATGCGTTCTGCGATAATGCCGCTCTTTAAAGCTGCATGGCCGCGCTCCCGACCTAATACACAATTTCAGTTCTCATTGTTAATAATATTAATATATTTTACTGAAATTTAAAAAAACCATCAGTTTCTATCTCTTATACGTTCTCTTCGCATCGTGAGAATATTCGGACACATGGTTTTGTCGCTCCAAGACTGTTGTAACATAGGGAATCATATCAATACTATACTACAAATATACAAAAAGTATATTAAAATTCGTCAAATTAAAAAAAAATGTGGGGGGCATTAAAGAGCTACACTGTATAAAAACATTATGTAAAACTGGTATTTTCGAACTTTGACCTCAATATGTTTAAGAAAATAAAAAATTGTATTACATTTTGTGGAACTTGTTATTGGCCCTTGAGCTCCGGTGCGCCCTTCCAATAGTGCCGGATGGGTTCAGATCTCGTAGGGTAAAGATATTTGAAGTTGACTGTTGCAATCGGAAGCGGAACTTTTGATACTAATACCAGTTTGATACGTTTTGATCCCAAGAACCATAATTTCTTATTTAGGAAAGGGGTGATAAAATCCTCTTTATGCATATTTTTTTTGCAACTGAATAAAAATATCTTACTTTAAATTGATT
Source organism: Kuschelorhynchus macadamiae (assembly GCA_030620095.1). Lineage (NCBI taxonomy): Eukaryota > Metazoa > Arthropoda > Insecta > Coleoptera > Curculionidae > Kuschelorhynchus > Kuschelorhynchus macadamiae. Next base: position 1,342,036 of record JAUTXW010005441.1, read on the forward strand.
GAAACAAATGTTTAATAAAATTCCACACGGAATATTTTGAAACATAATATAAAGAATATTATTTAAGAAAAATTAATTGTGTTATTTACCTTAAGTTTTTTTATAGACGCGTAGATAGAACAACTGCTCTTCGTTCAAAACGGACGTGGCTAAAATTATAAATATAAATATATAAAGTTAAATTTATATAATAATTAGCTAGCCGGTGGCCGAGAGCGTAAAGCTTTGGGTTTACACCGAAGTTGGTCTGGGTGCCTGGGTTCGAATCCTAGGTGGGTGCACGACTTTTCAAAGTCTGCAGCAACGGCATGGAAATAACATAGACCCAGTTGTTTACATTTTGGAGGAATCCAACATTAACCCTGGTTTGCCAAACCGTTACTGTGGCCAGATTATAACGAATATCATCCTTTATACTATTACCTAAATAAACAAGGAATTCCAGAAATTTCCATTATAGATTTCCATATAGAATATTTTAAAACTGATAATTAAATAGCTTATTATAAATAACTCAAACCGAATCTGTTTTAAATGTAATTTAAATCTTCTGTAATTATTATTCCTTATTTCAAGAAATAAAGCCTAGAATAATCGGCAACGTCGGAATTCTACCTTTTTCGAGTATACTACAGATTTCTTTCGTCTTCGTCTTCCGAACGCCGAAGACGGTCGCAGTCATTCATGATTTCGACCTATTTGATACGCGACGTTGTAATTGTTCTAGTTGGTGAAATACGTGTTTTTCAAAAATCCAAGTGTTTTGTGTGGCTATTTTCAAGAATCTGTTTAAAAAGCTTTAAGAAAATGGTGCGAACTTACTTTATTTGCAGAGAAAGAAACGATTTAAACCCAGAAGTTTGTTTTCGAAGGTAAGTAAGGTTATGTCATACCAGTGCTGTAGTCGAAGGGTAAAATCACCGTCTAATAGCGTTCTTATATTTACAAATGAAGTATTGTTTTTGTATTGCACATTTCCGTTGGGCTTAAATTCATTTTTTATAACTTCAACTTATCTATAAAGTCGAAGACACTGATAATAAACGGAGTACAGCGTTTTGCTAATTTATATATTTGTGAAAAGACTCAAATATTCCTCTAAAATTTATCAAACCACCTTTTTTGAGAGGTTAATAAACAACATAAATATACTATTTGGTAAAGCATAGGTACTAAATTTTAATTGAGTAAGCTGTAAGACCCACTATTTTATGTTGTCATTAATTACTCCAAGATGGTTTGCATTTTGGATGAAATTTTCAAGGAATATTTAGGTTAGTGTCGTTCTCATATAGCAAGCATATACAAAAAATGAAAATAGCGCAATAGCGTTACTTTTCAATTTTTCATTTAATATAGATTTTCTTTAATGAATTTGAAATGCTTTTATTTATTGCCTAAAAATTTGATTTTAAAAAATAAGTAATCAAAAAAGTAAATAAATACCATCATGAGGTACATTATCCCAACTGAGAGAGTCTGTTTTTATCAGATGATTTCGGTAATATAAATAATAATAAAATATATTATAATGAATGTTAAAAATATTAAACATCTTGGCACAAAATATTTATATTGTCAATAAGTGAAGACCCACTATTTTATGTTGTCATTAATTACTCCAAGATGGTTTGCATTTTGGATGAAATTTTCAAGGAATATTTAGGGTAGTGTCGTTCTCATATAGCAAACATATACAAAAAATGAAAATAGCGCAATAGCGTTACTTTTCAATTTTTCATTTAATATAGATTTTCTTTAATGAATTTGAAATGCTTTAATTTATTGCCTAAAAATTTGGTTTTAAAAAATAAGTAATCAAAAAAGTAAATAAATACCATCATGAGGTACATTATCCCAACTGAGAGAGTCTGTTTTTATCAGGTGATTTCGGTAATATAAATAATAATAAAATATATTATAATGAATGTTAAAAATATTAAACATCTTGGCACAAAATATTTATATTGTCAATAAGTGAAATGTATAGCGGGGAAGGTGGATGGTGGGGAAAAAAAGGGGTAAATTGAGGGATAAATACTGTAAAGATATTGTTTTTCATAATATGGTTTTTGTGGTTTTTAGGGACACGAAGTTCAATTTTGTATTCGTATTAATATTGGGCCACGTTTATTGCTGATTTTCTGTAAATATGAATTGCTGATTTTCTGTAAATATGAATAGATCCAATACATGTAAAGGTGGTGCATTTTTATATAATATTACTAAGTTACTAAAAGTAGTGGACCCAAATTTTTACCTAACTTCGCGTAAATAGAACTAAAATGTGTTGGAAAAAGGGTGAAATCAAAATGTTTTGAAAAACGAACCTGATTTCAAAAGATAGGTTGTATTAAAAAGTGATAAATTATATTTTATTACATATTTCCTATGAAGTCGGTGATAAGCTGATGAAGAAAGGTATTAAATAAGCATTATACTCTTGGTATAGACATCAAAACACAAAGTGGGTCCATGTAACAAAATTTAGTTTTATCTTCATCTTTAGTAACAATAGTAATAAGAACTCACCCTGTTATTGGTTGTATTAAAATAATGTGTAATAATAAATATTGCCACATGAACCATTACATAAATATGTCTTTTGCAGGCACGTAGCCGGGATTTCAGTTCTAGGAGGATCCAACCCTGTCAAAACCAATTCAATGGCAAAACAATTATTAAGAAGAATGTTTTTTTTTCACTTGTTGCTAGTCCCCCTGCAAGTGCAACAACATATGAAAAAAAGTTGCAAAAAACTAGTTATTTGCCAATATCTATTAAAACATTGCAGGTAGAGCAATTATGAAAATGTAAAAAATTATAGGTATATCTTGAGCAAATAGGACGTTGGCGACTTTTGCTTAATTTTTAGGTTTTATATTTTAAGTATTTTAATAAATAAAAGTTTAGTCGCTTTGTTAATATCGAGGTTAATGTGGTGTTATCTTCCGCAGAGGGTCTGGAACCATATTGTTACATTAAAAATCTGGATTTCTTTAATCATAAATGTATTCATCTTTCTTTTTAGTACTTTCTCGAAATTCTGAAACTATATATATATATATATATATATATATATATATATATATATAGCTATATAAAATTTCCGATTTTGAAAATTGTCAGTGAATCATTAAATATGTAATAGACGAGTTTAATTATTATATAAATAATGAAATATTAAATTAATATGCTGTTCCTTTTTTTTGTGTCGATAATAATAGTTGTTTGTTATTATATAAAACCGTTTATAAATAAATTATACCAAACTTTCAACCTTGTTATTTGAATTTTTATACAAAAAAATTAAGTTTCAAATATAGTGTAAAATATTATACAGGGTGCTTCAAAAGCACCAAAAAGTTTCGATTCGATGATTTTATTTTTAAACATCTTGCATTTTAAGGCATTTATTTACTTTTTTTATTATTGATTTTTTGATAAAAGTTGGTAGTTCAAAAAAAAATATTTTTGATAGTAATAAACTTTAGATCAGGATGTTCAAAAAAGTGGATTTCACTAACAATTTCAAAAAAAAAATTCTGACGGTAGTTTTAAGGGCCATAAAACATCGTAAATATAAACTGAGTACAATTTTTTATATTATAGTTATGGAGATATTTAAGGTCAAACAGCAAAAAAACATTTTTCTATTTAAATCTTTCCTTAGCTTTTACTAATATGACATAACTAATACTAAACCTTTATTTACGATATTTTACGGCCGCGGCAGTCACAAAAATTTTAATTTTTGAAATACACTTTTTCGTATTTTTTGAATGCCCTGTATATCTGACTTAAAGTTGAATATTGCGAAAACTATTTTTTCGATAAACACACAAGTTTTATCAAGAAGAAAGTTTTTCGAGAAATTGATAGTAAAAAAGTTTCCCATTTAGTGCAGACTTTTCCACGACATAATATCTAAATTAATTGTTTTTAAGTTATTATTAAAACTCTCACTTTTGCAATGTGAAGTCGTTCCTGTTCATCTTAGAACAAAAAAACTGCCGTATCCACCATACTAATATTTGGGCTCAAAAAAATATAGCAAATAATACATTATCTCAGAAATAGCTGCGCCACTGGTAAGCCTCGCGAAGATATCTGACAGCGTTGCAATTTTCACCGCAAACTATTCTTTATGCGATCAGTCCGTCTTTTTTCCACTCATACACAACAAATTGATGTTTGATTCTATTTATTTCATTTTTATGAATGAAATGCGGGGTCTATTTCTTTTTGACGTCATTAGTCTGCAGCCAATATTAGTGGTTAAAAAATCCAACAGGGAAGAGTGTAAAATGAATTTCACTTTCCACGCTGCCATTCACGCCGGTAACCAGGCCGGGGGGAACCGGATGTTCCCGTGGTAGTTTGGGAGTAAATTCACACTCCCCGCCATCACATACCCTCTCAGGTGCAGGGGATGGCCGAGGTTCGGACTCCTCGATAAACTGTAGGGCCTGTCTGGCTGACATTTCCCAGACGTAAAATTTCCTTCCCCCATCCTAGAAGGGCGATTCTGGTCCCCTTTCCTTTCCGCGCGTCCTTCACCGGGCAGTTAAAACTTGATCACCACACAGGTGTAGCCAAGGCGCCCTTCATTATATGTTGTCTAAATAAAAAAGTGTATCCCGCGGGGTTTGAGAAAAGGGCCTTTTTGGCCTAGTTTCTGGGCTTGTCCCCTCCATCTACTACTATTACTATATAATAATTAATAAAACCTGCCAAAAGGGCACAACTCTTAATGATATTTTTCATAAAGATCGCTACCACCCCACGTGACAAAACCATTTTTTTTGCTATTTGCGCAAGTATATGTCAAATAATTTAGATAAAACACCCATATATATATATATATATATATATATATATATATATATATATATATATATATATATATATATATATATATATATATATTCAATATTGTGTTGCAGTTATCTCCACAAAATTTTACCTTACGCGTTTTCGGCTTATTTTACGAGTAATACCGCGATTAAATTTGTGATTTTTGGCACAGGTCTTTGTCGCGACTCCGAGCACCTTATTATCATATTATTTGAGGTGTAAGATGATTTTATAATGCAATTTCGTGCACATTCTTTAATTCTGCATTCAACAAATTAATGTGGAATTTATTTTTTGCTGCACTGTTTACATTTTACGAACAATAAAATTCAAAACTATAGTGCGTCTCACCATACAGAATCAGCATTTTTCGGCAATTTTGGCTCAACTATAGCCAGTCTCACATAATATATTTCATTCGCTTTTCGCGATGTCGGGACGGTGTTATAAATGTAATGGTAATATTCAAAGAAACTAAGAAACCAGGTGAAACCTTCGGTTTTCCATGTAATCATTGCCACAAAGTGATCTGTCAGGCATGTGGCGAACTTTCATCTACGGAAATACGCGCAGTGTTGCTGACCAAACGCAGCATGCCTTTCTACTGTGTTGATTGACATTCGACAGTAAAACAATTGTTAAACCTCGTCGACCGATTTGGACATCTTGAAACTGAGGTAGAGAGTCTATAGGGAGACATTGCTTCATTACCCGCTATTTCCAAAACTCTTCAAGACATTAAGAATAAACTTGTGCTTTTTGAATTTTCAGCTAATACTTTAGAAGAAGAAGTCAAGAAAATCGACAATACAATTGCCATGACCTCACAAACATATATTTCACTACCCAGTGAAGATAAAGATTGTATTTGGCAGGAACTTCAAGATCGCCAAAACAGATTAAATAATATCATGTCAACGTTCCAGAGACCGCTGACGATCATAAAGAGATAGAATCTATTCTAAAGATTTTAAGGAACCCACCTGCTATTGTCCACCTTACCAGAGTAGGTAAGAATAACTCTAAGAGTGCCCGAACTCTAAAGGTCACTTTGGGTTCAAGAGATGACGTGCTTTCTCTGATTCGCTCTCGTCAGAAACTTAAAGGGAAACAGATCTATATAAGCTTGGACATGACTTCTGATCAACAACAAGCAGATAAGCGAGTCTGGACTGAGTTCAGGGATCGCAAGTTCAAGGGAGATAATAAGATAAGGGTCAAGTATATCAACGGCAATCCTCGAATTGTGGAAGATAAGGAAAACTAATAACCGACGGCCAACATTTCAACCTTGCAACTACAGACCTCCTTGTATATTACCAGAATGTTGGTGGATTAGGAACAAAGCTGACTGATCTATCCTGCAATGTATCAACAAACAACTACCATGTAATCATGCTAACTGAAACCAACCTATCTGATGACATCACTGATGCTGAACTGGGCTTGGCTAATTACACCATATTCCGAAGAGATCGATCTAATGAAACCAGTATAAAGAAATCCATGGGTGGTGTGCTGATTGCTGTCCAGAAGTCCATTTCCTCTGGACTTATCCATACCACAGCACCAGTTGAGCAAGTTTATGTAAAAATTGGTTCAGGAAATAATCAATTTATTCTTGGCTATATATACCTGTCTCCAAATTCTCCTCGTGGGAACTACCTTCTGGTTGGTGACACCATAGACTCTATTCGTGATTCCTCTCCGGACTTAGAACTGTGCATATCTGGTGACTTTAACCTTCCAAGTGCAATGTGGCGTGATGAGCAATTAAGCTCAGTGGCCTTCCAGAGTGATGATGTTTATGTCCCTTAATGTTAGACTCAATAATAACTGCTTCTTTTCCAGATTAATTATATTTATATATATAACAATTTTAAAATGTGTCAGTTTGTTTGACATATTTAAGGATAATAACAATGTTATTCTAGATTTAATGCTTAGTCATAAAAAGTACAATGTCAACAACTGTGACCCTCTACTACGAATTGATGTTCATCATCCTCCTTTATGTTTTAATATTGTAATTGAAGTCAAATTTCATACTCCCAGTAAACAAGCTAATGAATTCGATTTTGATTATAAATCAGCGGATTATTCGTTAATCAATAATTATTTAGGTTTTTTCTTGTGGGATAACGTATTCTTAGATCCGGATTTAGAAAACATGATAAACACATTTGATGATACTTTATACAATACTCTAAATATTTTTGCACCAATTAAAAAAGTTTCTACCAGAAAATTTCCACGTTGGTTTACACATGATCTTATCGATCTAACCATTCAAAAAAAGATCACTCACACAAACTACAAATTTCAGCCAACATCCCTAAATTACCAAATATTTTCCAACCTTCGGACACAGTGCTCTAACCTTTCCAAGCAGTGTTATAAAAACTATGTCCAAAATATCGAATTTTCAGTCCAAAACGATGTAAAGCATTTTTGGACCTTTGTTAACTCTAAACGAGAATCAAATGACTTGCCCAATATTTTGTCTCTAGATAATATCGAAGTTGAAATGGGCCCCAGAGCAGCCAACCTCTTTGCTGACTAAGCTCCGTTTATTCCTTAAATAGTCCCGAATGTGATCAAACAATTTCTATGAATGACATAAATATCTATAATTACTCAATCTCTATTTCAGATGTATACATGGAATTGAACCGCTTAAATATAGGACTTGGAACAGACCATATTCACCCTATTTTATTGAAAAATTGTGCCTTTATTCTTGCCAGACCTCTGCACATTATATTCAACGAATCTCTAAAGTGTGGCATCTTTTCAAATTTTTGGAAATCCAGCTTTGTGGTTCCTATTTACAAGTCGGGCGACAAATCTAACATAAAAAATTACAGACCAATCAGCATCATAAATATCATTCCAAAAATGTTTGAGAAAATTGTCACTAAACATCTTACCTCTGTGCTGTCCCCCGTGATTATCGACGAACAATTTGGTTTTTGCCCTGATAAAAATACGGAACTAAATCTTCTTACCTACACAAAAAACATTTGTGATGCTCTTGAAAATGGTTCTGAAGTCCACTCGATTTATACAGACTTCACTAAAGCCTTCGATAAAGTTCCCCACAATGTATTATTAAGCAAGCTTAGAATTTTAGGGACATCTGGATCCCTGCTTAACTGGATAGGAAGTTACCTTTCAGACAGAGTGCAGACAGTCAAAGTCAATAAGTTCTTGTCCTATGAAATCATAGTTCCTTCTGGTGTACCACAAGGGTCCCATATTGGGCCACTACTGTTTGATCTTTTTGTTAATGATGTCTCCTTATGCTTTAAATCTTCTAAATTTCTTCTTTTTGCTCATGATCTAAAACTTTTAACTAATCAAAATGACTGCAAGTCTCTTCAGGAAGACCTTAACAGGTTTGTGGAATAGTGCCTTAAAAATGGCATGGAACTTAACTCATCTAAATGTAAGCTAATGAAGTTCTCAAGATTGCATCGGAAGATTGATTTCGACTATGTTATCAATGGCGAAACTGTATTACCTACTGAGACTATAAAGGATCTCGGTATAACAATGAATTCTAAGCTTTCTTACATTTATCACATTACAAATATCACCAATAAATCCCTAATGATGCTGGGCTTTATCAAAACAAACTCCAAAGAATTCTCCACAATATTCTTTCTTAAAAATCTTTACTGTAGTCTTCTCACATCACACCTAGAGTATGCTTCTGCAGTATGGAATCCGAGTTATGATAACCATATTCAGAGAATTGAGCGAGTACAAAGAAAATTCCTTCATTACATCCATCAAAAATTTTACAAAGACACCGAATTCTATTATGATAATCTCTGCCTAAGGCTTAACTTCCCAACACTTTCTTCAAGAAGAAGAAACCATGATCTACTTCTTCTTTTTAAGTTGACAAACTCTTTGATTGATTGTCCTGATCTGGTTTCAATGGTTGGTCTGCATGCCCCTGTCAGAATGACCCGTAGTCACCAAACATTCAATGTTAATTTTCACCGAACCAACTATTCTACCCACTCTTTCATTCCCCGATCGTCAACATAAGCTAATCAATTTAATCAGCTTAACTTTTTTGGTACTCAGAGACAATTTTTAAGAGAATCGTCCCAGCTAAGTAATCAAGACTAATTTATTTTGTTATTTATTCCTTTCTCACAGTCTTTTACTTTTCACATTTCTATTATTTTTCTATTTTTCATACTTCACCGGAGTCTATCTGCAAATTTCTTAGTATATTGCATTATATTTTACTTTAGGATTAGATTTAGATTTATTATATAAAATTAGATTAAGTAATCTTGTAAATGGAATTGTCCGTCAATAAATAAATAAATAAATATGGGTCATCTGTGCAAATGTCAAAAAGGCATTCGTAATTTTTCATTTTGTTTATATGATTTAACGTATGCAATTTAAATTGACATAAAATATTGTCATTAGTTAATGGGGTCAACAAAGGTGGGTTTCTAACCGAGTTAGATTTATAGAAAAAAATGTAAACTGAGCACGACGAGATTTAACTTTGGTCTCGTTTGACTGAAAAATATGGATGCGATTTACACTGTAACGCGATAACATCTTAATTATTGTATAAAGTGTAAAAAATAATAAATTAATCCAATTATTGACTCAATAATCGTGTAGAATTTTAAAAGATATAAAATATTATCAATTAATTCGTAAATAGGGTTAGCCAAGTTAAGCTTCCCACTGATATATTTATTTAGTTTCATATACTATTAGTCCTTATTTTATAAACACTTAAATTGCAATATGTGTAAGTATAGGGTGAAAATAAATTACCGTAACTGTTTAAATAATCTTATTTCTTTAAAGTTGAAGCATATCAGTTAGATTGTTTTTACCGGGAAAGTAATCAACTAAGCAATTATTACAGTGTCTCGGTAGTATCATATTAGAATCCTATACATATTTAACAACTTTAGACACACTTTACAATAAAGTTTTTTTTTAATTCAGTTTTCTCCATGATCACAGTCACAAAATCTAGGAATTTGAGCATTTAACCGAATTGCTTGAAAATTCTTAATTTAGTTTACTATTTATATTCCTTTGAATACTTATTTTCTTTTGGGTCAGTTAGGCAGTCAGGTAAACTAACGTATGTTATACTAATTTATAGTAAATCATAGACTTTTTATATCGAACGTCATCTTTATCAATCAAACTGTTAAGTTTATTTTTAAGACCAAACCAGTTAACAAACAGTTTCTTTTTTTTTCTGAAACTCGTAAAAGCTACCCTTAATGTCTTGTAGACTAGCATGTTGGAGTACATATAATTTGTAAGTTGAACATTTTTATGCTCAGTATTTCCGTGGACCAATTAGGTCGGTACTGTTTGTCGAAAACTCCACGAAATTTTGAAATACGTAACAAAAGCTTCTCATACTTTTTGGTTACTTCTGAAGGTTTTAAACCAGTGGTCCGGTCTTTTATGTTATTATAATCAGGTGTAAAATTTTTCATATTCCGTCATGTCAACCAAATCGGCTTGCATAAGATCTAAGAAGGATTTAATTATAACTTTGCGACGTTTAAAATTAATTCTGGCTGGTTTCTGTAGTTCTTTAATAATATGACGTTTTACATCTGTGATATACTTTTCCATCTTAGACAATTAATTATTCGATAATCTGAGCCTCTATTAACTCTTTAATAATTGAAATGATTTCGTTGTTATGTCCCGCATTGCCATCCGCTTGAGTTGTAAGTAACAATCTTAGCCTTTCCACAAGTTCGTTAAGAGCGCCCTAATGGATATAATCAACTGGTCGATCCGTTACGGTCACAAGCATTTATTTTCCTTGTTTAGAATCCTCATCTCCACTACCAGTCTCAGACTTTGTTTTTGTTGCATCATAATTAGTTCAATAACTTTTCTAAACTTCATATTTTTATTTTCAGTTTCGCGATTCAGGCCAAGATGTTTTTCAATGACACTTGTCCTAAATAAAATACTTGTATAGTTGGGAGATTATTGTAGATGGTAACAGTTTATTGTGTTTGACATTTTTATTTTTAAAGTAGATTGTAGATTCACAATTTTCTTCACAGCTTTTAATGTAAAGATGTTATAACATCTTTACATTAAAATATGACTAAGTTAAAAGAGCTACCAGTTCTGTAGACCTGGTACCAGAACTACCAGCTACTAGAATGTTTAGCGTGTGGTAAAAATTAATCAATTGGACAAAGGATACAAACAACATGATATTGCCTATTCAAATAACAAAATTGTAGATAATCCTCATTAGGCTGAACACTACTGACAAAGGGCTTCTTAAAAATGCTTTGGAGGCTGGTGAAGATGCTGCGTGAAGATGCCTCGGCAGTAATAAAAGCAAAACTAAAACTTAGTGTAAGTAGTAAAAAAAATCGTAACATTTCCCAGTCGACATGTATAAGGCAAGGTAAAAACAGTGTACGCCAGAGTTCAACTATCATGACACACAGTGTAAAAGTCATGCAGAACTATTTTTAAAAAATGGATTACTTGGTTGAGGAACTAAATTCTTCTAAGCAGCAGCAGCAAGTTATTAAAAAAAACCTACAAGAAAAGTGGCACTGAAAAAGAAACACACAAATATTTTATGTAATCAAGCAAACATATTGGAAAATGAAAAAAAAAAAGAAAAAATGCAGTCAGAAACTTAATAGAATAGCTGAAGTTGACGAGAAGAAGAGTTGAAAAGACGCTACAAACATTAAGCCAAAACAAACGTAAGGCAGAAGAGCCGCATCGTAAATCGCAATCGTAAAGGCTTACATTGTGCGTATTATTGACAGCATTTGCGATTGGTTTACAGGCGTAAATTGGAAGAAAATCAATTATACAATACAACAATGTAGCCAAAAGCAATGGGCAACAGACTTAAAACCTTTTAAAACCGGCTATGGAGTTTTTTCACCAGATATTTTGAATACGGCAAAAAACTAACATTACCAGAACATGCCTTAAGCAACTGGCAGCTTGACTTGCATGCTAAAAAATAGAAAATACCAAATTTTTACTAGAACTTTTGTGAAGGATCAACTACCTAAAGAAATTCTAAGAAATAAGTCAGAAATAGTTAATTTGGACAGTTCCTCTGGATCTGGTACCCATTGGATAGCCTATAAAAATGTGGAAATAAAATGTATTATTTTCATAGTTTTGATAAAATTTACGAGCATCCATAAAACTTAGAATATTTTAATTCTAGTGAAACTTGTATTTAAAATTTTTATCGGACCCTGTACATTAAATAAAATCTTGTTTCATTTATTTTAATAAATTTGTAGTGTTAGTTTCTTCTACCTATATCCGGCCAAAACCACATCTACGAGACTCACAAATCTCCAGGTCAGTAGAACACCGCGATCAACCACAAAACATTTTTGTATAAAGGCAATAACCAATCAGGATGCGTAATTCACTAACAACCGACCTATCACAACGTACCACGCCAAACTTGTCGACACAGGCAAACCTGCGCGTCGGTATAAAATCTAATTTTCAAAAATTAATTAAAAATACTTCTAATAAAGATAGAACAATGAAAATTTGAGAAAATACTTTCTGCCTGCGAAAACAGAATTTCAAAATTCCAATATTTTCACACTTTTGTGAAAAACACAAAATTTCCCAAAGAGAACGAAAAACCTTTTCAAAATTCTAACTGCACATCTAGAAAGCCTTCGACACAACTAACATTTTGATAAAATAATCATCCAAATTGGTCAGTAAACAAAAAAGCTATTACAGATTGAAATTTCATGAAAGTTCAGAAAAAGACAGTTTTCGAGAGAAATCTCGAAAAAAACAACAGATACGAAAAAAAGTCAAAAGATTTGTTCTATCAAAATACAGTATGTAGGAGTAACAAATTATGGAAAAATAATTAGAAATAAGAAAAATCGACTGGGACTTTGCAAAAAAGATACTCCGAAAATTCTGAAACTTTGCAGTAAGGCAGAATTGAGGGTGGACATTACAGGAAAAATACAAGCTTTTAAAAAAATAAAAAAAAGCATCTACGGAGGTTTAAAAACAACTGTCAGGAGATGCTATCAGTAAAATACAGTCGAAACAACTGAACCAAAATCGCGAGAGTTTTGTTTAGCCAACTCCGCCCCGTTTTGCTATGATTAGGCAAAATCAAGATGCGTCTAGGGAAACCTCGAATTACACTATAAATTAAGCACCAAACTGGGAAAATCATCAGATAATGCGAGCAACTACGTGAATGAACAAGTGATTACCTAAAGTGTCCTCCCTAGCATACCGGTTTAGTATACTTGTGCATTTTAACAAAGACCCTATTAGTGATACAGCAGAAGACACCTAGAGGAATATTGCACTAAATGTACCCAACGTTGGATGCACCGGGTCACTGTGTGAAAGGTTCCAATGCACCTTGGTTCCGAGTAGTGTTTTGACTGTGAAGATCGTCCTGTGAAATTAAATCAGGTTCTTCTGATTTATGTTCATAAGGGGGCACCTGGAAGAAATATAACTTGGCTGTCTATATTAAGCGTGGAAGAAATCAGGTGAGCCAGTGGTCCCTTTGTGCATTTTAACTTAACCGGTTTTTGCTAAAAATAATATTCTGATCTTTAATAACAATTTTTGATTCTGAAAAATATTTGATTTGTGCTTACAGATTTCTAATTATGATAATACTGATTTGTGACATAATTAAAACTTGATTTTGTGCTTGTAAGATATTCCTGTTTTTGGCTGATTTTGCAAATCAAGCCTTCAGCTCTTGATTGTAAAATTTTCGTTTTTTTGAAAAACTTTTTATGTTTTACCCTTGATTGGGCGAAACCTTTTCGAAACTGATTTCGACTAAAGTTAATAATTTTGTTTGGATTTCTCTACTTGAGTGATCAAACTAAAAACTTTGTAAATTGTTTTAATAATTATTAATAGTTGTAATAGTCTTCGTAAATACAATTAAAGACTTTGTAAATGAGTTTTAGGGCTTAGTTTTAAGAAACGCTTGGTGAATCTGTTCTCCAAATTTTTAAACTTGAAGATCACTGAGATCATTTGGCACGTCAGCTTCCGAAGCTCACCTCTCCTGAGTGAGGAGTGTTGTATGTTCTAGGGACAATTAGAAATATATATATATATATATATATATATATATATATATATATATATATATATAGGTTCAATCAAAAAGCACGGTTTCTAATTGTCCCTAGAACATACAACACTCCTCACTCAGGAGAGGTGAGCTTCGGAAGCTGACGTGCCAAATGATCTCAGTGATCTTTAAGTTTAAAAATTTGGAGAACAGATTCACCAAGCGTTTCTTAAAACTAAGCCCTAAAACTAATTTACAAAGTCTTTAATTGTATTTACGAAGACTATTAAAACTATTAATAATTATTAAAACAATTTACAAAGTTTGTAATTTGATCACTCAAGTAGAGAAATCCAAACAAAATTAAGTTTAGTCGAAATCAGTTTTGAAAAGGTTTCGCCCAATCAAGGGTAAAACATAAAAAGTTTTTCAAAAAAACGAAAATTATACAATCAAGAGCTGAAGGCTTGATTTGCAAAATCAGCCAAAAACAGGAATATCTTACAAGCACAAAATCAAGTTTTAATTATGTCACAAATCAGTATTATCATAATTAGAAATCTGTAAGCACAAATCAAATATTTTTCAGAATCAAAAATTGTTATTAAAGATCAGAATATTATTTTTAGCAAAAACCGGTTAAGTTAAAATGCACAAAGGGACCACTGGCTCACCTGATTTCTTCCACGCTTAATATAGACAACCAAGTTATATTTCTTCCAGGTGCCCCCTTATGAACATAAATCAGAAGAACCTGATTTAATTTCACAGGACGATCTTCACAGTCAAAACACTACTCGGAACAAAGATGCATTGGAACCTTTCACACAGTGACCCGGTGCATCCAACGTTGGGTACATTTAGTGCAATATTCCTCTAGGTGTCTTCGGCTATATCACTAATAGGGTCTTTGTTAAAATGCACAAGTATACTAAACCGGTATGCTAGGGAGGACACTTTAGGTAATCACTTGTTCATTCACGTAGTTGCTCGCACTATCTGATGATTTTCCCAGTTTGGTGCTTAATTTATAGTGTAATTCGAGGTTTCCCTAGACGCATCTTGATTTTGCCTAATCATAGCAAAACGGGGCGGAGTTGGCTAAACAAAACTCTCGCGATTTTGGTTCAGTTGTTTCGACTGTATTTTACTGATAACATCTCCTGACAGTTTTGTTTTTAAACCTCCGTAGATGCTTTTTTTTATTTTTTTAAAAGCTTGTATTTTTCCTGTAATGTCCACCCTCAATTCTGCCTTACTGCAAAGTTTCAGAATTTTCGGAGTATCTTTTATGCAAAGTCCCAGTCGATTTTTCTTATTTCTAATTATTTTTCCATAATTTGTTACTCCTACATATTGTATTTTGATTGAACAAATCTTTTGACTTTTTTTCGTATCTGTTGTTTTTTTCGAGATTTCTCTCGAAAACTGTCTTTTTCTGAACTTTCATGAAATTTCAATCTGTAATAGCTTTTTTGTTTACTGACCGATTTGGATGATTATTTTATCAAAATGTTAGTTGTGTCGAAGGCTTTCTAGATGTGCAGTTAGAATTTTGAAAAGGTTTTTCGTTCTTTTTGGGAAATTTTGTGTTTTTCACAAAAGTGTGAAAATATTGGAATTTTGAAATTCTGTTTTCGCAGGCAGAAAGTATTTTTTCAAATTTTCATTGTTCTATCTTTATTAGAAGTATTTTTAATTAATTTTTGAAAATTAGATTTTATACAGACGCGCAGGTTTGCCTGTGTCGACAAGTATGGCGTGGTACGTTGTGATAGGTCGGTTGTTAGTGAATTACGCATCCTGATTGGTTATTGCCTTTATACAAAAATGTTTTGTGGTTGATCGCGGTGTTCCACTGACCTGGAGATTTGTGAGTCTCGTAGATGTGGTTTTGGCCGGATATAGGTAGAAGAAACTAACACTACAAATTTATTAAAATAAATGAAACAAGAACAACAATTAAATAGTACTAAGATAATTACTTGATTTTATTTAATGTACAGGGTCCGATAAAAATTTTAAATACAAGTTTCACTAGAATTAAAATATTCTAAGTTTTATGGATGCTCGTAAATTTTATCAAAACTATGAAAAAATATATATATATATATATATATATATATATATATATATATGTATATTTATATATATTTATATTTATTTGTTGCTATAATAAACTATTTCAAACCTTTTTAGGCTATTCGCATTTTTGATTAATATTTCTGACCAATGACTTTTGCGCATAGTCTATCCCAAGCGGCGTTACCCGGGTGGATAAGTTAGGGTTACGACAAGCTTGATTTGAAAATATCTTTTTTGAGTTTGCTTTTGATTCTCAATTTTTAAAATTTTGACTTTTAAGAATTTTGAATTTAATTTTAATTTTATTTAAGTTTCAAAGTTTCACATTTTTAACTAGTAATAAAAAACATATTACCTAGTTAGTTATCTAGTTTAGCTATTAGATTAGTTAACTATTTTTGTATTTGTAAAAACTAGATTTTGTAAAAAGTAAATTTTGCGTCCAAAAGAACATTGCTAATTTTTGGAACAGTTCACTATTGTTGGTTAATACGAGTGATTAGCTAAAATTTGATTGAACTATTGATTTATAATCTTTCCTACGCACTGAAGTGCGAAAAGTGCTGTACACTAAAAGTGACATTAAAATTTTAGTAAATTTCACTGAACGTTTAAAAATAAACATTGAACGAATAAAATATCTTAAGTCACCCGTGAAGCCTTCACAAGTCAAGACATTTAGTTGGTGAAATTTTTAAGTAAATAAATAATTAAGATTCTTGATTATGTAAACTAGGCTGAGGGTTAGGAGCATGCACCCGAAAGCGAAGTAGTTTAAAGCACCGACTTTTGACTTTCCCGTGTGACTTACTGCCTGTTGCTACTTTCAAATTTTTGTCCAACTTATTTGGACTTTTGCTAAAATAACAAAAGCATACCGTGGCTACCCAATCTTCTGAGGTAGTTTCCGCACAAGGTATCTTCAATAATTCAATGTCCAGCAACCCTTCCCTTCTTTCAAGTCAACTCGACTCTGGCTAGGGGAACAAACATTCTAAGGTTCTTCGAACCACCACTCGGTGGGTGCCCGACAAGCTCTTCAAGCTTGTCACAAAGCAATTTTCCCCTGTACCACGGCAACCCTGATACTACCTATAGAAATTTCAAGTATCGTACTTTTGCCGGACTTACAAACCTTGAAAATACTGAATCTATGGAAATCCTCTAAGCTAAGGATAACCCAATAAATTTTTCATCTTTAAATCTATCTACCAATTTTAAAAATATGAATACAAACAAAATTCGAGCTACTGGTTTGTTCAATACAGCCGACCGACCGCGCGATTCTCTGCAGGCCATTTTTGCAGATAGTTCTTTGGAACTAAGAAAAATAAATCGTAACTTAGAATCACTAGTATCACTTATCGACCTGGACTTCTCAGAGCCAGAGCCAGATTAGTTCAACTATGAAAAAGTAAACTTGAGTTCCATCTGCGATGAACACTATGAAATTTTAGATGACCGCGGGTCAGTACACTCTGAAATAAATTTCGTTACAGGACTAACCGGTGAAATTAATTATTTTTCAAAATTGAGAATATTGCTTTAACATGCGTTACACTAAAACCAAAACACTGATTCAGATATGTAAATAATACTTTTGTTGTTTGGTCTCACGGACAGAAAAATCCCCTTATATTCCTGGACCACCTTAATCAACAACAAGAATATTAAATTTAAGCAAAGGATATTGGGGGCTTACTCTCGCTCCCCCTATTACTTTTTTGATTGGTCAACTCCTACTCTTCGCACCTGTCCTTGTACACGACCACTTGTCTTGACTCCATCTAATTCTTAAACTTTGTTCTGACGTATGCCTCTGTAGGCTGTAGGAAGATGTTTTATTTAAGTGTTAGCAGCCAATAAAGCAATTCATTCATTTAGTCACATGGGTTCATCTACAGTAACAGTTTTGGTGAAATTATTTGTTTAGCGCTAAGGGTGCCATTGTGGGAAATTAAAGCAGATGATCTAAAATATATCCCTCTTAATTATTAAAGAAGATTTGTCGAGTCAGTGGAGTTAAGACAAATTTGGGGAAATCTACCTAAACGCTGTTGACGTGACATGGAATTACAATTAAACTTGTGCCGTGTTACACTCATCATAATCAAAAAGGTGACTGTGGAGATGGACCACCGCGATCTATAAGAAGGTGTTGTGGTGTGTGCAACAAATTACTGGAAGCTGTCAGAAAATTAAGTAGAGAATTTGACTTATTTTCATTTTCTTACTCTCAGGACTCTATGCAAAGTAGAGCACAATTATGTCATTATTAACTGTGACAAATATTGTGAAACATTATATTTAATAGAACTTATTCAGATATAAGAGAATTGGGATTTGATTATTATCTTTTTAAATTGAAGGAATATGTTAAAGGTCAAATTCTAGTGAAAGAGACTATGAAAGAGGAAGAATTTTTAGTGTAACGATGGAGACAATTGTTATAGAAATGTATGAAACATCGTGTATTTACATTATATGGAGCATGCAGAATTAGGTAGACTCACTGCTAAAGCGGCTATAGATTTTCTTAAAAGTAAAAATGAAAGGATGAGACATTAAGCAGAGGTATTTTTTTAATATTCTCGTTTGTTTCGATTTCAACCCTCATAACTACAGAACTACTTTGAAGCGATTCCTTATGATGAGAGCAATGGATGTGTGAAATAGGTGAAGTTGTCTTAAATTTATCAGGGGTAAAAATTGGTTCACTTGCCAATCCATATTATGAATATCTAAAATTTTTCAATATTTCATATAGAGCAGAATATTTGTTGTCTTTAATATTTAAATATAAATCATGATATGGATATTTCTCAGAATTTAGAAAAATTGTTATGTTTGTTAGATTAACGTTATCAAATTGACTCATGTCTTTCTGTACTTTTTCTTTTCGATCTACCTAGAAAGTAATAACAGCATGGCGTCTTCAGTTTGCTAGTTGTTTTTACAGGCCATGTATGATGCGTTGCTTCAGGTAATTCAGAATATTCAACATATTCCCAACTTCGGAATAATAACAAAATATCTTTGTTGTTTCTAATATTTTCGTTAACACAAGCTGTTGAGGGATATCAACCTCAATATGTGGTAGTTTCCAGTGTAATTTTTCAATCGTAACTTTTGAAGTTGGATATTCAAGTGTTTTGGGTTCAGTATCATCTATAAAGAGAACAGCATCCAAATTGTTACTAGCTCTATCTAATTCTATCTTTTTTCATTACTAGCTCTATCTAATTCTTTCTTTTTCATTTCTGTTGAGAAACCACCCAACATTTACGCTTTCATTGTTATTAAAAGACAAATATACTTTTAGTGTTGATGTTAAACCAACATTTCTTACAGTCTATAGTTACACCGTTGAGTATTTACATACTCTGTACATTTTTATAACCATTTTCTATTTAAATATATTTAAAACTACAAGGCACTTCATCTCATTTACAGAATTAAGTTCAATATAAATGTCATCGTCGAGGTCTGAAGTTCAAAATTCTTTTAAACTTAGATAATTGTAGCCCTTTATCAAAGTTAGCATATGTTGCTGTAATACAATGGTATTATTTACACAATAAACAAAATAATTTAATTAAGATTTTTGGTGGGTTTTTTTCCTTCGTCTTCGTCCCCACTAGAGTAGACCTCCACTGTTGACTTTCGTTTTGATGTCCATGCTCCTGTCGTTGGTAAAAGCCTACACTTTGGCTTTCACTCACCGCTGCATATATGTTGTCTTCAACCACACCGAACTTGAACCTCTTGACTATCTTCTCGGGGACTTTCAATTATATGTCGTTCTTAATCTTGGTTTGGTGTTCACGTTCATCGTAAGTTACCAAACTTCCTCTTTAGCGTTTCTCATCTGAGACAGTAAAAGAAGTGTGTATAAACCTTCTCATCGCGTTCGATAGTCTCTTTGACACCATATCTAAATTAAAAAAAATTACTACTCTAAATAATAGTATCATACTTTTATTTAGAATTTAACTAGAAATGGTTTAATTTTTTAAACCCATTAATGCGACATGCAATTTTAATACTAACGTGGTTAACCCCGAAGGGAACGTTCACTAATAAATGTATAGAAAATAGCACTTAAAAAAAAACTTACTGGAAAAGCTGTTTCATGACAAACAAAACATACTGGACCGAAAAACACTGTCTTCGGAGAACACAATTATTGTTCTCGAAATAGCTGCCATTTTTTCTTGATTTTATAGATGTTGACTAATAAAACAGATCGACTGATAACAAACACAAATTCGCGTCCAGTATAAACACTAATTTTCAAAAGAAAAAACTGTGACCTTCAACTTTAAAGCTAAATGCTTCGAAGCTGAACTTTCATTGAAACTTTCGTTGAGATTAGCAATTCTTCATGAAGTAGTGTAGGTTGATGCAACGTGACTTGTGTTTGTGCAACGTGACTTTAACTTACTTTTTTAGATGTCATTTTAATGAATAAATACACCTATAAAAATATGCACCAAAATAAAGTTTTTTATTGATCAAAAATATGTCACTTTTGTAATGGATTATTTTCAAAGGGCCCAGTAAAAGACTATTGTCATTTAACTGGAAAATTTCGAGGAGCTGCACATATGTCATATAATCTAAATTTTTCAAACAAGAAATCAATACCAGTGATATTCCATAATCTGTCTGGTTATGATAGACACTTCCTAGTTAAAGCCTTTTGAACAGAACTTAAAGGTAAAATGAGTTTGCTTCCTATTAACAAAGAAAAATATATATTATATGACAAATCATTTCGATTTATGTCCACCTTCTTGAAAAATTTTAATTTAGATAATGTTAAATTTAAACTGGTTACCAGAAAAGGTGTATTTCCTTATGAATGCCTTGACTGTTGGGAATAACTACAAAACTGCAGTTTACCTCCAATAGAACTTCATTGTAGCTCTTTTATCAAATTTAACAAATCAGCTGAAGAGTATCAATATACCTCTACAGTGTGGGATACATTTAATATTAAAACACATCAGGAATATGCTGAGTTGTACTTAAAAAAGTGATGCCTTGCTTTTGGTTGATGTATTTGAAAAATCCCTTTTAAACACTCAACAATTGGACCTCTTGAGTAAAATTTCAAAAATCACGGAAGTTAAATTTAACCTTTAACATGATGATTATGTTTATAGAGAAAGGTTTTAGAGGGGGAATTTCACAGTGTTCAAACATATACGATAACGCTAACAATTGATATATTCAACTATATTATATTTTAAAGTAATAAATCTATATGATGCAGCTATGAGTCATCCTCTGCTCACTGGAGATTCTCAGTAGGTTAAACGTATCTATCAAGAAACGAACATTTTACGTGTAGCCAGCAATAGTGGATATGTGTATATTCTTGAAGTATTTTCTTTATCCTAAAGAGTTATTCCACTTTACTATTTTGTTCTGAACATTTAGTAGCCTCTTCGCTTCCCAAATTATTAATTACACTTTATAATAAGAAGAAGTACGTTATTCATTATAAAACAAATGGAAAAAATTCTTAGATGTTGAAAATTTTGGCAGTTGCCTTTGCTAAGGTAATAACATAAAACTAAATACTACTTTAAGAATAAACAGTAAAAATGAGTGGAATTTTAACTAGTGATTAACACGCCATATGGAAAGGCAATTTAAAATGTACGCAAATATCGCGTCATAAAATTGATATCTAAATGGTCAAGCAAATTTGGTGCAAATTGTTATATTTCACAATCAAATTTTTCAGTGTTCATATTTTTGCTGAAAATCTAGTCCTAATTGAGATGAACTCTGTAAACATAAAATTCAATAAACCCATTTGCGTCAGTATGTCAATTTTGGATATTTCAAAAACCATAGTATACTATTTTCATTACAATTTTGTAACAGAAAGGTGCAAAACTATTGTCCCCTGACACTGATAGTCTTTCAGATTGCAATATTCACAAAAAAAAAGTATGGACTAATGAAGGATGAATATTGGGTCAAGTTATGGGTGAATTTATCGCCCTGTAATCGAAAATGTATTGGTTCAAGCCTATTGATGAAAAAGACGCTGAAAATAAAGAAAGTATAGTTAAAAACTTTTAACATACATCCATCGAAGTTCCGCGAAATTTATGCATTAAGTCCTTTTGATGACAAGCGAATTGTTAACTACGTATACACAGAAAATATCGTGGAGCATATTTTAATTTTTATTTTCTTCTTCTGTTACCGGTCATCTACTATATTCCAAGTCCGATCTCCTTTTGTTAAAAAGGTAATTAGTTATAGTTGAGATTTAATTACAATATTTATTGTGAAAATAATATTGTTTCAGACTACTGCTGCTACCCAAAAATGGGAATATCGCATCAATGATCGCAGACGATTTTAAAACTTGCCGAAACTAATTTAAGACAAATCGACGCGTTCAAGGCAAAAGGACATAAGCTCCAAAAAAATTAAAAATAAGATATTGGTATCAACGTAAAGGTACCTTTAAGCCGCGACTAACGTATATAATAGCTTAAGCGCCGAAATTATGCTCTAAAAAATATTTTAGATTTTATTATGGCATAAACGTCTTGGATGCTCGCCAACAAAAATCAAGTCGACATAAGTGCCAGTTGTTTGTCAGCCGCCGCAAGAATAGCATTGCTTTTTGTGAGACTAATTTTACCGAAACTAGTACAAAATTCAAAGTAAGTATTGCATAGCCAGAATAATTTTATGAATTTAGGATGTATTTTTGTCAAAATTTGGTATCTTTAAGTTATATTTATCCTCAAAATTTTTTGATAAATGTTGTAGCGCTTATGTCAAATTTAAATATTTCTTCGATCGACTGGCATAAGGGCCACGAGCTATTCATAAATAAATGGAAATGATTTTTCTTTATATTCAAAAAAGTTATTATGAATATGTTTTAAAATTTATCAGAACTTATTACAGATAGTATTCTGAAAGTAGAATACTAATCAATTATGATGTACAATATTCGTAAGCATTTTTGTGAAGTAGTTTAAATTTTAAGGCGTTTATGTCTTCTTGCAGATGGAACGTAGCAGAGGCAAAAAATTATTGCGATGCTAGGAAAACAAAACAATAATAATAATCATAACTGCATTATTAAAAATAAGACTGATATAACAAATTTCAATAATAAATTGAAAGTCCAAATTGAAGTAGAACAAAAACTTCAGATTTTACAGAATGTAAATATTGTAACAAATAAAATGATGGAAAGTGAACTAGGAAAACAAATACCTAATAATAAATGGTTAGGTTTTTCTTAGATCATTAAGTTTTTATTCAAAAAGTTAATCTAAAATTTTTAATAACAGGTCATACATACATGCCTGTTGATTCAATTCATGCAGTTATTGAAAAAAAAAGTCAGCACTCAATTGTTCAGGCCCCCTCAGAATGCGCTACTCTTATGAGGAATTCTAGGCTAAACCCCAAGCCCTATATTGTTACAGAGGCATGTTATGCTGACTTTTTAGATTTTAAATCTATGTCATCTACAATACCTCTAAAAATTAAAATTTCTGACATAAAAATAGCAACATTTTTTAAGCAAAATTTTATGTTAATTTATAAATGTTCTTTTTCTGCTGATAAAGAATATTCTGTTTCTTTCGAAATAAAAAATGGTTCTGTGCCTAATAAATGTTATAACTCAGAGATATCAATAAATCAAAGAAAATATAACGATTTAAAAAATCGTTGTCACTCTTCAGCAATAGAGCCTAAATACCGCTTGGAATATTTAACATTTCGCACTAATACCAGTATACCCGATGTTCTTCCAGAATCAGATATCGAAGAATGAATATTAATTTATATTATTTCTAAACTATTATGTTAATGTTATCTAAAGAATTATTTTTTGGTTGTATTTGTTTTTGATACTATTTGTTTCTTATTTAGCTTATTACAAAAATATTTTATTTAGTCTAGTAAAGAATACAGATTTAAATTTAAGATTTAAACACGTAAAACAAAATGTTTCTTATTTTTTTCAATATAGTTTTTCCTAAAAAACAGGCATTCGTTTTAATTTTGATAAAATAACTTAAGCGCCAATAATATGACCCAAAAACTGTAACACTGAATGGACATAAGTGTAAATAAGTGCCAAACAATACAGTAATTGAACGATTATAATGACATAAGTGTTATACTAAATTTTGGCATAAACGACATCTTCCAAGTGTAAGCTGACATAAGCGCCAATTTGGCAAATTTTTGGGAATAAAAGCTAATTTAAGTCAATTGGTGCTAATTTTAAAAGGGAATACGCTATTAAAAGTATCATAAAGTTAATTTTTTAAACATTTATGATACAAAAATGTTGTTATTCCAAACTATGGCGTTTTGCCTGAACGCGTTGAAATCAAGCGGATTAAACTAAGCGCCACCCCACACTGTGGATAAAAACGATCCGCTACAATACAGAATGTAAACATTTCTGTTCTTGCAAAGCATCATTTTGTATTTACGCATCACAGCCATTATTTTAAGCTTTAGAATCGTATAACTTGTATTGTAGGGAATCAATGCATAAGTCTTAAAATATTTTTATTACAGCCACACAGAAACTGTCTTCCAAACAAATGTCAATTGTTAAAAATAAAAGAAAATTTGGTTTCTAACAATATAGAAGAATGTTTTGAACTGTACTTAGCTCAACAACAAGATGATGGAAGGTGGCAACAATTACAGGACAATTTTTACAAAGCCGAGTTAAGAGACGAGGCTACAAAAAATCATTGGGAGAGAACTAAAAAAGAAGCTTTTTACAACATTGCTCATTTTTTCTATAATAACAGATAACTATCAGTAAATATGTATGTAGTAAAGAATTTATGGTTTTTAGGATTAGACCGTGTCAAATTGGAATTATTATCTGAAGTTTCGCCTTTATTGCACGAGGCATCTTCAGGGAACTTTACTCCACGAGATTTTTAACACTGAATGAGATCGAAAAGATACAGGCTGACTTTAATACCCGGCTTGTCCTCGTTGAACCATGATTTTGTATTAAGATTGGTTTCTACGTCTTATGTAGACCGTAACCCGTCTCTATTAAAGTTTCTTCTATGTTTAAAAATTTCAACAAGATCTCTAATTTTTCTTTTATAAAATCCCGGAACCGACGCTAAAATGTTGGCTTCTTTTACATTTATAATATAGCCGTGATATGCTGGTGTTCATCTCTCATCGTTTATGATCCTTAAATCTAGTGGATATTGAGTGTCCTGTTTCTCCCACATACATTTTTCCACAGCAGCAAGGAATGTTATATACCCCTTATGTTTAAAAAGGTACAATATTTTTGAGGGATCGCAAGCATTCTCCAATCTTAGAAATATTTGATCAAGAGTAAAAGTTATAGTACATGTGGGGATCGAACTCTAACCTCTGGATCTCTAGCCATTGCTTTAACTAATTGCGATATCGTACCAATGATAAGCAATACATATTCAAACCCACCAGCATGAAAGCCATTTTTGATCCTGCTCAATATTCTAATCTTATTGCGCCGCGTTCCTGACTAGACGTCAAATCTGACATCGCTATTAGGTTCCGTCCATATTAGCAAATTGATAATATTTGTATTAAATCCAGTCAGGAACGCCACGCCATACGGTTAAAATACTTGGCAGGAACAATGGTTATGATGCTGGTGGGTTTGAATATTTAAGGAAAAAATATTTATAGATAAATCGGAAAAGAGAAATCGCTGTAAATTATTTTTAAGTATGATAGTACACCGCTAGGGGGAGTAACAGCAACACCAAAGTATAAATGCCAATTTTCTCTTAAATTTTTTAATAATTGAGGTTTAAAATATAAGCATTATATTGATGAACTAATTATGCACTTTTTCACCATACCATTTTTGTCTGTTTTCAAGAATAATGTGTTGAGGAAAGTCAAGCATTTTTACTTTCAAATGTAGATATCTCTGTTTTAGATGAACCGATTTTTTTCAACTTGGTATCGAAAAAAAGTGCTTTTTTTACTTTACTCGTGGAGCCATAAACTGTACCGTAACGATTTTGTTAGTGGTCACTAGATGGCGTTGTTTCGGAATACTTCAAATAATATTGATTTTCTCAAAAAAAACCAATTTTGAAATTTTTGTGGCAGGTAGGTAGAACACGATTTAATCTTTTTGCCCAAACCGAGTCCTGCCCTGCCTCGCCCTAGCTTTAGCTATTTTATTGTGAAACTTATGTGATTAAGAAACTGGGTTCTAATATTTTTTGTTTTGTTCCATTGTTAAGTTTTGTTCTTTATAGTTGTGCAAGATTACTAAAGTTTCTATTGGAGCGTTGCTTTTTTACATTTTTCTGGTTTCCCTAAAATTTTAGGATTAATTGAAATGAGAGATAAAAACAATTTTCACTTTGCCGTTGTCACTTTTTCTCCTTTTCAAAACGGCAAAGCTAATTTTCCTATCCAACGTTTCGGATTCGAGAGACAATCATCAACTTTTTTTATTTCACTCTTCAAAGCCCTTCATAACTACCAAATATATTGCGATATAAAAGTTATAGCGTACCATTTGATTTTTTTGAGAAAATCAGTATTATTCGGAGAATTCCGAAACAACGCCATATAGTGACTACTAACAAACTGATTACGGTACAGTTTATGGCTCCACGAGTAGAGGAAAACGCACTATTTTTTGACACCAAGATGAATAAAATCGGTTTATCCAAAACAGAGATGTCTACATTTGAAAGTAAAAATGTTTGACCTTCCCTACCACTCTATTTTTGAAAATAGACAAAAATGGTCTGAAGGAAAAAAGTGTTCAATTGTTTGAAGAATACAATACTCATATTTTCAGCATACCTCAATTATGGAAATTTAAGAGAAACTATGCATTTAAATTTTTGTGTTGCTGTTATGCCCCCTAGCGGTCAACTTTCGAACTTGAGAATATTTTACAACAATTTACCTAAAAATATGTTTTTCTTGAGTGTCATTAACGGTCCCCGAGCTACAGCCAACGGCCTCTATTTTTGGACTACCCTGCACAAGTTCTTCCGAATTGCTTATCATTGGTACGATAGTGCAACTGGTTAGAGCAATGGCGGGGTGTTCGATCCTCGCTCGTACCATAACTTTTGCTATTGAACAAATATTTCTAAAAAAATATTGTACAGTTTAAAAAAACTGATAAAATACTTCTGCTGAAAATTTGGTTTACACGGGCAAAAATTTGAAATTTACTACGTAATATGTACGGAACCCAATAGCAATGTCAGATTTAACGTCCAGTCAGGAACGCTGCACCATAAGGTTAAAATATTTGGAAGGATAAGCAATGGTTTTGATGCTGGTGGGTTTGATCCCCGCTAGTATCATAATTTTTATTGCTGATTAAATATTTCTAAAAAAATATTTCACATTTTAATAAAAAAAACTGATAAAATACTTCGATTAAAAATTTGTCCAATCTTCTTATGTGTATTGAAGATTGTATGGATATTGGACCGCGGAAGTAATCGTCCTATTTTATGTGTAGTGCCATGTATCTAAGGAAGAACAGCACTCCGTAACCTTATATTCTCTTTTGTGTTCAGTGATTCTACATCGAAACTGATCAAAATATCTTCGGGATCAAATTGGATTGTCTTAAGTTTTTCCAAGAAATGTGCAAAGTTCTTTATAAAAGAGTTTCTTTTTTCAGTAGATGGATTAAGGAAATATAAAAGATATGTACCTAATTTGTATATGGGTGGGTCTATTGCACTGACGATTAGTCGAAGCGGTACATTGTTCTTGTGTATATTGGGAAGACTATAGAAACTGGGATCTTGGAGCTGCTTGGCTTTAATGATTTTTTCTCCGCTGGTGGTAGGTCGGATGCCTTAATCAAGTCGGTGATGCGTTTTTCTATTTTACTGTGCAGTCTGCCGGTATAACCTTATACGAGTTGTTGTCCAAAAATTGAACTACTTTTTCCGTGTATTCCGTTCTGTTCATGACGACTGTAACGTTACCTTTATCTGCTGGAAGGACCAGGATGTCTGCATTTTCATTTAAGGTCTTCATCGCTGTGGATTCTTCTATGAACACTCTGTACATTTCGTGGAAAAACTTAAGTCAATCCAGTTGAATCCCGAAGATAGTTTGGTCAGTTTCTATGTAGAATCACTATATACAAATTTTCCTATTAACGACTCAATTTCCATTATATTAGACATATTGGAAAATAATAATCTTAATAATAACTTAATAGACGTAGTGGAAGCTTGTATTACATCTACTTATTTTATTTTCCAAGGAACTTTTTATCACCAAATCTCAGGGGCAGCTATAGGATCTCCTCTATCATCTATGATAGCGAATATCTTTATGAAGGCCTTTGGCGATATCGCTTTAACATCCGCTCCACTTAAACCAAAACACTGGTTTCAGATATGTAGATGATACTTTTGTTTCTTGCCCTTATTCGTATCCCTCAGAAGATGTTTTACCTTTTCAAACAGAATGAGTATATACACTTCCTTGCTCCTCTGAAGAAGTGTATGCAGGAGAAATATGACACTCAATATCCACTAGATTTACATAACATGAACGATGTATTAAAAGAGAAACAAATTGTTCAGTCTGCTGTAACTGTACACCTCCAGGGGAGCACAAGCCGGTTATAAAAGCCGCCTGAATCTCTCCGATCTCATTAAGTGTTCAGATCTCATGGAATAAAGTTCCCTGAAGATGCCTCATACAATCGAAGGCGAAACATCGGATATTAGTTTTAATTTGACACGGTCTAATCCCAAGAAGCACGATTTCTTAATTGAGCAGAGCTTTCGTTCTATGTATGTTTGTACAATTTTGGAAATATTTATAAATTATTTTAAATTAAAGTTTTTATTTTATAAAATTATTAACCAAGCATTCTGCTAGGCTAGACTCCTCAGGCGCAACAGTATCGGCTAAGCACGGCTCTTCTTACGAGGCTCGGCTTATTACATGCAACAAAACATATAAGTTCCTTACGCATAACAATTTAGCCAGCTAGCCAGGCTCATTAATGGAGAGCGTATACATGTCATCGAAGGATAGCTAAGGTCTTTTTGGTCATTAGGCTTCTGGTCATTCAAAAACATTTCTTTGTGACAAATTTCTACTGCTATTGAAGAAGGGTAACGCCCATCTTTTTGGCAACTTACCTGTGCCAAGACAGGTGAAAAGAGAGGTGTTACCACGGCTTACGCCCCTTCTGACTGCAAAGCAGGTAGAAGTGGCACTTCAATTTAAGAAACATGAAAGTCGGATGTTACACAGGAAATGCCTATCTTCGGCTATATTATACTACTATTCTGCATATGCACAGGGTGAGTCAACGATTAAAAGTAAATGTACGCCGAAAACGAAAAATTGCGTTGCGCACATTTTAAAAATATTTTCAATTGTGTGTGAAAAAAGTAGGGCAACACTAAATGTTTTATTTTTTATGTATCTGATTTTTAGATTCTATATAAAATCGTAATATTTTGCGTATAACATGTTATAGGTATGACAAAAGTTGAATGTTTTCAAATTTGATTTATATATTTATGATTAACAATATAACGCCTATTTTTGTAAATATAAATAAAATATTTTGCTTCTGCACAGAATAAGTATAGAATAAAATATTACTTTCGTAATATTTATTATTTCACATACAGGGGGTTCAAATTTAAATACCCAACTTTAACATCTCTATCTAAATTATTTCAGTTTTTTTAATAAAAATATACAGAGGGTGCATCTGTATATTTTTATTTTTTCTTGTAGTGCATAACAAAATGTACAACTTTTTTTAGACACATTATCTATCTTTTCTCAGTCATTTTCGAAATATATTAAAATTTCCCTTATTTGCGTAATTTAGAAAATTGCCAACTCGATCAAAATAGCTATGAAAAAAGCAATAAATAGCAAATGGTGACTAAAACTATGAATCGTTAATAACGGGTTGATGTTGTTCTGTTGTATTTCTTTCTCGTCTATTTTAAAGTTAATTTACCCTTGAATGAAATGATAAATATGATCTATATACTATATACTTTTCGCCAAAAGACTGTATGAAACAAAATATTCAGACCGGCGCACGCCTGCTAAAGCTGTCTTTCAAAATCTTGTGAAAAGATTTGATGCTAGCGCCTGCACGTGGCATATTGCTACAAATTAAGATAAAGAGTTAGATTTTCTACTTTACATAGAAGAAAATACCAATTTAAACTTACTAGTTTAACTGAGACATCATAATCCACAGTAAGCAGGACCACAAAAAGATACAAATATCATCCATATTATATGGAATTACACCAAGAGTTAGATGATGAAAATTTTAAAAGACGTGTTATCTTTTGCAACTTAATGATAAGGGGAATAGAAGCATATCCGGAATTTTTAGCGAATATGATGTTTTCGGACGAAACTACATTTAGAAATGATGGAACGGTAAACAGGCGTAATATCCATTATTATGCAATAAATCCTCACTAGGTAAGAGAGATATAACATCAAAACTATTGATCGTTAAATGTTTGGTGAGGAATCATAGAAAGCCATATTATAGGTTCGTAGTTTTTAACGAATCACTTAATGGATAAAGATATTAAAATTTTGTTAATGCTGAGATGCCCATTCTCAGACCTCTCTGTAGAGAAGAAACCCCATTACTATCGGGGAATTCGTGAATTTTTAGACGCCAACTTTCAAGACAAATGGGTTTCAGCGAATAGCCATTCAGATCTTGCGATATAAATCCATTAGATTTTTTTCTTGTAGGGTTATATTAAAGAACGTGTTTACACCTATCCACCTACAAATTAGAGAACATGCAAGATCGAATCAGGGAAGTATGCACCACCATATCACCAGACATGTTACTTAAAACAAAATATTATTAAAAGTAAGTGTTTTTTTGTATAACTTTAAAAATTATTATTAATATAAGTTTTCGGCTACCTGAATGAAATGCATGTTTTTTCATTAAGTATATTTATTTCTATGCAAAATAGACACATTTTTCAAATCTATATGTTATCTTATGGCTGTTCATGGCTCCTTTGCTTCGAAATGAACTTTCATCCCAAAACGTAATATTCTGAGATTTCGGAAATAGCCCTATTGGCCTTAACACTGAGTTGTAAAACGGCGCTTGTAATTTTTGGTTTAATGTAATATGAATTGGATGATATTTATATTTTCTTGAGGTCTTGCTTACTGTAGATTATGATGTTTGAATCTTAAGTTTACATCTACGGCTACTTTGATCCAGTTGACAATATTCTAATTTACGTAAAATTGCCAAACTGAAATCATTTACTTCAAAGATTTTTGGTATATAAATTTGGACACCCTGTATGTGATATGCTCAATATTACGAAATCAATATTTTGTTCCATGGTAATTCTGAGCAGGAGTAAAATATTTTATTTTGGTTGCTCAAATAAGAATTATACTGCTAACCCAAGAAGTGCACAAAACTTGACATTTTTGTTAACGCCAAAATTTAAAAAATATCAACTTTAGCCATATAACATGTTATATACAAAAATGTTTTTGATGTAGAATCAGACAAATACAGGATGTCTAATTTTATAAAAATATAACTTTTAGTTACACCACTTTTTTACTTACCTTCTATAATTGAAAATATGTTTAAATTGAGCACGAATTACATATGTATACCATAGCAGATACAGTTTGTTTCCAAATTTTACCTATTCGGCGTAAATTTACTGTTTTCAATGGTTGTCTCACCCTGTATATTAATTATTAATGCTTGACGTTTGTGTAAAATTTCACACAAATATCAAATATAAAACGGGGATAAACTGATAATTTTAGTGCCAATCCTACATAGCAAAACGAAATGGCGGCTTAATGAAGTGTAAAAATTCAATAAAATCCCATCTACTGAAATAAAACCTTTTTATTGAAACGTCTCGCCTGACCAAAGCCTACTTTGGCATTTTGACTTTATTCACTTATTTTTTAACAATTTGTTAGACCGGCATTTTGCTCTACCATAATGGCAAAATTTTACCTGATAAATTTAAGATCTATTGGTTTTTTACTCAAATATTACCATTCCGTCGTCATAATATGTCCACCGATTTTTCAACAAAATTGAAAGTCAATTGAATAAGTAGTTAGCTATGTGGCACATGCACAGATCGACCGATCCTAAACCTAAAATGCAAAGTTCAACAAAATTATTGATGGGCGATTTTTCACGAATCAATACTTATTACTTAGGAGGGAAGTTTTTTTTGTTTGACGTCTACATTTATATTATTGTACATAGTTTCGAAGTGGTTTCTCAGTGTATTTTGTCAGGGACTTTTTTTGTTACAATCAAATATATAGTAGGCTTTTCGACAAAAGTGTAGTACCAGAAAATTAAAAAAAAAAAATGACTATAACTTTTCTAATGTACTTTTCACAGATAAAGTTAACATGATGAAAGAAAAAATATTATTAACGTTGAAATTAATGTGATATTTGTTCTTATTTAAAGTATTTTGCAAATAATTAATTAATTTATAAAAAAATATTTTATTCAATTTGTGTAAATTTATCCATTTGATTTTAATATAATGATTATAGTTTTCTTAGTACGTTATACTATAAAAACTCAGATATGACAACCTATAAGCCAAAGCATTTATCTTGGTCCAGTGGCCATACCACTAGCAACCGCACCGAGGAGGGGGCACTGATGTCAAGGGCCCGGTGATAATGGAGCCCCAGGGAAACTCTGCCTTTCTAAGAAGGGAAATCACAACACTTATTAGCAAGGTACAAGATGAAGGACTACATCTATTATCAAGAGAACATCCGAAATCTTCGCCGGACTTGATACTCTATTACGACGGAGCAGCATATAGCCACCTGTGGTGAAACCCCAAACCCAAGAGTAATCAACTCGAAAGTGGGAAAAATTAAAGCGACAAAAACTATTATATAGTAGAAAATGGATTTTTTTGGGATGATCTCTAAAGCAATGAAATTGGCCGACTATAGACACGTCTTTCTGAATTAAGGTCTTAA
Source organism: Kuschelorhynchus macadamiae (assembly GCA_030620095.1). NCBI lineage: Eukaryota > Metazoa > Arthropoda > Insecta > Coleoptera > Curculionidae > Kuschelorhynchus > Kuschelorhynchus macadamiae. The sequence continues at coordinate 1,375,163 of JAUTXW010005441.1, forward strand.
TCGTAAAGTCAAATAGTTGAGAGACGGGTACAACTAGCGCCAAAATTAATACACAAAACTATATCACAGTCACCGACAGGAACAGAACTGACAAGAGACCATCCGAAATCTTCGCCGGATTGGATACCCTATTACCACGGAGCAGTATATAGCCACCCGTAGCGAACCTCATAACCCAAGAGTAATTAAATCGATAGTAGAAAAACATTAACTCGGCAACTAGTATATAAATATACTATCTTTGCCAAATCACATTTTTATATCATGTGCAAATTTTTAGACCGAAATTTGGAAAAATTATTTTTTTTACTTTTTCTAAAAAAAAATTAAAACTCATCAATAGGTCAATCCCTAGTCACACCGCAAAATTTGATGTCAATTAGATACATAGTTCCTTAGTTATATCGCGCACAGACTATACACACAGTATGATTTTTGGCATCTGAGGACCCTGAAACGTAAAGAACTAAAAAAATCTCGGAGGGTGTTTTTTTATGATTACAACATTTCACTCTTGCGAAGAAAATAAAAATATTTTTAGATCGCAATCTTAGAATCTATAAAGTTTTACTTACATAGACTCATAAATATGCTATCTTGTATTCTTATTAGTCAACTACTAATTATATAACCTTTTTATTAGGTTCTAAGCAGTTCAGTTTTTTTGGGTTTTTAATAATTAGTATATTTAATTTTTTTAGTCATTATTTAAACATTTTAATTTTTTACAATTTTTGGAATTAAAAATTTAGCCTCCATTTATTAATTTCCCAGAAAACAGTATCTACTATCTGGATTTATATAATTCTTCAGAACTATATCATAAATATGCAATGTATTGTTGTACTCATAAATTCTGTATAAAACATATTTAAATTTTTTTTATTTTTATAAGAAATATAGCATATACCACCCTTAACGCTACCTTACTTTAATACACCTAACTAATAGATGAATTCATACTTAGACTTGTGAAAGAGAATTTCGCTCTTTGCTTCCCACGTAAGTATATACTCAGCATACGTTGTACAACATAAATATTAATTGAAATCGTTTCAGCAAGCTTTTTAATTTGACACCTATCATGATGGAGTTGAATTTTTTTTTCATGCTGCTCAAAAGGCCCCTCAGTTTGTTCATATTAAATTACTATTAAATATATAGATATAGATCTATATAGTATGACTTTTTTAACTCCTCACTTATTAAAATTCGTTTATCCGTTTGGGTTTTACGAAGGTTTTTTTTATAATTGCTTATATTTGGAACACTCTATATATTATATAGCATTGCAAATACATTAGCTCTCTAATTTGATATCTATTTGATACCTATTACGATGAGTTGTAAAAATAGTAATTTTTGCATTACTGTTAAACGCATTACGCTCCTCTGCGCAGACAGGTAAAATGCCTACGAACTTATAAGGACATGCTATAAAAGTGTTAAATTCTTCTATCTATTCATCCTAATACAATGAATTAAAACTCAATATTATTAAATATAAAATAATATAAAAAGTAGTTATTTAATTAAGTGAAATATAATTCCTGTTATGGTCCAAATAACAAAAAAGTCTTAAATACTGTTTTAAAACTTTTAAAGTTTCTTATTTTTTCTTTTAGCTGTAAGTAATTACATTTTACTCAAAAATATTTACTAAATTTTGATATACCCTTTAGTTTAAGCCAAGCACCTTGTATATCTCAATAATCAGTATATTAATCAATTTCATGCAAATAACAAAAATGTCTTAGAAATAGACGTAATGTTAAAACCTAGACTTTTAAAACTCTTGCAGTTACTTAGGTTCTTGGAGTCTCGCCTATTTTAAATTAGCCGTAAATTACATTTTAGCCCTCCAAAAAAAATTACCAAATTTCGACACACTTGTTTATTGCCGAGAAAACGTCTTTTGGACTTTTAATTGAAACACCCTATATATGAACATTCTGTACATGAATTTCTGTATTAGTTTGAATTCGTCACAGCACCAATTTATTTTAAAAGAAATTCACAAACAGTGCTTTATGATATTTATTTCCGATTTAAAAATATTTCACTTCCATTTGCCCTAAAAATGTTTATTTTCCATTTTGAAGTTACAGCAGCCTGGTGTGTAGTTTAAGAACGATTGTAGGAAAACAATAATTTGCTGATTGATGCACTACATCACGTTTGAAAATATTGTTATAAAAATGAATTCACTTCATTTTCATTAAGATGGTTTTATACAGTAAATAAAATAATGTAAAATAAAATAAAGTAAAAAATAAGAATTCAGAGGTGATTTATACAGAAAATAAATTAAATAAAAAATAAAAACAATTGCTGTTAAACCCTGTAACACAACAGTGTTTTGCATTGAATACTTGGTATCCTATTGGATTAATTTTTTAACACAACTTTTATTTAAAAATACACACGAGGGGAAATAAATAAGCGTCATAGAATAACTGCGGCATGGGCAGAAGTTACTCCATAGAAGCTCAGGAAGGTAAATATGAATATTCGAAAGGGGTTTGATAAGTGCTTTGAACGCTGACAATATGACTTAAACATACAATTTTTAGCACAGTATCATTTAAAAAACAAATAAGGCACTGCTGCTGTATTTCTTCTATCATTAAAATTTTCACTTACATGAAATAAAAGTGGTTAAACGATCAAAAAATGTAACATAATGATCTTTGATAAAAGCAATGGTTTACGAGAATTTTGCCTTTGAAATGTAAAAGAATGCACTTTTTGAAAACTAGTACTTTCAAAGGCCAATGAAATATTGTATGTATATATATATATATATATATATATATATATATATATATATATATATATATATATATATATGAAATTTGATATATATAGGGATTTTTCATGATGCCGAGTAATAACTTAAGATCAAGATTGTTTTTAAAATGTTTTCTCTGAAAATTGACTATGTTCAAACAATCATATTTTATAAATAAAATTTGAACCCACTCTGGTAACTAAATTCTGAGATACATGGTTTTCCTCCTTTAAATGGGCCCTTAGTCAGCTTCAACAACAAAGTTTTCAGAGGCAAAATTGTCGTGAACCAGTGCATTTATCAAAAATACTATTTTACACTTTTTTATTATTTTGCCCATTTTTATCGAATTTGGAAAACAAGCTCTAAGACGTACTCTAAAATATGTTCGAGTTCTACAGCTCTGCATTGTGTTCCTTAATTATTTTAAATAAAATTATAAAAATTTAAAAAAAATGCCTTAAAGCAATTTTTTATTAAGATTCAATAAAAATCGTTAAAATATTAAAAAACGTAAAATAGCGTTTCTTTATCAAGACAATGGTTTAAGAGGTTTCCGCCTTTAAAATAAAAAAAATGCATTTTTTGAAAGCTCGTATTTCCTAAGGCTCTAATGAATTATTTTGTTGAAATTTGGTATAAGGGGGTTCTTGATGATGCTGAATCGAGAATCAAAATTTCGTTAAAAAATCCATTATATCTGTTTCTTAAAAATCGTACTATTTCCCCTCGTCTACACTCGCCCGCCAATGAGCGATGTCAAAGTTGTATGTGTCAAAATAATTATATTTTAAATCCATACATATCACCAAAATTTGAAACTAACCTGGTAGATAATTCCTGACATATAAGGGTGTTCCGCTTTTAATGGGACACACTATATATATTTAAAAGACACATGGTTGTTCGGATAAATTCTTAAAAAGAAAGGTAAATAAATCTTGGGCATTCCGCAAAAAAAAATTTGGTACCCACTAGGCACGTGTTTCTGTCTTATTGGACTTCATCAAGTAGCAGTTTTACCAGGTTAAAAAATGTAAGAAACTTGTAGAAAAATTATAAAAAACAATCGTGGATTCACCGACAGGGGCCAGCTACACATTTGTTAATTCGGGCAAAAAAGATAACATCTGGCGTCTCTACGCTATACTACTATATATATATATATATATATATATATATATATATATATATATATATATATATATATATATATATATATATATAATAAATAGGAAACTATAATCCGTTGCCACCTTAAATATAACGATGTCACCTCATGAAACTGAGGTGACGTTTTGCGTTAAATTTACTTGGGAGCGGTTCTAAATGCTATTTAATGTCAAAATACTTGGTGAGGTGACATCAACTCATAAGTGCCTAGAAATTATTATTTTAGTTCGGATATATATCAAAAGCGCTAGTGTCGACTTTTATGGTTAGATTCGGCATACGCGATTCCACCTCATCCTTTGAGAGGGGACATATTTTGGTGCTGGCCGTTCGCTATCAAGTCAGATAACTGGCAACATTGCCGTTAAGCTTAACCTTAGTGTTATTCGGTTTCCAGATCTAAATAAGTGGTATGTGTTAAGTCTGTGTTTTTTTTCTTTTTATTTTATTTTATTTCGAAAATACGCATTCACATTACGCCTTGGAATATATGATATTGACAATTTCTGAATATTTTTGAATTTCGAAGGCAGAAACCTCTTAAACCATTGTTTTGATAAAGCAACACTATTTTACGTTTTTTTATTATTTTTCGATCTGTATTGAATTTTAATAAAAAAGTGCTAACTTTATATAATTTTAATTAAAATAATTAATGAACATATTGCAGAGATGAAGAACTCGAACATATTTTAGAGTACGTCTTAGAGCTTGCTTTCTAAATTCAATAAAAATGGTCAGAATAATAAAAAAATGTAAAATAGTGTTTTTGATAAAGGCACTGGTTCACGACAATTTTGCCTTTGAAAACTTTCTTGTTGATGCTGACTAAGAGCCCATTTAAAGGCGGAAAACCCCTGTATCTCAGAATTTAGTTACCAGAGTCGTTTCAAATTTTGGTACTATATATGGATTAAAAATATGATTGTTTTAACATAGTCAATCTTGATTTTAAATTATTACTCGGCATCATCAAAAATCCCTATATACCAAATTTCATTAAAATATTTAATTCCAAGGCAAAATTCTCGTAAACCATTGCCTTTATCAAATATTATTATGTTACATTTTTTGAACGTTTTAACCACTTTTATTGAATGTAAGTGAAAATTTGAATGATAGGACAAATAAAACAGTAGTGCCTTATTTGTTATTGTCGTATTTTCAGTGTTTTCTTATACGAAAACCATGGCCTACTACTATATTGGCGAAAATTTAGAAAATCAAATTAGCTATTTTTGAGAATAAAAAACACTGAGTACGTCACTGAATAAAGTATGCTCCTTAATGAGTCTGTACTAAGTTTCATAAAACAATATTGCATATATAATATTAATTTTGTGGGAACAATAAAAGTTAAGTTTTCCTTAAAAATGTATTTATTAAAATCTGATTATCGATAATTTTACTTATCATAAGTAAAATAAGTATTAATCAACAAACCGCCATTTATTTCAAAGCACTTATCAAACCCCTTTCGAATATTCGTGTTTATCTTTCTCAAGAATAAAAATTAATATTTGACAATGTCGCTGTCAGAATTAATGTCAGATAAAAGTTTTGTAAATGTAAAAACAATAGTTGTATAAATATAAATTAAGGAGCAGTTAAGTCTGAAAGATAAAATTGAATTGTGCGTCTTGTTAGAGAGTTTAACATCCTGATAGGCCAGCAAGCAGCAGTACTATATCCCGTATAAACAAAGTTTTTGACGAAACAGGTACGGTATCAAAGCATATTTATACGAACAGAAATTATTGAGACCTGGAGCTCAGAAATAACGAGCAAATAGTAGAATATTTCAACAACAATCCTCATTCGAGTTTAAGAACGGCTATTTTAGATTTAAATATCCCTAGAGAGAATATTAGACGGTGCCTTGCAAAAAACAATATCAAACCATTTGGACCAAAAATTTTACATACTTTAGAAATTCGAGATGAAGAATGAAAAAAGGAATTTTGTTTGTGGGCTCAGGGACAATTTATCAGAAACTATCTAAGGGAAATATTATTCAGAAACGAAGTTACATTTTTAACAAATCCGGTAATGTCTCCCCAGAATTCACCATATTGGTCGGTTGAAAATCCTGACTCGGTCATAAACGCAAGAAGACAGCATTCACGTAAAATAAACGTGTGGTGCGGTATAATTGATAGTTATATTATTGAGCCTTTCTTTTTTGAAGGTAATTTGAATGGAAATATATTTTTGGAGTTTTTACTAAATGATTTTTTTGATGCACTACATGAGTTACCAAAGCTGTCCCGTCTGAACTTGAAGTTTCAGTTGGGTTTATCTCCCGTGCATAACGCATTGATGACGCGGAATTGGTTAAACAAAAGTTTTGAAAATCGGTGAATAGGTCGAAGTAGTCTCAATTTTTTTCTTTGGGGTTTACTTAAGCAGAAAGTTTACAAGTCAAGGCCGTAGTCATTAGAAGAACTACGCCTTAGAATAACCTCTGCAAGTGCAGAAGTTACTTCAGAACAACTCAGGAAAGTAAACACCAATATTTGAAGACGATTTAATATGTGCAGTGAAATAAACGGGGTTTGGCGCAAGCAACGAAAATTTTATTAACATTTATTTTGCTTACCATAATGTTCGTCTTAAATCCCATTTGTAATTAGATTACATTAAACACATTTTTAGGAAAAACTTAAATTTTATTGTTCCCACAAAATTAATATTACATATGCAATATTTGTTTATGAAATTTAGTACAGACCCATTTAATAGCATAATTTATTCAATGACGTTGCAAATTGAAAAAATTTAAAAATCAAAGTCTAAATAAATTAGACAAATTCTTTAGGTAGCAACGAGAGTCAGCCCCACGGTAAAGTCAAGTTAAGCTTATACTACACGTTACCGGGTGGATGTCCTAAGCCTTAGGCTAATTACAAAATTTCCAAAAAATTGTATGGATTTTACTTACTTAAAAACACCTAATTTATGATCCGTGGGCTTTGTGTAAGCCTTACTAAGTTTGTACACTGTTACTAAAATATTTCACTATTTGATTTCAAGTCGTTTGAATGTTCAAGAAAATCACGTTTTTAATACTGCACTTTTAGTGTTCAGCAGAACCTACTAACTTTGTGCGTAAAAGTTACTCAATTTAAAGTTTTCAAATCACACAAGTAATTTCCACAGAATTACTTGGAAAACAAGTTTTAGTTTATCAAAAATCAAACGTTAGTAAATCACTCCTATTTGTCTAACAAAAGTCACTTGTCCAAAAACTTGCAAAATCCTTTGGACGCAAATCAAGCATTTTATTATTTTATAAGCTAAAAAAAGTAACTAAAAAGAATTATTGAATATCTTTTTCACTAACAAGAACAAACTGTATATTTTATTAATTAAAAATAGTAAAAACCAAAAATTATTAACGTTTGAAAATGTGCAAAAAATGCTAAATTCAAAAATTAGTAATCAGAAAAATGTAAAAATTGCAAACTCAAAAAGATATTCTAATCAAGTTTGTCGATTCCTATCCAATTCATCCGGATAATACCGTTTGGGATTAGATAAGCGAAAAATGTTGTTTTGAAAAAACTAGTCAAAAAGTCTTAACATTATTAGAGTTTATGATAGTAATAAAAATATCAAAATATTAAAAATGACGCAAATATATATAAATGCCAAAAATTAAAAAGGCACGGTAAATTATAATTGCCTCTAGAATTAACAATCCTCCTCACTCGGGAGAGATTGAGAACTTAGGCGGCTGACGAACCAGAGTCTATGTAGGGAGAGTTTAAGTTTAAAAGAACGGATTCACCAAGCGTACTTAAAACTACACCCTAAATCTGGCTTACAAACATCAAAGTTTATTTATACAACAAGTTAATATTTAAATATCAACTTTAAAACTATAGTTATCACTCTGATGAGAAAATTCAATTAATTTTATCAAAGTCAAAAATCAGCAAAAGTGATCCGCCCAACCAAGGGTAGAATACTAACAAATTAAATCAAAATAGAGATCAAAAAGTCACCATCAGTTGCAAAAATCAAGTTTACAGAATCAAAAACATATCAGAGTCAAAATAGGTAAAATGCAAAAATCACAAAATCGGTGTTAAGTTTTAAAGATTCAGATTCACAAATATCAAATTAGCAAAATCAAAAATGTATGGTTGAGTAGAAATGTGGAAAAAGTTTCAAGGTCAAAAATGCAAAAAATTCGAATAAAAAATAGTGGAAACTTTTTGCCAAGAAGCACTGTGAACAAATACCCTAAAACACTTTAACGTTAAAAATACAGTAAGTTACTTAAACAGGAAAATCTATATCTGGAGATGAACTAGGCCTAGAGAGCGCTTACTGATACTCCGTTTAGAGCATAGATCAAGAGAACCAGATCTAATCTCCTAGGATGATCTTTACTGTCTAAGCTCTACTTGGAATCTTAGTGCAATGGAACCTTTCGATACAAAGACCCGGCGTATTCCAACGTTGAGAACTAAGTGTTCCTCTTTTAGTTTTCATATATGTATCGCTAAGAAATGACTTTAAGGAAATGCACTGTATGCACAAACGGTTTTTGGGGAGAAATGATGACAAGTGTCACTGTCGAGTTTAAGTCGCGATCTGATAAAGTTTGAGATTTCGGTTTATATTTATAGTAATCGACAGTCTACGTGACGGTTCCTCCTTTACTACCAATTTGGACCAATGGTGGCCATTCTGAACGGAATCCATTAAACGAAACTCTGGTCTTTTTCCTCAGTTTGTTTCAAAATTATTTACTGTTCACATCTCCCGAGCCCGCATGTCTGTCACTTAGTGTGCCTTTTGGCCAAGTTTCAGAATTTTTCCATTACTGTTTTATTTTTTCCAAAAAAAAAAATTTTACATTAAAATCATTATAAAACGTTCGTAAATATGTTTTGCATCATTCCCTAAAGGTTTGGGATTTTTCCTCCAAGGGGTTTTGATTTTGTCGTATGTTTTAGGTAGGACCTGGTGCTGCGCTTCCGAGGTCGTTTTCCTACCTTCCAAGTGGTTTTTCCCAAAATTGTTTATATAACATAAAATTTTTCTTTTATTATTGGCTATCTTTTGATGAATGTTTGAAGCTGATCTGTGAAAATTTGTTTTTTCGATTTTTTGGCTGCTCAAAAATTGAAAAACTCACTTTTTTGTTTTTAAAGTTAGAAGTCTAAGATTGGTATGGGTAGATTTTGTCAAAAGGAAACTTTTATGAAGAATAACTTTTTCTCATATCTGCTTTTGTTTTCGAGATATTGAGGTGGCGTCACTTCGAACTGCTTTTGTTTTCGAGATATTGAGGTGACGCCACTTCGAAGAATGAGCAGCCTGGATTTTTGAAATTTCTTTTGCTTGTAATTCCTTCGGGAATGGATCAAATCAGTTAAAATTTTCAGAAAAGATCTCTTATGTTAGTCCCTTTCGAATTTTCATTACGACCCTTGGCCATTTTCAAACGGAAAAAAGTTTATTTTTAAGTATTAGTTTCTTGTAGCGTCCTGACCGATTCTTTAATTCAAATCATGAAGTTTTGATCCTCAATAAGTTCCTTATTTGTAGACCGATTTCGATTAATCTTTTTTCAAAATATTTGCCGCGATGAGGGCTTTCCGCAAATGAAATTAGGGTAAAAATCTTAATTTTAGAATTTTGAAAAATTAGGTTAGTTTTTGAAGTACAAGAAATAATGGAGATATCTAAATGGGGTTTTTACAGGCGTGAAGCGTAGAAAAACTTATATCTTTTTACCAAGTTTCATCGATATATCTTGATTACAAGTATTTATAATTATTACTTAAAACTTCAAATTTTAATGACGCTAACTTTAGCTTGTCTGGTAAAGCTTAGCGTGAGTTGTTCTGATTGGTCCACTCTTAACTCGTCCTGATTGTATATAGTCGTTTAATAAAATTACCTCGTTTTCAATCGTAATATTCACTGACCTGGTGAATTTTAGGTCTAGAAGTCGTTATATTGCTGAATATCTATTTACTTTTCTGTGTATTATCATAGTAAACATTGTTGTTGAATTTAGGCATATTTTTAGTGGTATTTCTGGTAACTATGTCGCAAAAAGCTTGATATTTCAACACTTGAAGCACGATGCCCTTGGCTCCCACTATATCAGATGACGGTTATCTCAAGGAGACGACTATACCGAGAAGCCTCGTCGACAGAATCCGCCAAATAAGCAAGTAGTAAATTGTAAATAAAGTTATGATTCGTTTTTAAGCTTTTATACCGTTAGTTTGATTTCTGATTTTGTAAATAAAAATATTTTTTAAAAAGTGAAGTTTAAGTATAATGATATAACAAATTGGAGCTGTCGTGGTAGGATCTGGCAACGTTGGCAGAACAAGATTACTCTAACTAGCAACGGTGGATCCGAATCCTTCAGCCAGAAGAACAAAGAAACTCCATTTTGCATATTGTGACTTTATCAACTTGGCAAAACACACGTCTACTGAAGGAACACCTAGTGAAGCCCCTGGTATAACGAACTGCTAAGGACACAGCGAGCGGTTTTTACTATTTTTGCAAGTAACAAATCATCACGTTTATTTAAAAAGCAATTTTCAATACTTATTCGATATTTCATAATCAGTTATTATATTGTGCTAATTTCTGTATTGGAATACATTTATAAACCCACATATTCTGTTTTTAATCAGTTATTTTGTTAATTGATTAATTTTACAATATTCTTAGGAATTAGGTTTGTTTATTAATTATTCTGCACATTGATCTTTAAATCACTAAATAGCCTACTTACTGGCCTCGAACCCCGAATTGGTCATATAATAGGTGCAGGAAATCTACCCAATCTTCTAGAAGCGCAAATTTGAATCAAACGCGAGCTTCAATTATCTTATTTCGAATCCCAAAAATCATAGACTTAATACGCCCCCTAGAACCTTCAACCCAATAAAAGACCTTAAATGTCATAGCTGTGATCGCATTGGTCATTAGGACATACATCCCAAAATTTTGTCAATTTCCAAACGCCTGCCAAACCAATCAATACTCAAATTCTCTTAACTCCTTTCAGCAATTTCAAAAGTCCCATAACCAATCAAATCAAAACAATTTCCAGCATCAAACGCCGATCAACAATTTTCATCGTCCTTCGGTAATACGAAGGAATCCTCAATACAGGGCCCATGTTGTCAATTTTGACAATTATCAATACTTTTATGATAACTATTTTGAACCCCAATATGACGAATACGAAAGATCGTATGGAGAAAGTCCTAATACGACTATCAAAATGGTCAAAATATTAATCACCCTGATCAGACAAATTACGATGATTATCAGAATTTTCTTCTCACTTCGAATCAAAACCATTGTTCTATTAAAACTAATTTAAATTTTGAAAAAAATTTTAAGTCATGTCCTGTCGCCGATTTTTTAAATACAAAATTTGTGAGTCCGGACCTGCAGTATATTTCTGTGTCCAAGTCCCCATCGTATATGGAGGCAAGGTCAACTTCCTTTCCCGAATTCTGAGTGCTTTCTGGGAGAGAGAAATCGAAATCAAGTAAAGATACAGGAAACTGAAGATCTCTTTTTGGTTTACGTAATTCCAATAAACAATCGTAAAGAATCGTGCGTAGAGAATCGCGCTGTAGGCGAATGTTGTCGGGCAACATACTTTCCCTATTTTGAGTAGTTTTATTTTCATTAGCAAAAATAACGTTTAGGTATTTATGTTTAGGATTACTACTTAGGGAGTTATTATAAATTGGATATTCCCTTGCCCCAGGTACCTCCATGGACTCGGTATCCATGTAGGTGGCCCCAGAGAAGGTATTATGTTTATAGTTTCGATAAGTTAAGTCGTGTCGAGTAAAGTGTTCAAGGGGTCGATACGACAAGCTTGACAACCTTGTCGGGCACCCACCACTCATACCGGGAACTTTAGGATGTTCGTTCTCCTCGCCAAACAAAAGTGAGAGCCTTTACTCAGAAAGGGGGGACTGGTTGCTTGGCATAGAATTAACTACTATACCCTCGACGGAAACCACTTCAGACGTTGGAGTGACCATGGTAGGCAGTGTAGAAAAACTTTATTTTATTTATCAAAGTCCAGATAAACTGAAAAAAAAATGTAGGTAGCAACGGGCTGTCAGTCGGGGTTAAAGTCAGTTCTTCAAACTAAGAAGCGCAACCGGGTGGAAACCTACCTCTTAGCCTAAGATACAATGTTCAAAAATCTTAAGGATTTATTTACTTATAAATTTCGTGCTTGCTATTATGGTTTTTACATCGTTTGTAGGCTTTACTAAGTCCGTACACCGTTAAGTATTTCACCTTTTGATTTCGAGTCGTAAACGTTTAAGAAATCACTTTTTCCACTGCCACTTTAGTATTCAGTAAATATACTTATGTAGTATTTAGAGTTTTTTTTAATTTTAAAGTTTTTGCTCAACAGTTTTTTGCCAATAAAACAAGTGATTCCTCAGAATACACTTGTGCACTGTCCTTAGCTTTTTTCAAAATATAGTTTATGCTCAAAAATACTAACAAATCACTCGTATTTGTTAAATCACTATATGACTGCAAGCAGTTTAGTCCTTTATACGTGTTACAACTTTGACAATCAAATTTAAAGAAAATATCTTAATCTGAAATGAACTAGACAAAATGAATATCTTTTTCCTAATTATTAAAAATATGTAAATATGAATAATAAAATAGTAACTAGTAAAATATTCAAAAATAAGTAAAATGTAACTCAAAAAAAATCAGTAACTAATTTAAAAAAATCAAAAATCAAACTAAAAAAGATATTCTTAACTCAAGTTTGTCTTTCCCTATCTAAATATCCACCCGGGTCACGCCGCTTAGGATTTTAGTAACGCGGAAAATAGTAATGATATAGAAACTTCGGAAGCTGACGTACTAAGATCTCTGGATGGGAAAGTTCAAGTTTAAAAGAACGGATTCACCAAGCTTACTTAAAACTAAACCCTACTCTAATAATACAAAAATCAAGGTAAATTTTTACAACAACTATTAAAAGTTTAACTAGATTTTATCAAATAACGTAATTAGAGAAAATCCAATTAATTTTTTATCAAGACAAAAATCAGTAAAAAATGTGATTCGCCCAACCAAGGGTAGATCACAAAAATATGCAAGTCAAATTAGAGCAGAATGTCACTAATAAGTTGCAAGAAACATTACAGCCAAAATCGGTAAATATTTAAATCAGAAATAAACAAAAATAACAATTGTTAATAATAGTTATCGGTATAATCAAGTTTTTAAAATATTTATGAGCAAATCATAGTCAAAATATGAGGATATATTTAAAAATCAAAGGTTGAGCAAAAGTTACGTTTCAAAAAATTGTAAAATTCAAATATTGACAATTATACCTGAAGCACAATTTTTTAAGCAATTACGCTTGAAGACTAGCTGAAATTCTGTGAGTTACTTAGAATCTGTATCTGGAAATGAACTAGGCTTGATGAAGGCTTAAGATAAGGAGACCAGAGACTTAGCTTACCCTTTCTTCTTTACGCGATTTATACAGCCAATTTTCTTCCAGATACCCCCTACTGGAGCATAGATCAAGAGAACCAAATCTAATCTCCGAGGACAATCTTCACAATCTAAGCCCTACTCGGACCTGATGGAACATTTTAGTACAGAGACCCGGCGAGTTCCACGGAACGTAAGTGCAATGTTCCTCGAGTTGTCTTGGGCTGTGTCACTAAGAATGGCAATTAAGAAACGCACAATATATAACTTCAACCGGTGATTAAGGAGGGCGATGAATTCATGTGTCACTAACGAGAGGTAATCGCGATTTGCAAAAGAGTTAAATTTCGGTCTATATTTATATGAAAATCCTGCCGATGTCACCGTTACTCCTTTTATGCAATTCTAGACCAATGACAGTCATTTGGAGCAGAATCCGGTGACCGAAACTCGACAATTTTCCTCAGTTTGCAACGAAAATGTTTACTGTTAACATCTCCTGGGGTAATTTCAGGTCCCACATGAGCCATGAGGTTGAGTGTTTTTCAAATTCTGTATTTTCCCCATAATGGGCATCATTATATCTGGGTTTTGGCCAAGTTTTATAATTTTCTTTTTTATTTTTTTCAGCAAAAATTCGCATGGCTTTTAAATGTGTTTTAAACGTTGTATTTTAATTAGTTAATTAATCCGTGAAAGATTGGGATATTTTCTGTCAGTGGTTTCTGAAATATTGGAATTTTTCGCAAAAGTGTTTATTATAAAAAATGCTTCTTTTAATAAGGGCTAACTTTTATTCAAACTCTGGTTTTGATATTGAAAAATTTAATTTTTTGTTTTTACAAAATTCCAAAAAAAGTCCAAAAATGGAAATATTAACTTTTTTAATTTTTTACCTACAATGCTGAAATTTGGTGTCAGATAGTTTTTGCGATTTGGAGTGTTTTTTTTTTCGAAAAACCTGTTAGTTTCCAAGATATGGGCGTGGCGTCCTTTCGGAGAAGAAGTGGTCTCAAATTTCGAACTTTCTTTTATTGATTATTCCCTCGGGAATTAAGATATCTAATTAAAATTTTCAGAGAATGTGTATTTAGATAATCCGTTCCGAAATTGCATTACGGCCCTTGGCCAATCTCGAAGGGAAAAAAGTTTATTTGCGAATATTAGATTTTGGAAGCGTCTTTTTTAATTCAAATCACGAATTTTAAAGTCAAATAATTTTGTTAATTCTTGACGGATTTTAATTATCCTTTTTTCTACGTATTTTCCTCAATAAGGGCATTCTGAAAAAATGGTTTTTGAGTAAAAATATTAAATTTTAGACTTTTGAAAAAGTAGGTCAAATTTATTACTATGAGAAATAATTGAGATATCGAAATGAAATTATATTCATAGGCGTGAAGCGCGTAAAAAATTACATATTTCCACCAAGTTTCATTATTGTAGTTAATTTCTAAGTATTTTTTAATTAGGATTGAAAGTTGGAAATTTTAGTGACGCCAATTCGGTTCTACTGGATCAGCTAGACAAATGCCAGCATTTTACAACCCTGGATCTAGCCTCCGGATTTCACTAGGTCGAAATAGACCCCAAAGATATTCCAAAAACTGCATTCTCTGTAGAGAATGTTCATTAAGAATTTATCAAAATGCCCTTTGGTTTTTAAAACGCCCCGTCTACTTTTCAGTGAATAATGGACTATGTCCTCTTAGGTATTCTTAATAAACGCTGTCTCGTTTATATGGTCGAAATTATTGTGTATCCACCTACTATCCATGACTACATCAAGAGGTTACGCGATGTCTTTAAATGCCTTCGAAAAGCAAATCTTAAAATACAACCCGACAAATGTGAGTTGCTAAAAAAAGAGGTAGCATACCTTGGTCATCTTATTACTCAGGACAGAGTTAAACCTAACCCCGCTAAAGTCGATTGTATATAAAAATTTCTCGAACCAAAAACTTGAAAAGACATACAATCCTTTCAAGAAACAACAATTAATGACTTCTGACCCAATTCTCATCTATCCAAATTTCGATGAACCTTTCCTACTGACAACGGATGCCAGGGCATTTGCGATAGACGCCGTACTTTCCAAAGGTCCCATTGGCAAAGTCATGCCCATTGGTGTCTCCAGGGCACTATGTAAAGTCGAAACGAATTACTCGAAAATTGAGGGAGAACTCTATGTCATTGTATGGGCCGTAAAATATTTCCATCCGTATTTATTTGGGAAAAAGTTCATTTTAGTCACAGATCATCGTGTTCTTACTTAGTTACTTTCTATTAAAGGCACAGGTAGTAGATTAACACGATGGCGACTAAAATTAGGAAAGTATCAGTACGAAATCGTTTATAAACCGGGAAAAATTAAGAAAAACGCTTTATCTCGAATCAAAATAAATAGCAATAAATATTTTCTCCACCAAATCAACAAAAAGTCGGAAGTACTTCACTATTCTACTTCCGTTTAACCCAAAAACACGCAACTTCTCTTTTACATTCTTCATACAGGACAAAACGAACTTGACGTCTTTTGCACTTATTTTGTTGAAAAAGAACTTGAAACCCATCCTTGAAATATTTTTATATACTTTTGCAGGCAAAAATATAAAACTAAATATTTGCCAAAATCTCACAAAAACCCCTAGTGAAGGTGAGATACCTCAGATTTTAGACCATTACCATCGCGGAGTTAACGAGACATTAAGACGCATAAGAGAAAAATACAATTAACCAGGTATAATAAAAGACGCAGAAAACTTCGTTAAAAGTTGCGAAACCTGCCAGAAAGTAAAAATCTGTCATAGAAATTTAAGCAGTCTCAAGACACTTTTTGAAAGAATAAACATAGACATATTTGAATATCGAACTCGAAATTATGCCCTAACGATACGTGATCAACTGACAAAATTTTAGACAAGCATATCCTATAGAGGATAAGACAGCAAAATCTATTGTTAACGCATTTCTTGTATTCTTTCAACATTACGGAACCCAAGCCACTGCGATTATAGCCTAGAATTCAAAAATACATTAATGAATAATCTCTGTGAACTTTACGATATTGTCGTAATATCAAGTTTTTTGCAATTTAAATTACAAAATAAGCCATAAAATAGGGCCAAATTAAAGAATAATGTACCCTATATAAATATACATAATAGACAATGGAAATTCGACCCAAGAAACATCTTCTAGAGCATAAAATCTCCAAGTAAAAACGTGAAACCACGCCTAAATCTCGAAAATTCTGTGATAAATAAGACAACCAATCATAGCATAGAACACGCTATGACAGACTAATCGGGAAGAGATACGCCAAGCTTCGCTTGACCTGCTTAGTTGGCCTCTCTCCAATTATTAAATTAATTAAATTATCTGACATCTCAATTAATTCACACAGAAATAAATTTGACCTAATTTTTCAAAATTCTAAAATTTAATATTTTTACAAAAAAGTCACTTTCCCAGAAAGCCTTTATCGCGGGAAAAAACTGGAAAAAAGAATCACTAAAATCTTTTGAAGGAAACCCGAATTATTTAACTTCAAAGTTTCATTATTCAAATTAGGAAATGCGCTAAATTTTCAACAATTAATCGTAAATACATTTTTTCCCTTTAAAGTTAGTCAAGGGCCGTAAGGACCCTTTGGAAGAGACTAATTAGGGACACCTCATATAAAAATTTCAAAAACATATCTCAATTCCTGAAGGAATAATCAACAGAAAAAGTTTGATTTTGAGATCACACGATATCAAAAGGATGCCACGTCCATATCTCCGAAACGAGTAGACTTAGCAGAAAAAGTCACTCTGGATAAAACGTTTCTCAATCAAATTGATAGGTAAAAAAATACAAAAGTTCATTTTTAGATTTTTCGAACAAAACATTAAATTTTTAAATATCGAAATTGGACTTTCATAGAAAGTTAGCCCTATTAAAAAGAAACATTTTTTTAATAAGACCTTATGTGAAAAAACCAAAAGAAACTAGGAAAACAAGCCTTGGAAGCAAAGCACCAGGTCCTGCAGAAAAACTCCAATATCTAGGAAACCCCTAACAGAAAAAATCCCAAACTTTTACAGAATGATTAAATAATTAAAAAACAACTTTTAAACAATATTTTGATAGCGTACGAATTTTTTCAACAAAAAAGAAAAATGTTATCAGAAAAATCTGAAACTTGGCCAGAAGGCGCATGAAGTGATACAATTTATGGGAAAAATACGATGTTGCAAAAATAATCAAAAACAAAGCTCCCACAGGACTTCAAAGTATCCCGGGAGATGTTTTCACTAAAAAACTCAGCAACAAACTCAAGAAAATTGTCGACAGTTTCGTTCAGTGAACGCCGCCTCAAATGAATGTCATTGATCTAGAGCGGTCAAAAAGGTGTAACCGTGACGTCGACGCAAAAATCATATAAATATGGACAGAAATTTGACTCTTTAGCAGATCGACATTAAATCGAATTAGTGACACTTGCATTCATAGCCCTCCTAAGCACCGGTTGCAGTAATAATTGTGCGTTTCTTAATTGTCCTTCTTAGTGTTACAGCCGATGACAACTAGAGGAACATTGCACTTACGTTCCCAACGTTGGAATTCGCCGGGTCTTTGTACTGAAAGGTTCCATTGCACTTAGATTCCGAGTAGGGCTTAGATTGTCAAGATCGTCCTCGGAGATTAGATCTGGTTCTCTTGATCTATGCTCGTAGGAGGCATCTGTAATTGCTTTGATATTTTTTGATTTGATTTGCTCACACTTCTCTATTTTGACCCGTATTTTTATGATCTTCCCTTCATTGGGCGAATCACACTTTTGCTAATTTTGACTAATTAACAATAATTGGATTTTCTCTAAACTTGCGTTAATTTTAAACTTTGTGTAAACAAATATTTGTTGTAAAAAACTTGATATTGTATAGATAGAAGAAGTTCTCAGACTCTCCTGAGTGAGGAGGACTGTTTATTCTAAGGAACACTTAGCAAAACCGTGCTCTTTTATTTTTGATTATTATTGCTGATTTTATTGATATATATTTTTGTGTATTTTTATATTTGATATTATCATAAACTTACACAAACATAATATTATTACTTATTTTTTAAACTTAAGATTTTTAAATTTTAAATATTTTTCGCGATCTATATCCCAAGCGGCGTGATCCGGGTGGATAATTAGATAGGGTTGACAAGCTCGTGCTAAGAATATCTTTTTTAGTTTAAATTTTGGATTTCTAATTAGTTAAATATTTTTTTCTGATTTTTAATATTATTACTAATACTTACCATTTTCATATTTTTGTTAAATACATATTTAATCCATATTTACGTATTTTTTAATATTAGTAAAAAGATATTGATTTTATTTAGTTCGAATTAGGCTAAGCTAATTTTTGTATTTTGATTGTTGATGTTGTTTCTCAACTCAAGAAATTAAAAATAACGTTCGGCGGTCTCGAACACGAGGACCCTCATGAATTGTTAAGATCCATCAGCGCATACTGCTTCCAATACAGCATTAACGATCCGGATGAGCAACTTGACTTAATAAAAACCCAATTGCGGGATGAAGCCCACAAATGGGCCAATACTTTTACTAATTATGAAATTACGCTGCTCCAATTTTGCGACCGTTTCATCGCGAAATTCGTTTTCTTAGACAAAGTCATGGATCTAAAAATAAAGTTATATGGTGAAAAACAAACAAACAATCTTCTAAGTTCAGATAATGGCAAAGGAACCTAAGACAAACATTTTAGTTTTGCGGGAAGATTATATAAAAAAAAATTAAAGAATAAGATAAAGTGTTTTCTCTAAGGTTAAGCAAAAAAAATTAAACTATTATTTAAGGGGAGCCTAAATTTTACTCTTTAAAAAGCTTGAGCATTAGAGCAGGCTTTGTGAGTATTGATTCTCTATATTTTCTTTAAAGGTAAAGGGTAAGGGAAACGGTGAACAGCTAAGTCCGTCGCAGACGCTTCAAAGCATCATGAAAAATAATAGAAACTTAAAAATGAGTTGTAGATCAAAATCACAAAATTTCGGGGGAGAGAAACTGGCAAACAAAAATTCACAGGTGAGAATTTAAATGAAGGGGGAAATTTGCCAAGATACTTAATTTTTTGATACTCTAAGAGCCACGCAGAAGGACCTTTAAACATCTGGTTGCATCAAAACAAAGTCACTTGCTCTTCAGAAAAATCTAACGGTATTCCGAACATCTGTATAGTTCACATTCTTTTACTATAGGGTGTGAGGATTTAGCAACCACCTGTCAAATCAGATGGTAGGTAGTTTAAAATAAAAAATGAGCTAAATATTAAATCGTAATGTCATTTGCGTACAAAATGTATGCTAGAAACTTTGTGCAAAAGGTATGAAAATATAAGGGAGTATGTATGTCGAGTGCGAAGTTTGTGTGTCTGAAAGTATAAATTCTGTGCGTATCCGCGAATAATAACATGGTAGCATTAGAAGCGTTAGTCAAAGTTATATTAGGAGACAAGATATGGACAATTATTTAACAACCAAGGATGTTTGGCAATAGGTGTTGTCTTCCAACTTCCAAGTGGTTTTAAATTATAAAGTGCCATAACTGTAGACCCCTTTTATAACAGGTGCAGGCGTAGTAAACGTAGTAAGTGACAGGTGCCACGTTTATTTACTATGGACTAATATGTTATTATTAAAGACATTAGATAGAATGAGTAAATCAATACATTGAGGTTGTACTAGTGTAAGTACATGCATTTGGGGGATACAAATGTCCTACTATCTGTCAACATTGATCTTAGGAAAAGAGTATTTCTGTACATAATATGTCAGGTGTTTTCTGGAAAATAAATATATGCAATGAGTTTTAGAATAAATAAAAAAGGAAAGGGAATGCAAATATGTAATTTTATTATGAAATCAGAACAAGCTCTTGTACATGTTTTATAAAGATATATATTTTTTGAGTATCAATATATGTATTAAATGGTATTTGATGTTTAATTTACAAAAGTAAAATTGAGGTTAAAAAAAACAATATAGGTATAAAAAAAACTAGAGTAACATCTTGTGACTTCAAACTCTAAAAGAAACTGGGAGCTACAAAAATAACACAACATGAGAGGATAGTCCAAAATAGGTTTGTAAAGGGGAGACGATCACGTGTCTGGCTACCGACTTTTGTGTGTGATGTATAGACCGGGGGTCGGTATTTTTCAGTACAGGGGTCCCCGAAAAACTTTGGCAATAGGTAAACGAACTTTAGTCGCAATCAAAATATCAATACGAGTGGAAATAGAAATTTTGCGCTAAATAATAACGCTATTAGAAATAATAACACCAATACAAACACACAGCAAAATGCTAATAAGGGAAACCTTGTCACTAATCAGAATAACAATCAGAATACAAACAAGAATGTTCCCACCACATCGGGGGGAAACACCAACACTCAAAATAAACCACCAACACAAAACTTTAAAAAAGTAGCGATGGTAAGGGAGGATGATTCTGTGTGCCCGGAAAACTAATTCAGGGCCGGCCTCAGAATCCAAACTTTAACTTTTTTCAGATGAACACACGAATTTAATAAATAAAAATAAAAACCTTCCAAATTCTAAAAACACGTTTTGGCACAAAAATTTAGTACCTCTCTTTCCCGAAGTGGAAAATTAAGGGCATCACCCTCCGCCACGTTTCAGAAAATAAAAATAAAATTAAAAAATCTAAGAATGTTATCAAAAAATCCGGCCAGGAAAGCTCTAAGGGTTTGATTGAACGTTTTGACTAACAATAAAGATCATCAGATATAATAAATACAAATGTTCCTCTCAAAATTAAATTTAAATACAAATAAAAATTCAAAGGAGTCTCAATTACAAAAACTAAAAACTTTTCTATTAAAATATTTATATTGAGTGTCGGCCCGAACACTCATTTTGAAAAAACTACTTTCATACAAACACATAGAATACAAATACCCGAGGGTGGTGAACAAAATAGCATACCCGTAATTTGTGGCGAGGAGAGCTCAGTTCACCATTCCTCACATATACACTACACAAATACACAAACACACCAGACACAGAGCACTCTCACTCCACAACCCCCATACATCACAATGCGAAAGCGACGCGGTTTCTAAAGTAAATATTAATGATGATAATAATAATAATAGTAAGAATAATGAAAAAATGGAAACTTTTTTGCACGTCGTAGTAAAGAAAGTATCAAAGGTAAAAAACCCAATACTAAATGTCTGCATAGGCGGACGAAAAGATAGGGCTCTTTTAGACACTAGGGCTGATGTAAACCTCATGTCAGCGGACAAAGCCTCGAATTTACTCGACACCTCCGAGACGACAAGTCTCGCGCTAGCAACTAACAGCTCAAATGCTGGAACTTGCTACTGTTCGTTTAACATTCAGTCAGCAAGTTTTCAAGCGACATTTTTTGTAGTAAAAAACTTGTGTGAAGACATTCTATTAGGACACCCATTTCTAAGTAGCCAAGAATGCGTTCTGGACTATAAGCGTAATTATGTATATCTCGGAGCGGAAGATCGAAAAACTGTGTATTGCTGCCACCCACCTAAATTAAATAAAAATGAAGTAAAATTGCCTGAACTAGCAGATCAACACCCACACGGTATTAAAGATTTAATCACGGAGTTTCAGGACATTTTCGAAACAGGTTTAATACAACCGACTACTCGCACTACTAAATATATAATAACGTTAAAATGAAACAAAATTGTAAATAAAAAATATTATTTTCTTAACCTTTACAAAAAAAGAATTCTTTACGAGTGCGGTGACGAAATGCTCAAAGCAGGAGTTACTGAACCCTCGCAATCAATATATTCGAGTCCCCCAGTTCTAGTAGAACGTGAGGGCAAGAAAGAACGTTTCTGCGTAGGTTTCCGTGATTTAAATTACCTCACTCAAGACGAGAGTTCAGGGCTTCCGCGTATACAGGATGCTCTCAAAGACCTCTGTCAAGCCAAGGTTTTCTCTGTTCTTGACCTCAAGGCAGGCTATTGGCAAATTCCGTTAGATGAAAGTTCTAAAAAACTTACAGCTTTCACGACTTTAGATGGAGCCTCTTACCAATTTACCGTCATGCCCTTTGGTCTAAAAGGAGCACGAGCTACCTTTCATAAACTTATGACAACTGAGATTTTAGTCGGTTATCTTCATGATTTTGTTCAAGTCTATTTAGATGACATCATCTGTTACAGCAATTCTCTAACATTTACACTATCTTCGTCTCGTTTTTGAGAGACTACAAATCCATAATTTCAAAGTTTCGACGGACAAGTGTCAACTCGCCGGCACGGACCTCAATTATCTTGGCCATCGAATTTGTGATGAGATTTAAATCCCACAGCAAAAACACATTTCACAAATCTTAAACTTTAAGAAACCCCAAGCAAAGAAACAGCTCCAGAGCTTTCTTGGAGTCTGTAATTGGCTTAAAGAGTATGTCCCAAATTCTTCTGATATACTAGTCCCTTTGACTCAACTTCTTCGAAAAACTTCTAAGTGGCATTGGACAGATTTCCAGGACAAAGCCTTTGAGGAGGCCAACATAGCTTTTTCGAACCAAACTCTTAAGCAGGCCCGACTACTGTAAAACATTCATTCTTCAAACTGATGCATCTTCTGTAATAATGACCACCGTACTCTACCAGGAGGCAGAGGACGGAGAGAAGCGTATCATTGCACATATAAGTTCAAAATTTCCACCCACTGTGGCTAAGTACCACATCAACGAGCAAGAGTGTATCTCTGTCATGTGGGCAGTAAAATATTTCCGGAATTACATACAAGACAGACAGTTCATTTTTCGAACTGATTCTAGGGCTAATCACCTGGTTAAATAAATTTAAATACACCAAAGCGAAACTAACTCGATGGGCTCTTCTTCTTCAAGAATTTAACTTCATAATAGAACATGTCCCTGATAAAAAAAATGAGCACCCTGGTCCCCTGAGCAGAGACCCTGGAGAGCCAGTCGATTTTACCCCAAATCTAGAACGTCTTTCCCCACCAGAAGCGCTGAGGGAAAATTCCAGAAATCAAACAGAACAAGAAATTGATGAACTAGCAATTAACGCTATTAACTTATAGGACTTACACACAAAAATCGTAACTGCGCAACGAACAAATCAGCAATGCCAACGGCGCATCGCACAGTTGACATATTTGTCAACAAACGAACCAGAATCGAACGAAGATCGGGAACTGTTAAAAAATTATATAATATATGATCAATTACTTTGGCGAAGAAACCTCTGAGGAGACAGACTAGTGGTCCCCAAAAACCAAATCAAAAAGGTTATTTACACATTCTATGACGATCCCCATTCCGCGCATCCCGGTATTAACGAAACGTTGCGACAAATACAGCAATTATACTACTGGAAAAGAATGGAACGAGAAGTGTCAAGGCATATAAAAAATTGCAAGATTCAACAGAAAGCGCCTCCTGCACCTCTGCATACACGGTCCCCAAAATTCCCGTTTCAAATGATCTCAGTAGACGTCTTAGGACCGTATACTGAGACACCAAGAAAAAACGAATTCATTCTAAAAGTAATAGTAAATGGGTAGAGGCCCGGCCAAACTAATGGCACGGGACGTGCTAACATATCTGGAGGGAGAAATCTTAGCCAGATATGGAAGCCCAGAGATCCTAGTCTCTGACAATGGTCCGGTCTTTATTTCAAAACACATCAAGAACATATGCAATCGACATAATATAAGACACGAATTTTCAGCAATCTACCACCATCAGGCGAATCCTGTTGAGCGTAGAGAATTCAAAAAAGTTATGCGAATATTACTCCATAATAAACCTGAAATAGCATGAGACACCCAAATACAAAAAGCTCTCCAAATTTTACGTTCACGACGAAACCAAGCCACTGGCGAAACGCCAGCTTCCATAATTCTCGGTTACGAACTTCCTCGGCCAGGTTCATGGTTCACCCCTGAGGCTCTCAGGAAGAAAAATTTGACGAAGCTGGAAAGGAAGGCTTGTAACAAAAGAATTTATGCGAAACAATTAAATTACCAAAACAAAAAATACAATAACACACAGACCGAACCTCATGTGACATTTGCGCCCGGAGATAAAGTTAATCTTCGCACTAAGTACAAAATTGGTCCAGGTACCTTCATTGTGCACGACATGGACTGGACCACATACTGTTGTCAAACAACTGGGAGACACTTCTTATGTTGTCAACATCAACGGACGCGAATGGATAATGCACCTGGATGACTTACGTAAGCATCCAGGTGGAAACGAGGTCAACTTCGAAGACGATGACAATCTATCTTCGGACGACGAAGATAGTGTTTACTTGTTCCCAAATAATTCTGATTCTGAGGGAGAAACTTCCAACCCTTCAGGTCAGCAAACAAAAAGTACTAATTTAATTGATAATGCAAATCAAACTAATATTCAAATTTCTCAAAAAACACAAACTAAAGACAAACAAAATAAAACTTAAACAAAAACTAAAACACTTGAACCTAAAATAAAACTAACTACACCGGAGACTAAAACTGCTAACCCTCAGCAAGCCTCAAGGGCAGAAAAAGATGTTGCAACCCGAAGATCTCTCGGAAGAAGATTAGCCACGCTGGTCTTCAAAGCTTAAATTGACAATCGAAAGAACAGTGAATTTAGAGCTGGGTGGGGAGTGTCGTAATATCAAGCTTTTTTCAATTAAAAATACGAAATAAGCCATAAAATAAGACCAAATTAAAGAATAATGTACCCTACATAAATATACATAATAGACAATGAAAACTCAGCCCAAGAAACATCTTCTGGAACATAAAATCTCCAAGTAAAAACGTGAAACCACGTCTAAATCTCAAAAATTCTATGCTGAATAAGACAACCAATTCGCTTCGCTTGACCTGCTTAGTTGGCGTCACTCCAATTTCCAATTTTTAAACCAAAATTAAAAATACTTAGAATTAACCTAGAGCAATAAAACTTGGTAGAAATATTTAATTTTTTAGGCGCTTCAAAAATCATTTCGATATCTCAATTAATTCACATAGAAATAAATTTGACCTAAATTTTCAAAATTCTAAAATTTCATATTTTTACAAAAAACTCACTTTCCCAGAAAGCCCTTATCGTGGGAAACAACTGGAAAAAAGAGTCACTAAAATCCATCGAGGGAAACCCAAATTATTTAACTTCAAAGTTTCGTGATTCAAATTGGAAAATGCGTTAACTTCAAATTTTCAACAATTAATCGTAAACAAATTTTTTCCTTTTAAAGTTAGCCAAGGGTCGTAAGGACCCTTTGGAATAGACTAATCAGGGACTCATATAAATATTTCAAAAAGATATCTCAATTCTGGAAGGAATCATCAACAGAAGAAAGTTTGATTTTGAAATTACACGATATCAAAAGGACGCCACGTCCATATCTCCGAAACGAGTAGACTTAGCAGAAAAAGTCACTTGATAAAACGTTTCTAATGACGAGGTCTACCTCATATCAAAAATCAAATTGATAGGTAAAGACTTAACAAAAGTTCATTTTTCGAACAAAAAATTAAATTTTTAAATATCGAAATGGGACTTTCACACAAAGTTAGCCCTACTAAAAAGAAACATTTTTTTAATGAGACCTTATGCAAAAAAACCAAAAGGAACTAGGAAAACAGGCCTTGGAAGCAAAGCACCAGGTCCTGCAGAAAAATTCCAATACCTAGGAAACCCCTAACAGAAAAAATCCGAAACTTTTACAGAATGATTAAATAACTAAAAGACAACTTTTAAAAAATATTTTAATAGCGTGCGAATTTTTTCAACAAAAAAGAAAAAAGTTATCAGAACAATTTGAAACTTCTCAGAAGGCGCATAAAGTGATACAATTTATGGGAAAAATACGATATTGCAAAAATAATCAAAAACAAAGCTCCCATAGGACTTCAAAGTATCCCGGTAGATGTTTTCACTAAAAAACTTAGCAACAAATTGGGGAAAATTGTCGACAGTTTCGTTCACTGAACTCCGCCCCAAATGACTGTCAGTGGTCTAGAGCGGTCAAAAAGGTGTAACCGTGACGTCGACGCAGAAATCATATAAATATGGACAGAAATTTGACTCTTTAGCAGATCGACATTATATCGCGTTAGTGACACTGCATTCATAGCCCTCCTAAGCACCGGTTGCAGTAATAATTGTGCGTTTTTTAATTGTCCTTCTTAGTGATACAGCCGAAGACAACTTTGGAATTCGCCAGGTCTTTGTACTGAAAGGTTCCATTGCACTTAGGTTCCGAATAGGGCTTAGATTGTGAAGATCGTCCTCGGAGATTAGATCTGATTCTCTTGATCTATGTTCTAGTAGGAAGCATTTGAAAGAACAAGAAGATGGGCTGGTCTCCCTCTCTTAAGCGTTCATCAAGCCTTAGTTAGTTCTCCAGATCAAGCTTCCAATCTAAGTAACTCATAGTAATTTGAACAAGTGTTCTAATACTTTTGTTAAATTCTTGTACTTCTGGTATAAATGTTAACTTTGATCGCAATTTTTAAAACGTAACTTTTTGCTCAACCTTTTGCATTTTAAAAATAATTGCTTTGGTTTACACACACTGATTTTTATATTTATCTTGTAACATTTTTCTCTATTTTGAGTTGTATTTTTGTGATCTTTTCTTGATTGGGCGAATAACACTTTTGGTAATTTTGACTAATTAACAATTATTGAAATTTTTCTAAACTTGCGTTAATTTTAAACTTTGTGTAAACAAATATTTGTTGTAAAAAAACTTGATATTGTATAGATAGAATAGGGCTTAGTTATAGTACGCTTGGTGAATCCTTTCTCGCTAAACTTAAACTATCCCTCCAGAGCTTAGCACGTCAGTTCCTGAAGTTCTCAGTCTCTCCTAAGTGAGGAGGACTGTTTATTCAAGGAAAAATATTTTTCGCGATCTAATATCTCAAGCGGCATGATTCGGGTGGATAATTAGATATGGTTGACAAGCTTGAGTTAAGAATATCTTTTTTAGTTTAAATTTTGGATTTCTAATTAGTTAAATATTTTTTCTGATTTTTAATATTATTGTTAATACTTACTTTTTTCATATTTTTGTTAAATACATATTTAATCCATGTTTACGTAGTTTTTAATATTAGTAAAAAGATATTCATTTTATTAAGTTCGAATTAAGCTAAGCTAATTTTTGTATTTTGATTCTAAGTTGTTTACGTATAAAAGAGTTAACTGTTTGCAGTCAGTGTTTTTCTTTATTTAACAAATACGAGTGATTTGTTAATTTTGATTAAATTTGAGCAAAAAGATAATTAGTGAGCAACGACAGTACATAGGTATATTCTGTGAAATTGCCTGTTTTAGTGGAAAACTGTTGTGCAAACTTTTTATAAAAACTGATAAACTTTAAAGTACTATAAAGTACTAGTGAACAGTATACGTGACAGTGCATAAGTGATTTCTTCGACGTTCCGACTCGAAATCAAAAGGTGAACTATTTAGTGGTGTATGGACTTAGCAAAGCCTCCACATGGCAAAAACCATAATCAAACAGGAGTTAATAAGTAAATAAATCCTTAAGATTTTTGTACTCTATCTTAGGCTAAAGAAACCCGGTAGCGTTTCTTAGTTTAAGATTGACAATTCCCCTGACTGACTGCCCGTTTCTCTTAATTTGTTTTGTTCGGTAAATCCGAACTTTAAATTTTAAATTAAATTTTTTCAACTGTCTGCCATGGCCACTCTAACTTCTGTGGTGATTCCCGTAGAAGGCACGACAGCTATCTCAATGCCGAGCAACACCGTCCCCCTTTCTGAGCAAAAGCTCACACTTTTACTTGGCGAGGGAAGGCGACCATCCTTTTGTTCCTTGGAAAGCTACCGCGCATTACACGAGACATGACGCTTCATACCGTAGATATAAACGCGACACCTTCTTTGGAGTCACTGACATGGAGGACCACGGAGATGAAATGTGGCTCGATAATTTTCGCCTGCCGCGCGATTCCCTGCATAAATTTTTTAATGACAGTTCACTCGAACTCAAAAAACCAATCAGAGACCTTCAGTCTCCATTTTTTTTTAGTAAGCCTAGACTTTTCTCTCCCTGAGATTGAACAGAATTCGGGAAGGGAAGTTGATCTCGCCTCCATATGCGATGTAGAGAATGACTTTCAATTGGACCGCCGGTCTGGACTCACTAGTTTTACATACACAAAATCTGCTACCGGACATGATTTAAATTTTTTTAAGTCATGGCATCCCTGGTGGGAAAACTCACTATGGAAGTGTTGCGTTCGAACGCAAAGTAAAAAATTTTAGTTCCCAAAATTATGACATAGTAGAACAATATCAATTTAACTTTCTCTAGTGTAGGACACCTACAATCAAACGGCTCTATTAAAAGATTTTACGCAACACTTAGCGAAATGATACGGCCTAATCAAACTGAAAACCCTGCCGAACACCCGCTTAATGTCCTCCCCTATGCTAGGATGTGTTATAACAGTACCAAAAATAAACGCATGGTTTCGCACCTTACGAACTCATTTTTGGACACGCTTCCTCTAGACCCCCCGAAATCCTATATAATGAAAAACGTTCTATTTCTAAATACGCGACCTAAACAATCGTTTGCAATACCTTTATAAAACAGCCCGAACCAGAACATGCCAGCAAAAAGAAAAAGCCAAAAAGCGCTTCCATCAAAATGTCTCTGCTCACCCCCATGAGTACAAAGTCGGAGATAATGTATATATTAAAGAATCACAGATCAAAGATAAAAGTCAAAATAAATTTAACGGTCCTTTCGAGATAGAGGAATTTTTACAAAATTCAACAATTCTAGTTAACCCTGAAACAAAACAAAAATCTAAAATAAATTTTGACAGATTGAAACCATACTATGAGTAATTTTCTCTTCTAGGTTCATGACGCTTTCAACAGCCACTCTGTCCCAATATACTCTAAAACCAATAAACAACACCTTAGGAATTTTCTTTCACGAAGAAGCGACTATAAAAATCTCGAATGTTAAATGGACTCTGTTTGTTTACAACGACCAAGGACCAATCAGAGAGACAATTAACAATAATGAAAAAATATTATAAAGTTTATAGAACACTATAGACGAAAACGTGCCGCGAATGAAAGCATTTAAACCTCAAGTGCAAACTAATGTTAGTCTCCTTAAACAAATAACGAAAGCCGTTAACCAAAAGTACACTGAAATAATGGCCGACACTAAAAAGTATGTTTTTAGGAAAAAACGTAGTATTCTTAATAGTATCGGAACCATTTGGAAATCAATAATCGCTGTTAAGTCTTCATTCAAATTATAAATTTGTATTTCTAATTTCATTCAACTTAAATTCACTTAATTGCGATTATTACAACTCCCTATTTTTTATTTCGCGGTTTGCTTCGAAAAACGTCATCCAATCGGGCGAGAGATTAGGACTTCAACGAATCAACGCTCCCTCATCCCTTACCGTTTTCTGCGAGAAAAGCCAAGAAAGGTGACAGGCGCAAGTGAAATTTGATCGACGCAACTAATTTCGCGATATTTTAACAAAAAATCAATAATTAATACCGTAGGTGTAGTACATTCACCCTGGGCCTTGAAAGTGGCAATTAATTGTGTTAGGGCAGTAATAAATAAGTACCGCTAGTTCAAGTCGGAGTGTTCTATTTGTCAACCCTACAGATTTTGCTAACAAAATTTCAAACAATCCGCCGCGAATCAGGGCAAATTCCAAGTTCGTGGGATTTCGTCCAGTATTCAATAACAAATGTTTGGTCCTGATCAAGCCGATGCACATGTAGAGAAATCTATAACTAGAAAAACTTTCGTTGCAAACCATCGTCAAAAAAACAGTACCGCTTCCAGTAGTTCTAATGTGTCAATTAGTTCAATAGATTTTTGTGCGGAAAATTGCCAATTAGCATGGAATACATTGCGTACACGATTTGAAAATAAAAGTTTAATGGTACATACCTATATTAAAGCTTTGTTTAATATAAAACATATAGATTGGGAGTCTCCTTTAGCATTTCGAGATCTACTAGACACTTTGTCAAAACATTTCAGATGTTTAGAGTCGATAGAAGTTTGTACTAAATTCTGGAACCCCCTTGTAATCTTTTCGTGACAAGTAAATTAGACACAAGTGCTATAAACGCTTAGAATTTCTGGACGAACTGCCTAAATTAGTAGAATTAAAATCTTTTTTTTTTTTCAAATTATACAGATGTTTTAGAGAAAATTAACATGCACAAGCCAAAATTTAAAGATCAGGGCACACATTTCAATTCAAATTTAAATCATAACTTTAAAAACAAATATAAGTCTTTTGTGGCAGATTCATAGCCACAATTACACAATAACTCTGTTAATGATCAGAAGTTCGCTTGTTATTATTTTAAAAACAGCATTTTATATTTAAATGCAATGAATTTCTAGCTTAGTCTCTTGATCAGAAAAAGCATGCTGTTTTAAATGCTAAGTTATGTAATAATTGTTTACAGCCAGGTCATAACCTTGCCAATTGTAAGTTTGACCCCTGTAAAACATTTTTTTATTTACTTATACAACATCTTCCAGTATATTGTGAACAGGTTAAGTTAATTTTTCTGTAATGGAATAGGTAATTCTCGATCAACTATTGAGAGGGCTTGCAGTGCTAAATTCAGTTCAGTTGTTCCAGAGATAACTGTTTTCTTTTAGCCCTCATTTTATTATATTAAATTAGCTGTCCCAACTTTATATGAGTCTAAAAAGGTAGATCTTCCGATAGGTGGCGAATATTTCTGGGAATTATTAAACAAAACCACAATAAATTTAGGCAAAAACAAACCCATTCTTCGAAGGACGAAGTTGGGTTGGGTTGTTTTTGGTACAGTACAAATATCAAGGAAAATTACTACAGCCTGTCATACATAAGTATTCCTAGGCTGGAATTATGTGCTGCTCTTTTGTTAGCACGGCTATATAAAAAAGTTCAAACTTCTTTAACCGTCAAATGCAATACATTTTTTTTATGGTCTGACTATACAGTTGTGCTTGGATGGATGCGAACATCACCTCATAACTTGCAAGTTTTTGTAGGAAACAGGGTGGCTGAAATTTAGACACTAACTACAGTTTCTAACTGAAGGTAAGTTCCTGCAGATTCGAACCCTGCTGATATTTTATCTCTCTATTGCCAAGTCCCTTAAAAATTCTAATTTATGGTTTAATGGACCTGCGTGGCTTACTCAAGTATCAGATAATTGGTCATTAAACATTTCAGCTAGGAACTCTATCTCGATACAGGAACTACCAGAAACCCGAAGGCAAACTCACAGTTTGATTCAAGTACTTAATTATTCATATCCATTCTTAAGATTTTTCTCATTGACTCATATGAAGCGAGTAACATCATATTGTTTACGATTTATTTCCAACAGCAGAAAGCCCAAGGATAGTAAACAATATGGTTATCTGACCATGAATGAGTTAAATCTATCTATGGAGACTCTTATACAACTTGCTTAACGAGAATGTTTCCCTCAAGAATTTACCGAATTTTCAAAAACCTCAGTGGTTAGTTCAAAAAGTAAACTTTTAAGTCGAACCCCATTTTTAGATAATGGGGTCATTCGAGTAGGAGATAGACTAATTCATTCATCATATACCTTCAGCAAAAAACATCCCATTGTTCTTTCATCCGAACATCATTTGACATCTAATTGTAAAACATGAACATCTCAAACTTCTCCATTGTGGTCCCCAATTATTCTTGGCTCATGTTCGGGAAACGTATTAGCCTATATCAGGACGAAATCTGGCAAAACGAGTAGTCAGGGAATGTATTGTGTGTTTTAGATTTACACCCCCCAATTCTCAAAGGCTAATGGGTAATTTGTCTGAACCACACGTTTCCCCTAACTTACCTTTCTCTCATACAGGAGTAGAATATGCGGAACCATTTCTGATTAAGGATCGTCGAGGTCGAGGATATAAAATAAATAAATGCTACCTTTGCCTTTTTATATGTCTTACTACCAAAGCAGTTCATTTAAGAATGGTCACTAATCTTAACACAGCAGCATTTCTTGAAACCTTCCAGTGATTTATAGCACGTCGTGGAAAGCCATCGCACGTGTATAGTGATAACGGGCGCAATTTCATAGGTGCTAGTAATGAATTGAAAGAGCTCGGTCAGTGTCTTTCCATAACATCTGAGACTCTTGCAGATAATTTCATTTTAGAGCATGGGATAGAGTGGCATTTTATAGCGGCCTACTCACCTCACTAAGGTGGATTGTGGGAAGCTGGTATTAAATCGGCCAAACACCATATTAAACGAGTACTTTCAAGAACGCTTTTAACATTTGAAAGTTATATACACTAGCATTACTCAGATAGAAAGCATCCTGAATTCTAGACCCTTAACCTCGATGTCCACAGACCCCAATGATTTAGAGGCTTTCCCTCACCACATATTCTTACTGGGAGATCACTGGTGTCCATTCTCTATCCCGACGTCCAAGATGTACCAATGGGTTGGTTGACTTACTTTCAACAACTGAAGCGCAGTAAACAGCAGTCCTGGAGTAGGTGCGCAGCTGCAAGAAAGCAAATGAAAGGTGAATAAAGGCAATATTTCGGTTGGTTCCATGGTGCTAGTGAATGATGAAAATATGCCGTGTTACAAGTGGCGACTGTGTCGCATAGTACAAGTGTTTGCAGGAATTGATAAAATAGTGCGAGTGGTGGCGATTAAAACCGCAAATGGTGTTATTAAACGGGCGGTTATTAAAGTGTTTCCGCTCCAAATAAATTCAGAATAATATTTTTAAGTAATTGTGTAAATGTATGTTCATTTATTTCAAGAATTGGTATGTTGTTTGTATAGTTGCCCATGTAATTAGGTTAGTTTATGGAAAGACCTCTTTCAAGGCGGGGGCTATGTTAAGTCTTCATTCAAATTATAAATTTGTATTTCTAATCTTATTTAACTTAAATTCATTTAATTGCGACTACAACTCCCTATTTCCTATTTCGCGGTTTCCTTTGAGAAACGCCATCCAATCGTGTGAGAGATTAGGACTTCAGCGAATCAACTCTCTCGCATTCCTTACTTTTCTACGAGAAAAACCAAGAAAAAGGGCAGACGCAATTGGACTTCGATCGACGCAACTGCCCCGCGTTCGTCGTCCGTGATATCAATAATTAATACGGTAGGTGTAGTACATTCACCCTGAGTCTAGAAAGTGTCAATTAATTGTGTTAGGGCAGTAATAAATAAATACCGCTAGTTCAAGACGGAGTGTTTTATTTGTCAGCCATACAGTTTTTGCCAACAAGATTTCATACAATCCGCCGCAAATCAGGGCAAATTCCAAGCTGGTGGGATGTTGTCCAGTATTCAATAACAACTGGTAATATAGACGCCTATGATGGTGAATATCACAATGAAGGCGTCGAAAAATTAACCCACGATGAATATCAAATAGAAAACCTTCTGAAAAACAAATATCCGTAACTACTTTCGTTATTAAAAACTTTAATGCAACAAAAACTTCAAATAGACGAGGGAACCTTTAACAAAGACATTTAACAAATTCGTGATTAACTAATTAATCAATCTTTCGTGAAGAAACAAATGAATTGTTTCACAACCTTAACAATAACCCTTATCATTACTCTGATTATCTTGTACATCTTTTGCAAACGCCAAAACCAAAAAGGCCTCAAGATTGGAGCAGCCAACCTTAACAATGATGACAATCACCCTCTCCATCTACAAGAGTATCGAATATTAGACAGTGGGGAAGAATCCTTCCCAAGAGAAGAGCGTTCCAGCCAATCGAAAAAAGCGAAGCCATTAAACTGAACCTCAACAAGCAGAGGAACTGAAAGTCACCACGTGTCCACTTTCATTCATCAGATGACGGTTATCTCAAGGAGGCGACTATACGACTATAGCAAGTTAAGTTTCCACCGACGCACAGACGGGCAAAATTTCAAAAAGCTGGCCAGAACCCCAATTCGGGAAGATTGCCATTTCACACTTTTACGCGTCTAGGGGCTTTAATAGATCATTGGGCTTTTTAAAATTAGAAATTTCGTAGATGGCGCTCTTCGTTGAATACGGTGACAATAGTTGAATGTTAAATGTTGTTCGCGTAAGTGTTTTTGCGAAAAAATATTGGCTGTTTTTGTGTACATATTGTAGACATTATAGTGCTCAAAGTAAAATGGATTGTACTCCTGGTGGTAAGTAGTACCTTTAGCTATACTATTTATATAAAATAATAATATTTTTTAATTATGTGTATTTTATACAGAAATAATTTTCTGGAGTAGTGCAAAATTATAGTTTTAATTTTATTGTTAATATTTTAGTAAACTTCCGGGATCTTCCGGGCTTAACTTTCTGGAAAGTTGTGTAGCTGAATACTTTAAATAGTGAATGGAGAAAAAATATTTTCCGCTTTTGTCTGCCTTTTTGAGATAACTTAATCAACTTTGTTTTGTGTCACTTGTTTCCCCAATTTATCGCTTTCAAATCGTTTAGGGCTAATTATTTTTATTTATTTCAGGATCAAGGGACGTAGATCCGGATGAAAATGTTGTTTTAAGTATGACGCTTTCTGAAGTAATACTGACATGCAATTCAACAAAAATTGAAGCTAATTGCGAATATTTGCATTCGTATGTAAAAGATCTAACTAATTGCCCTGAAGTATTATCTAATGTAATTAAACAAAAGCTTTCACATTTTCTTTCTGATTTTAAGTTAAAATATAAGACTGCCCAATACAAGAAAGATATTTTGCCCAAAACAAAACTTGGTTGGAAACAAATTTAAAATTTCATTTTTTTGTGCAATCACCTACAGCGAGTTTAGGTGGTCGCCCTGCTGTTAATTTCCAGACTAGTAGAGAACGAACAAAACGAAGACAAACCGAATATGTTGGATCAACAATGAGTTCCTCAGAGCCTGTGTATGCTGCTCAAATGAGTCTGCGCGCTGAAGGAAGTATAGATGCTGCAGCTGTTATAAAAGATGTACAATTTTCAACCCCAAAAAGGGCCCAGAACTATAGAAAGGCATATAAAGAGAGAGCTGAAAAAGTTGATCAGCTATCTGGTGATAAAGCATTGTCAGTATTTGTTAAAGCAAATAGACACCAATATCAGATCATAAGGAGTGAAGATAAAAAACGTTTTCCATCGTATAAGAAGATTCAGGAGGCCAAGGGGCGCTGTTACCCAAATCGGGATGCAGTTACAATCACGGGGCAAAAAGCTGAAGTAAAATTACAAGCCTTACTAAACCATATTGCCCATCGTATAGTGGAGGTGCAAAAAGATGTATTGGAAACATTAACAGAACCTCAACTTGCTTGTTTGACACTTAGGTATAGCCAATACAAGCAAAATTTTGACAGCGATGAACGTTCGGATGCCAGTATATTTTTAACATCCTTTGTGCCACTTCTATTAACATGCGACGATCCAAATAAATCTACAAACAAAATAGTTTGGCAAAATCCACGTCCAGGCTCACCCCGCTTTTCGTCCAATCAGAATTCAATTTATACATGAGACCACTGATTTAACACTTCAAGAAATAAATACCATGCAGAATGAAATAGAAAACCTTACACCTACTTCCATTAGTGTAGGCACAAGGACATTGAACACAACTTACTTTTTACAATGGTAGATGGCAAAATGTGCAATGCTGCTTCATCTACGACATCCACGAAAAAGTGTTATATATGTGGGGCTTCTTCCAAGTCTTTCAACAACATAGATGTTAAGTAGAAGTATTTTAATCAGTTTGTTAAACTGTGAAAATAGTGATTTTTTTTAGAAAAATATGATCAGTAGCAAAAGTTATGGTACGAGCGGGAATCGAACCCGCACCTCTGCGTGTCTAGCGCATCGCCCTAACCAATTGAGCTATCATACCACTGATAATAATAATATTTTTGCAAACTATATCTAGTGGATACCGTATAAATATACAAAAATTTAAAGATTATGCTTTAACAACAGCTAGGATACTTGTACAAAAATATCCTTGATACAACATGCCTAATACGGTCCACAAAATTTTAATTAACTCGTCAGATATTATTGAATCTTTTTAATTGCCTATAGGACAATTATCTGACGAGGCCCAGGAGGCATTAAATAAAGACATTAAGAAGTATAGAGAAGGATTTTCCCGAAAGTGTTCAAGGCAACAAAACTTGGAGACTGCTTATATCGTCTGATCCAGTCATATTAAGCATGCGAAAACTTCCAAGGCGAAAGTCCAAGTCATTCGAAAAAGAAGTCTTAGATTTATTATTAGCCCCCGTCCAGAGGGATCTGCCACTAATACTACTAATGAAGACTCAGAAATTAATAGCTCAAGTGACTCAGACTCCGGGTCCGGGGATTAAAAACACTAATTAGTTATGCGACATTATTTCTGAGAATAAATGATGCTGTTATTAGTTTATTAATTATTAATTTTACGCCGTTGATGACTTTAAATAATATAAAAACAGTAAAATGTAGGCAGTATTTTTTAAAACAATTTAAATTCGGTTTTATACACATAATTATGTTTTTGTCAAGTATTTATTTATTATATTATTAAATTTTCCACCAGATTAGTAGCCAATTGACAAATATGTTAATTAGTTTTTACAATATTATTTCTCATAAACACATTAAGGAAATTTTATTAGTACATATCATCGTTTAAGTTGTGGCCAGGTTTTTTCAATTTTGCCGTCTGTGCGACGCAACATTCGCTTAAAATATAAATATTGTAAATTGTAAATAAATATATTTTATTAAATAGTGAATATATTTATAATATATTATATATATATATATATATATATATATATATATATATATATATATATATTCTCGATACGACATTTGATACGGTGGGAGCCAAGGGCATCGTACTTGAAGGTGACATTGCTTGTGAGAAAGGATATAACAACTCCCCCATTAAGATGAAAGTTGACCCGTGGTGACAACTTTCAGGTCCTCTGCTTATTGAGGTTGAGTTCAATCTCTTCACTTTCTTCAATCGGGTCGCCAAGGCGGATGCTCGGTTTCCTTCTGGGAATTATTCTTCTCCATTGTATAACGTTAGATCCTCTTCTAGGTGGAGAGGGTGGATTGTCATCGTTGTTAGTGGCTACTCCAATCTTGATATTACGTGTTCGTCTTCGACATTTGCAAAAGATGTATAAGGCAATCAGGGCGATAATGAATGTTATTGTATAACTGAACAGCTGATCGGCATACTGATTTAGCTTGTGTAGGGCTATGTTCAGGTCCTCTACTTCTATTTTATTTAGCTTCAGAGGCTTCAAATCTGGTAAGTAGATATTCTCTGGCATATGATTACAGCAGTCAAAAGGGATGTTGACTGGGTGGTAATTGTAGGTTACGTTATCGTAAACATCGACTGATTTCTGGGCACGAACTCTTGTATTCCCAACGAAGGCACTACACTCGGGTTGAAGTTTCATCAAAGTATTTGTGATGATGATCTCAGTCTCTATATCTCTGGATCCACATTTTATTGTGACGGGCAGGGGGTTTGCAACAGCTATCAAACATAGATTCTGGCTGATTTCTTGAATGTTATAATCTTTGTCAAGAATGACTAAAACTTGGCATGTTCTGGGTAGATGATCAAGTCTCTTCAGAAGCTGAGCCTCGCAGACTGCATCAGTGTCAATTGGGTATGGCAGGATGTTGGAACAGATGAACATACGGTTGCCTAGTGGTTTGCAGGACTCCATACTGCGGATGGTTGTATAAAGTAAAGAATCATCATTTCGCGCAATTAGTTTATTATTGACAAAATATGATGAAGGCTTGTTCGATTATCCAGAATCGGTATAGGATATAAGTGATAGAGAGTGTATTTTTCAGGTTCGACTAAAGGTATTTCTAGTACAAAAATTATTCTAGTGTCTAATTGATATGCCTTTAATTCTATTATGTCGAGATATTGAGCTACGTTTGAATAATATATCGGTAAGGGAAGATTATTCTTCTGCAAAGACTGCGACATATGTTTTAATGAGTCTACTAAATCATATGGAGTGATGATTGAACTGTGCAAAATTTTTAAACGTGCGAATGTAACAGCGCTTATACCATCGTTCAAAGTATTTTCGATAAATGAATAACTTTCTGTTAGTGATTTGCACAAGTCTAGGATATCGAGTTGTGATTGATAAAATTTGAGATGATCAGAAATATCCATAATTGATTCGCGAATTTCCTTAATATCATTATTAAAGGTTTCCTCGTCGAATTGAAGGTTTTAAATGGTTTCGTTAAAGCTTTAGTTACAGATATTTGATTTTTCAAAAGATTTTCTATTTGATATTCATCGTGGGTTAACTTTTCGAGGCACTCATTGAAATATTCACCATCGGAAGTGTCAAGATTACCAGTTATTGATTTCCAAATGGTTCCAATACCATTAAGAATACCACGTTTTCCTCTAAAAATGTACTTTTTAGTGTCGGCTATTATTTCAGTGTACTTTTGGTTAACGGCGTTTGATATTTGTTTAAGGAGACTAACATGAGTTTGAACTTGCGGCTTAAAGGCTTTCATTCGCGGTACGTCTTCGTCTATAGTGTTTAATAAGCTTTCTATTATTTTGTTATTATTACTGATTGTTTCTTTGATTGGTCCGAGATCTTTGTAAACAAGGACGGTCCATTTATCATTTGAGATTTTTACGGTCGCTTCTTCATCAAAGAAAATTCCTAAGGTGTTGTTTATAGGTGTTGGAGTGTATTGGGACTGAGTGGCTGTTGAATGTACCAAGAAGAGAAAAATTACTCATAGTATGGTTTCAGTCTGTCAAAATTTATTTTAGATTTTTGTTTAGTTTCAGGGTTAACTAGAATTGCTGAATTTTGTAAAATTTCGATTATTTCGAATGGACCGTTAAATTTATTTTGGCTTTTGTCCTTGATTTGTGATTCTTTAATGTATACCTTATCTCCTACAGTATACTCATAGGGGTGAGCAGAAACATTTTGGTCAAAGCATTCCTTGGCTTTTTCTTTTTGTTGCCATGTTCTGGCTTGGGCTGTTTTATAAAGGTATTACATGCGATTGTTTAGTTCTTGCATATATTTGGAAATAAGACGTTTTTCATTACATAGGATTTCTGGTGGTCTAGATGAGGTGTGTCCAAAAATAAGTTCGTAAGGTGTAAAACGTGCGTTTTATTTTTGGTATTGTTATAACATATAGTTGCATAAGGAAGAACATTAAACGGGTGTTCGTCACGGTTTTCAGTTTGATTAGCTCGTATCATTTCACTAAGTGTCGCGTAAAATCTCTCAACATAGCCTTTTGATTGAGGGTGTCATACGCTAGAGAAAGTTAGTTTGATATCGTAAAGTTCACAGAGATTATTCATTAAGGTGTTTTTGAATTCTCGGCCATAATCACAATGTATATGTAACGGGGTTCCGTAATGTTGGAAGAATACAAGAAGTGTATTAACAGATTTTGCTGTCAATTCTATAGAGTATGCTTGTGTAAATTTTGTTAGTTCGTCACGTACTGTTAGGGCGTAATTTCGAGTTGGGTATTCAAATATGTCTATGTTTATTCTTTCAAAAGGTGTTTTGGGCGTTTCTGTTACGACTAGGGGACTTCTTAGATTTTTACGACAGATTTTTACTTTTTGGCAAATTTCGCAACTTTTAATAAAATTCTCTACGGCTTTTATTATGTCTCGCCAATTGTATTTTTCTTTTATGCGACTTAACGTCCCGTTAATTCCGCGATGGTAATAATCTAAGATCTGAGGTATTTCGTCTTCATTAGGGGTTGTTGTGATGTTTTGGCAAATACTTAATTTTATATTTTTGTCTGCAAAAATATACGAAAATATTTCAAGGATAGGAAGTTCGAGTGTGTTTTTAACGAAATAACTACAAGAGATATCAAGTTCGTCTTGAGCGGTGTAAAGAATGTAAAAGAGAAGTTGTGTGACAGTTTCTGGGTTAAACGGGAGAGGAATAATGAAATATTTACGATTTTTTGTTGATTTAGTGGAGAAAATATTTATTTGTTTTGGATTAAATTCCATTTTACCACAGCTGGTCGTTGGTTGTTTCGATTTTAGAATAATCGATCAGGGATCTGGTTTCGTAAAGACTTACGAATTTATTGTATTCTTCGGCTATTACATCGTCCTCATAGTTTTTAGGTTCTTCGATAGGGTCTTCGGAATCTGTCTCATTTGATGCAAAAACAGATATTTTTGTTTGAAGCTTTGCGCATTCTTGGAAATGATTTAATTTTATTCGAGATAAAGCATCAGCTTTTTTATTAATTTTTCCCGTTTTATAAACAATTGCGTACTGATATTCTCCTAGTTTTAGCCGCCATCTAACTAACTAACTGCTAACCTACTACTTGGGTCTTTAATAGAAAGTAACCAAGTAAGGGGACGATGATCTGTGACTAGAATGAACTTTCTCCCAAATAAATATGGACGGAAATATTTCACGACCCATACAATTGCAAGTAGTTCTCTCTCTATTGTCGAGTAATTGGTTTCGGCTTTACATAATGTTCTGGAGGCATAACCAATAGGTAAATCTTTGCTAATGCAACCTTGGGAAAGTACAGCGCCTATCGCAAATGCGCTTGCATCCGTTGTTAGTAGAAAAGGCTCATCGAAATTTGTATTGATGAGAATTGGGTCAGAAGTCAGTAATTGTTTTAGTTCGTCGAAAGCTTGACGACAATCTAAGTCGAAATCAAATTTGATATCTTTTTTCAACAATCTGGTAAGAGCCTTTTATATTTTCGCAAAGTTTGGAATAAACCTACGATAATAAGCAGCTAAACCCAGAGAAGATTTTATGTCTTTTGGATTTTTTGGTTCTGGAAATTTCTGTATACAATCGATTTTAGCGGGGTTAGGTTTAACTCCGTCGTGAGTGATTAGGTGACCAAGGTATGCTACCTCTTTTCTCAGGAACTTTGTTTTGTCAGGCTGTATTTTGAGATTTGCTTTTCGAAGGCGTTTAAAAACTTTGCGTAAGCGTGTGATGTGGTCATGGATTGTAGGTGAGTACACAATGATGTAGTCCATATAGACGAGACAACGTTCATTGAGAAAGCCTAGAAGGATGTTTGTTGTCCATTACTCTCTGGAAAGTGGACGGGACATTTTTAAGGCAAAGGACATTCTTATAAATTCGTAGTGTCCGTTTTCGACAGAGAAAGCAGTTTTTAGAATATCTTTAGGATCTATCTCGATTTGGGAAAATCCTGAAGCTAGATCCAGGGTTGTAAAATACTGGCACTTGCCTAGGTGATCCAAAAGATCGGAAATATTGGGAAGTGGGTACTAATCATCTACCGTAGATTCATTCAATTTACAATAATCTATGACTACTCTCCATTTTTGTTTGCCTGAGAAATCAAGTTTCTTGGAAACGACCCAAACTGGAGATGACCAAGGTGAAATAGAAGGTTTTATAATTCCTTGTTCTAACGTTTTATTAACCTGAGTTTTTACCTCTTCTTTGTGAATATGAGGATACCTGTATAATTTGGTAAAAACAGGCTCTGCACCATTGGTGTCAATTTGGTGTTTAATTTGGTTGGGAAAGGTAAGTCACCTTCGAGGTAAAATATGTCTTCAAAATCTACGCAAAGATTGGTAATTATTTCTTTTTCTTCTTCGTTAAGATGCTCTAGACGAAGTTGGGACTTACTGTTGGGAATGCGGTTAGGAGATAGCTATTTATCAGATATATTGTAATTGAGTAGCGAATGAGAAGAAAAAGGTTCGATTTCGATATCTGAAAAATTAATGATTTTCGGGATGGCATTTGCATTAACCACAGAAGTGGTTGGAAGCCTTTCTCATTAACATGGACAATTGCGTTTGGAATGTGAGCTTTTTCGATTTCTTGCCTAAATAGGATAGCATCGGTGTTGACTAAATCACAACGTAATTTAAAAATTTGTTCGGTCCTACCTTCAATTTTAATTTTTAGAATTGTTTACGTTAGTTATTTTATTTTTTTGTTCGAGGTTTTCTTCGGCCTTAAACAAAGGTAAAGTTTTAAAATTTGTAACAAGTTGTTTATTTTTTAAGTCGATGGTGCATTCATAGTGTTCTAAAAAGTCGAGTCCTAGAATACCATCGAAATCAATATCTAAATCGTATATGCAAACTTTATGTGGGTTTCCGGCTTGAAAAGGAACTAGGGTTGATTCGGTGATAAGAAGTTTTTGGTCTGTGATGCCTTGAATCGTAACGTTTTCGGGAAAACATTGGGGAAATTATTTCACTGTATTTTCTTTAAATATTGTAATTCCTGCTCCGGAATCTATAAGTAGTTTAAAAGTGTTAGATGTGTCTTTTATGTAATATAGATTTGTCGGGTTAACAGCGAGAAGGGGATTTAAAGAAAATGTTGTTCAGGGTTTGTATTTGGTTTTGGATTTCCGTCATGGCATTGGTATTTGAAATTGTTCGAATAGGCGGATATGGTTTTGATTCGAAGTGGGAAGAAAATCCTGATATTAATCGTAATTCGTTTTATCTTGTTGATCAAAATTTTCAACATTTTGGTACTCGTAATCGGGGTTATTTTCATACATTCCCGCGTATTGGTTACAATACTCGTCATATTGTGGTTCGGAATAGTTATCGTTGGAATATTGTTTTGGTTTGATTGGTTATGTGGTGTATACTGCGGTCTTGGCTGACCGTTGTTTGGTCTATTCGACTGAAAGGAGGTGCTTGATTGGGAATAATTTGATTGTTGATTGGGATGAGACCTTTGAAAATTGCCAAAATTTTGGGAAGGATATCCGTTGAAACGTTGTTGCGATCTGCATTCATTTGCTAAGTGACCATTGCGACCACAGCTATGACATTTAAGGGATTGTATATTAGGCCTTT
Source organism: Kuschelorhynchus macadamiae (assembly GCA_030620095.1). NCBI lineage: Eukaryota > Metazoa > Arthropoda > Insecta > Coleoptera > Curculionidae > Kuschelorhynchus > Kuschelorhynchus macadamiae. The sequence goes on from JAUTXW010005441.1 coordinate 1,418,639, forward strand.
TATTAGTTTCAATAATAGGTCTACCAGGCGGATAGGGCCTAGAAGATTTTTGGGATTCGAAATATGATAGTTGGAGCTCGCGTCTTATGCGAATTAGGTGGATTTCCTGCACCTATTATATGGCCAGTTCGGGGTTCCAGGCCAGTAAGTAGGCTATTTAGAGAGATTTGATTAATGTTATTTGGGCTGCCTTTTGACTGGGTGCGAGTATGGATTTTTGTATGTTGGCATGCATTTTGGCATTTAGGACTTGAAGTCTGTTAAAGAAAGTCAAAGGAGATTCGTTTGGTAGTTGTTTCATTCTTTGTAAGTCCTGAATAAGTGAAGATAGATCTCGCGTATCTCCGAAGTGAGAATTAAGTAATTGCTTTATCTCTAGAAAAGAAAATGGATTTCGGGAGCTTATCAGCTGCGCTGCTCTTTCTCGCAACCTATTTCTTATGTGAACCACCAAAAGATCTTTTTGGTTACCCATAGACTTATCATATGCACATTCGCAGGCATTTAGGAAGGTTTGTAAAAATATTTGATCACCTTCGAATTCGGGGATAATAGAAAAAATCTCGGAAAGTTTATAAGGTTCGATTACTGCTACCGCTGCTCCTGCATTTGCTGCAGTTATTCTTTCATTATCCGGCATATTTGCTCAATATATCAAGACAATAAACACTAGCACAATATAATATAAAAAGGATATGAAACACAACATTTTTTTTTTACGAAATTTTATGTTGATAGACAGTACGTAAAGTAGTACGCCAACCAACGTAAAATAAACAGTTTTTATTAACTAGTTAGTCGAATTAAATTAAACTGTGTAATATTTCTTGTTAAAATAAAAATACAAATGTAATCGGGAGATCAATTAGCAGAAAAACTGATAAAAATGATTCCAAAAAAAAATATTTTAAAATTAATCAATTAACAGAATAACTGATTTTACACAAATTATACGGATGATACACTTAGAAATACAGAAATCAATTAGCAGAATAATTGAGTAGTTTATCGGAAAATCAATTAACAGAATAATTCATTATTTTACTAATTAATAAAATGTAAGTTCGATTTTGAAAAGTCGAACAGGTATTTAATTAAATATTATTTTTAAAACGTGATGATTCGTTACTTACAAACAGGGTAGAAACATCGCTTGTCGTGTTCTTAGCAGTTAGTTCTACCAGGGGCTTCACTATGTGTTCCTTCCGTAGATGCGTGTTCTGCCAAGTTGATGACGTCACAATGCACAAAACGGGGCTTCTTTGTTTTTCTGGATAAAGGATTGGGATCTACCATTGCCAGTTAGAGTTCTCTTGTTATGCCAACGTTGCCCGATCCTACCACGACTGCGCCAATTTGTTATATCACTCGACTTAAAATTCACTTTTTAAAAAATTTTTTTATTTACAAAATTAAAAATTAAACTAACAGTATAGAAGCTTTAAAACTAATCATAATTTTATTTACAATTTACAGTATTTATATGAAAGACGAATGCTGCGTCAGTGGGAACTTGCCTGCTGGGTAGATTCTGCTGACGAGGCTTCTCGGTACTCTCCGTCTCCTTGAGATAACCGACATCTGATACGGTGGGAACCAAGGGCATCGTACTTGAAGGTGACATTGCTCGTGGGAAAGGTTATAACATATATATATATATATATATATATATATATATATATATATATATATATATATATATAACAAACAAAGAAAAGTATGCTATATTGCCGCAGAAAAATTTTACAATTTTATGGACAAAGCAAAATATACCTAAAATAAGACATATCAAAACATTAATCGAAAAGAATTTCGATAGGTCAATGCTTTTACATAAATATTAAAAATGTAAATTATCAATTTATCAAATCGTAAAACACACGTTAGAATATAACATAACATTGCCGCAAAACAGTTAATGAATCCTGATAACCTTATAAAAGTAAACAAATACACATGTATGAGGTGAATAATTTCGATGACATTGAAATCGAAATTGCAATTATGCGACCTTAAACTCTATGTTATTATAGTTATACAAATAATTGTGATGTTAAACAGAAGGTATAATGAACTAGTGTAGAATATATATAGTATACAAAAAAGAATTAAATTTTGTTTTTAATCCAATACCTAACAAAAATAATTAAGTTTTAAGTGAATGTTCGACAGTTCTTTTCTCTATATGATGATTTTCAAAATTCTATGTTACGAGTTAGGACATGACTCACAAAAGATTTAAGTAAACAAGCGAATTTAGTGACTATGTAAAGAGACTTACTCGCTGTAAAAATCATTACCGCTGTAAAATGGTCTCTCAGTGAGGTATGCTTTGGTGTTTTTTCGAAATTGTGCAAGCATAGCATATATATATATATATATATATATATATATATATATATATATATATAAATTTTTTATTTAAAAAAAAAACAGTTTTCGGTCCTTTACACAATAAAATTGTGTATATGTTCCACAATTATTTTATGAATGGTTTTAATGGTTAAAAAAAAATAACAATATCTAGATGCACTTCAACAACTCGCGCGGTTACTTTCCTTAAGCATGTTGTTGAAAATGTACTGTCAAGTGCTATTTCCTGGACTATTATATGCACAAAAGTTGTTCCCCAGCTCGTACGGAAGTTAGATGGAAAAAAATTATTTCTTTCATAAGTTTTGCTTTTTTGATTATAAGTCGACTAATCGACAAATATACTGTTTTTTAAAAATATATTTCAGAATCTAGGTCACGAAACTAAAATCAATAAATACTATGTGATACTTTGGAGAATAAAAATGTCGGATTCAATACGATTGTGTCAGCCGATATTCGGTGGAAATTCATAACAAAATTATGTAAAATGTAAAAACAAAACTATTTTTCACAAACACTTCCACTATATTTTTTTAAAACAGGTAACATGTTTCGCTACACAGTAGCTTCTTCGGACGTTACATCCCGAATGAAAAAACTTAAGAGTAAAAGAATATTTATATAACTAGCCATAAACTTAAACTACTAAAAATATTGAAATATATTTACCAGAGGTGAATTATTGAGTTCTACCTGATCGTTTAACAAACAATTTAAACGTTTGAGTTTAATAATTTTAAGTAGTTTAAGGTTATAGTTTTTTTAGGCAGTTAAAGGTTATTTTTAAAAATATTTATAATAAACATCAAAAGTTATGGTACTAGCGGGGATCGAATCCGCACATTTAGATCACTAGTCCATGGTTCTAACCAATTGCGCTACAGTACCACTGATATGAAATTTGTTGGAACTTGTACACATTCAAATCCACCAGTATCCAAACCATTGTTGATCCTGCCAAATATTCTAACCTTTTTCTTCTTCCTGGTCGGAAGTTATAGTTATTTGGCGACCTGCAGAATGTTGTTTGGGGCGAAGAAGGCCTGTTTCTACCAGTCGGTCATAGATATTATTGAAAATTTTAAAATCTGGCTCTCGGCCTTGTGGATACATTTCTAAATATCATACATCGGCCCTGCACCCATTAAAGATTTCCTGGGTTATACATACACCACATCCCACATCTCTTCCTTAGAAAACTTGTTATGTCTTGGCATTTCGTACTGTCGAAAAAATCTTTCAAAAACTATGTGAAACACGTCCTGTCATATCAATAAACACTAGCAAAGTTTGACAGTAACTTAAGTAAGTGTGTAGCGTTTGTTACTGCAACTGACATCTGATTTAATAACAACCTACTTCGATAAAAATTTACATTTGGGAAGAGGTGTACTGAAGAATTGATATGCAAATATCAAGAAAATGGCCAATTCCACAAAAGTGGAAAATATATAATCTTTAACATTTAGCTTAATATACCGTGACACAAAAGATTTATGTCATTTTAAATAGATTCAATGTACCATAAGTGGCGTCCTCTGCAAGTGGCATTCGAACTAAGAACAGATTTGAATTTCTCGCCTCAAAGAACCTCCGAATTCCTAATTTAGTAAAATATTGAACGCCTGTCGAAAAATTATTACGAAAAAAAAAACGAAATGAAATTTACCAATTTGACACCCCGTATTTCGGTTATTATCAACTTTTGAACTAAGGTAAGTTTGGTTAAACCGCAATATTTTTACCCAAATAATTTGTTTTGCTTCGTAAGTAAAAAGACGTATATCCAAAATACTGTATATTTCGCAAAATCCTAAATATACTTTTTGAAAATACCTTTTAAATTCTGGATTAAGAATTAGCTTTGACAACAAACTATCAAATATTTTTATCGGAAACATCAAAGATTTTATTTAGTATCGATATATAGATATAATATATATATATATATATATATATATATATATATATATATATATATATATATATAAATATATATGTATATATATATATATATATATATATATATATATAGAAATATATATATATTTCTATATATATATATAATATATATATAGAAAATATGTAATACAATATTTTATTGTTTCTTAAAAATATTAATAGTTTCTGAAATATAAAAATATTTTCACTTTTAATGAGCTGTTTTACCCCCTAGAATTAGTTAGTTAAAAAAATGTATGTACAAAATATAAAACAGATTTAGCGTTTTCCCCTCTTTTTCACATCCTTAGAACGAACCTATATAGAAAAAAATTATATGAAAAAAAGAAAATAAATTGTATTGTTTTTTTTTAACTGTTTTTTAAAAGAGCTAAGGTTTCTAGATATGAAAGATTTTTTATGTTTGGGAATGCTTGTATTCCCAAGGGTACCTTGTATAGTCCAGAAAATATTTAACGTAGAAAGAGATCAGTGGCGTCTATTCAGGTGAAGTAGGTGAAGTGCTACTCAACCAGGAAAAACATCTAACTATATTTATTATATATTTCTTAAAATTTTAGATTTTACGTTCATTTATTCACCTAACTGGTAAAAAACAAACTGTACATCTCGATTAAATATCTTACTTGCCCGTTGGCGGCATGTCTTTTTAAAACTTTCAATCGAACTTTATTATAACAACTATAACAGTGGCGCAAACCGCTTTGACTTTGCTGGAGGTGCTATGTTTAGTTTACGATTTTCCTATTATGTTGCCATGACAACGCGTACGTGATGACGTCGAGCCCAGCGCCATACAACTCTCTCGGTGAATTGCAGGCGCAGTACACTACACCCACGTGTCGTTCAGTTTGCGGTGTATTGCGTATTTCGCTGCAACCGGTGAGTTCCTTTGCAGTTAACTTGACTATTTTGTGTCATATTTATTTATTCACTTACTTTTTCACCCGCGAGCCGCCACTGAAAGAGATAAAAGAAATTTGACATGTTTCGTCATTTTTTTTAGGTAATCGCTTTACAATAAAAAATAATCTCGCTTTTTGGAGGCTTCTTTATATCTTTAAGGCGACTGCTAAATAGAAGCAAAAATAGAGAGCTTACGGAGCCATTGTGTGGTGGACCAAAGCCAAGGAAGTTGTAGCACAGAATAAAATGCAACAGCTACAGAGATTAGCATGTCTGATGGTTACGGGCGCAATGAGATCCATGCCTACGATGGCAATGCAGGTGATTGCCGCCTCTTGATGTATTTCTGACAGGCGAGGTAGAGAGAACGGCAGTCAGACTGCATGCCGTTGACCTGTGATGTGGAAAAAACTGGGGTCCGGGACATGCCCGAGTGTTCCTAGAGGCTGTCGCACGACAACTTCTTGTGGAACACCGAACGGATGCCCTGACCCTTCGCTTCATTTTCAATAAAAACTCTGAAGTTGGCAATCAGCGGCTCAAGAGAACCAGGAAAAGAGGCAGACATACACATCTACATTGACGGCTCGCAGAACCAATCTGCGGCTGGTTTGGGAGTGTATGTACCAAAACTCGACCTGGAAATTAGTATGGCCTAGCCAAAAGGGTGACCGTCTTTCACGCAGAACTGCTTGGAATACTGCAACGTGCATACAAATAGAAGAAGAAAGAATAACAGGTAAAAATGTTATTATTCTCACACACAGCAAAGACGTCTTGCGAATCCTAAGAAAGGATAACACTCAAACTGATTCTTGAGTGTCACCAGATGCTGGAGACGGTCTCCCAGAGGAATTCGATCACAGTGTCCTGGATTAAGGGACATAGGGGAATCGAAAGAAATGAAAAAGCAGATAGGTTTTTCCTCTTTGTAATTATAAATATACCAGGTTTGATACCATTATCTTTAAAAGCCAAACGATAAAATTGACAAAAACCGTGACACAAAAGGCAATGAGGAGAGAATAGTTTTAACTTTTAGCGGAAATGTGGTGAGACAATAGAACTATAGGGTTTTGGCAAGATTTTTGTCAATTTTCATTGTTATTTTAAATTTTTAAAAACAATATAGAGTTTGTTGGTTTTTTTAGTGATTTAAAACCTCTAATGTTGAAACTCGAGATATATTCGTATTTGTATCACGTCTAAGTCACTACTGAATATTTTTAGCATGTTAGGCAAAATTAAGATTTAGCGTACCTCTTATACCCTAATATGCTAATATGTTGCATTTGTTGCTTTTATCTTTGCATTACGTTCTAGAAATGTACCAAAGTCTCGTGTGACAAAATGTTGAAAATTAAGTCTTAAATTTTGAGTAAAGATCTAATATAGATGGGGCTTGTACTTTTCGCACTGAAAAATGGCTCATGTATTCAATTTAAATGTGATTAACATTCACATGTACCTATCCATCAAAACAAAACTAAACATATAAGGTTGCTCTAAAATACAAACACATTCTAATTACCATAAATTAAATCCATATTTTGTTTTGATAGCACGCCACAGTGTTTTCAACTACAGATCGAAAATTCTGTAACATGAACTATACAATTTGGTTTCACTAAGATTTGTAAAACAAGAATTACGTCAGAATTCAATTAACGTTTAGAATTGTATAAGTTTCAAAGAAAATTAAATGAGGTCAAATAAAGAAATTTCCCTTATTTCATTTTTAACACATATCTGTGGATATATCGTTTTTTTAAAGACTCACCGCATTCCCCTTGCAGGCGATTCTCTTTGTGCCGTCTAGGCCACAGTCTGACGTTAGCTCCAGTGCTGACTGTTCCGGAATGTATAACACCGTCAAAGACGGCAGTTCAGTAAGCAGACATCCCTTAGGGCCTAGTGCCCAAGAGGGAACTGAAAAGAAATATTTATAGTTAACTTAGGTTGATTCGTATCTGAATATGATAAATGGCCGAAAAAATGGCAATGACAAATGAACGAACTCATCTTTTATACTTGTATTTTTAAGTTTTTGATAAGAATATTATTATAACTTTCTCTTAAGTTACTATTAAATGAACAAAAAAAGAATTAATCGTTGCCAAAAAAAAGAGGTTTTATTAGTATCTAATAACATATTAAAACATATAAAAAATTAGAGCTATTGTCTCTACAATAGAGAGTAAAGATCAGTGTGAGGAAACGTAAAGAAAATTATCAATTTAATTTTTGACACCTGGCGTCGACATCGATTATCTAAATGACGTCAACATATACGTTGGATAAAGAGTAAACTAGTAGCTGTAATGTGCCATATTTGCAAGTTAAGTATCTATGAGAGCATTTCAGCAGACCCACTGAAGATAAAATTAGATAAGTAGCCGCTGGTGAACCAAGTAGTTTTGTAGATATAAATAAAAATTACTCTTTGGGTGCCATTTTTGAAGGGCTCTAGCGCTAATCTAAAGTTTTTTACCTCTTTTGTACACAGATAGAGAACTTGCCTAATAATAAAGCTCTCGTAATATTACAGTTTATACAATATGTATAAAGCTATTGCCAAATAAATATATGCATTTATGTCATCTCCTCTGTGTCATTTAACTCGTTACGGGGGATGTTCTCAGTAAAGGCCATTTTACCGTTTTTTTTAAATGAATTTTTCTTCATATATATTTTGCCTATATATAGTTTTTATCATTTTTGCTATATTTTTATATTATTTTTGTCAAGTTGAATAGTTATATTGCAAATGCTCAAATAGAAGTTATAATACTACATCTATTTTATTTATATATCAATAAACTATTCAGGCTGAAATAAATATACATTTTCATTTCCACAACTTTTATTGTCCAGGTTTCACATACATCCGTTCATAATAAGAATAATTCAGTAATCTTTTAAATAAAACTACTGCTTCGATACTCTAGTATATAGTTTTTTAAATTTTAGTTCATTTGTCCTTAATTTATTTTAATTTTAGGATTTACATTATTTTTTGTAACGTAAATTTATTTACGTAATTTATATATTTCGTACCAAAATTTTTGCCAGTTTATCCCTATATAACAGTTGATTTATCTGCAAAATTTTGGGTAAAATGAATAAGTGATTTTATAGTAATAATTTTTGAATATTTTGTTAGGTCGCCATTTTGTTCCGCAATATTGGATTTTTTCCAAAATGTTATAATGTTCCCATGTGACCCTTAATTTTTTAATATAATTTGAAAGCAATCGGAAAAGTACTTTTTCAGCTATGCAGCAAACAGACTGCCCGACAGACAGACCGATAGACGGCATCTAGGGGCTTTGAAACGAAAAAATCTCGGAAGGTGATTTTTCCACGGTTACAATACGTAAAAAACGAGTATAATTTTCTACTGCGCAGGAAGTGATTTGTATAAGAAGTAAAAACGCTTTTGAATCAATCACACGTTTTTTTTTCTGAACTCTTCTCTGTTGTCTTAGTATTGGCGCAGAATTATTATATCCTTAAACTCAACAAAATTTAGTATCTACCGCTCGTTTCAAAACTCCTGGAGAATATCCCTTGTCTTGTCAGCGATAGTTTTTCAATACATCAGAGAGAACAAATTTATAATTTCAACGTTCATGGTTATTATCAAGCTAAACAATTTTAATGGCACAATCTTTGATAGGATGTTCATCAGAATGTTAGAATTTTGTTTTATTTATTTTAAGGGTTTGTCGGGACCTGATAGATTGTCCCCGCTTTTTTTTTAATAAGAAGTTCTATTTATTTTTTTTATTTTAAAAAATGACAAAATTATTTGAAATATTTTTGTCATAAAATGTATAGAGAAAGTTATAATCCTCAAAAGGAAAGGCTAATAATTACAAAAGCTTATTTGTTTCTTATTCCGTTTCACACTTAATTTTTGCACACAATTTCAATTCGATAAGTAGTTTTTATTTCTCACGTAAAAGGGATGTATTGTAATCGTCAAAAAAATCGCCCTCCGAGATGTTTTCAGATCTTTACGTTTCATGTTTTCTCAATTTCGTCGATCTGTCTGTTCGCGGTATAGCTAAAAAAGTACTTACCCGATTGGCCCCAACCTTTAAGTCAAAAATTAGGGGTTATATAGGGATGACCTACTAAAATATTTGGTAAAGAATTTTTACTAAAAACCACTTATCCAATTTATCTCAAATTTTGTATAAAAATTATATACTATGTAGAAATCAACTGGTCAAATTTTGGCACGAATCCAAGATGGCGGAACAAAATGGCGGCTTGATAAAATATTTAAAAATTCAGCCTGAAAAAAATACTTAATGGACCGAACTCAAATTACGTGCCATAACCAGTTGTCGTATAGAGATGAACTATTATGGCGGCCAAATAAAATATTTGAAATCGTGTTAGGTTTTAGGGTCCCTAGATTGCCAAGAATATGTTTTATCAATTACGTCGGCCCGTGTGTCGGTTTTTCTGTCAGTTAGCGGCATAGCTTAAAAACTACTGTTCAGATTGACTTCAAATATTAGTCAAAAATTAAGGGTCATATGGGGATGTCCTGGTGATATTTTGGTAAAAATGCAATATGGCAAAACAAAATGTCAGCCTAGTGAAATGATAAAAAAAATATTATTAAAAAACCTTTATTCATTTTGCAAAAAACATCAAGTATTACATTGGTCTCAACTGATAATATTTTGGTACGAATCCAAGTAATAAAATGGTAGCATAGTAAAATATTTTAAAATTCAGCCTGAAAAACTGTTTAATGGTTTGATTTCAAAATGTGTGTCATATCTAATTATGATGTAAGGATCAACTAGTAAACTTATAGTACTAATTCAAGATGCCGGAACAAAATGGTGGCCAAATAAAATAATTGTAATCGTGAAAAAATCAATCTCTCAATTTTTACATATTTTCAGATTTTAGCCTTCATAGATGCCTAGAAATATGTTTTATTAATTCCGCCGGTCCGTCTGTTTGTCTGTTAGTTCGCGGTATAGTTTAAAAATTACCCTTCAAATTTTAGTCAAAAATTGTGGGTCATATGGAGATGACCTGCTAATATTTTGGTAAAAACCCAATATGCCGGAACAAGATGGCGGTGTGTGTCAATGTAAAAACTGCTTATTGAATTTATTTTAAATTATGCCCAAAAATCAATATGATGGGTCAAAATGGCGGTCAATAAAAATATTTGAACTTCAATATATAATAAAATGAGAGATTCATAACAAGGGAAGCTCTGGGTAAACAAAATTTAGCGATTTTTTTGATACTGACTTTCTAAATATTTCATTAGGTGGCCATTTTGTTCTGCTATAATAGGTTCATACCAAAATTTTATCAGATAATTCCTATATCACACTTGATTCTTGTGAAAAACTTGAGGTTTATTCTGTATGTATATTCTTAATCCTTTCTTTTGTTCGACCGCATTGGATTTTTACCAAAATGTAATCATTTCATTCCCATAAGACCCTTGTTTTTGAGCCATGCCACGCATTCAAAACTCTAGACCTACGGAAATGTAAGAGCATGGTGTCCTGGATCTAGGGTCACTAAAATGCAAAGATCTGCAAAAATCTCGGAGGGTGGTTTCTTCACGATTTCAATAATTGAATTTCTTAACCCATTTGAATAAGTTTTTTGAATTATAAAAGAATGTACAATCAGAGGTGGGAAATGCATTTTAGAAGTTATTGTTTTAGGCGTGTTACTGGATGGTAAAGAAAGTAATGTAAAAAATTAAAATACTCAGTAAGGTGTACTTTCTAAAAGAAAGGATTTCTTCAGTATTATGTATTGATATTTAGAGGTCTAAGTCAACGTTTTTGGTAATTTTTTGTTTACAGCTTATTTTAGATTGAGATAATGAAATGTGCAAATTTACAATTGAATTTTGCTACATTTTAATTGCTAATGATAACTTTGGTTTATTTATACAAAGTAATTTTTAAAGGGGATCTTTTAACTTATACAGAAAGTCGCAAAAGCGAGTTCCATCTCAATAAGGTCAAAAACATTTGATTATTCCCTTTTAAAAACGATTAACTTTGTAAAAATCGGTGAAATACTTCAAATTTCTTTTATTTGTATATAGAAGCAATTTTTTTTCTTTTATAAAAGTCACTGGACTAGATACTTTTTTGCTTTTGAAAGTAGTATATCTATTGGATGTGAATCTTTAGTTGTGAAATTTTTTTATATAAATATACGGGGAAGTTTACCAAAACACAAAAGTTATTATTGCATTTTAGATTTTAAAAACATTCAAAAATCTCTAAATTATGATTATAGTTCAGTCAGGAGATAACCAGAAAGTAATGGAAATGGTAAAAAAAGAGAAAGACAAGAAAACGAGTGGAAAGAAAATGGAGCTGAAAAATTAAGAACTAGAATTAAATCCCCATGCAAGGAAAAATGTCAATTAAAATGCTATTCTAAATTTAATGAAGACAAACAAAAAAGTATATTTGATACATGCTGGAATATAAGAAATCTGCGGAGAGAGGGAGAGAGTGAGAGATTTTCTTTTAAATTGCATGCAAAAAGTTACTCCAAAACACAAATTCGTTAGAGAAGGAAGCAGACGACGTGCAAACAACGCCTTTTATTTTGAACTTAATAATGAACGCATGCGGGTTTGCAAATTTTTTTTTAGAAACACTTTAGACATTTCACATCGCCCGATGTATTAGATAAACGAGATTCGATTGTTTCGAACTGTATTGAATCAGATCAAAGAGAGAGAGACATAGCAATCACAAACGAATTGAGGAGAAAGTAAAACAATCAGGTAAAACTAACAACATCAAGGCCTATCACCGAATTTCTGATTAAGGAAGAAAGCAAAGAAAAATCATTGATTGCTGCTTATATAATTATAAAGCATCATCTTTCATTTAACTCCCTGGATTGTACAACCAAATTAAATTCATTGCTCTATCCGGACTCTAAAATCGCCGCCAAACAATCTACAGCTCCGACTACAATCGTTGAAAATATCCTCGCTCCACATTCTGTATCTGAAATTGTGACTTAAAATGAAAATAATTTTTTGGTATTGGCATAGATCCAAACAACCACAAAGTAGAAAAAATGTTTTAATTGGTCGTGCAGTATTTCTCAGAAACAGAATTTCTGAATATTCGAAATATTTTTTTCAAATAAATGACACCAAAGACAAAATTTTGTCCATTCATTACCCAAACCTCCTAAATCGATGCTTTATACCAGACTGTTTCACTATACAAAAAATTACAGCTCTTAAATCAGAATTTCTAATAAAAAAAATATCTACTTCCTCTTAAGTACTATTAGACCCCGTATGTATGAATGAATCTATAAAAACATTATATAAACATTTTAATCAGTTAAAAAATATCAATATATTAAGAACAAAAAAATAGACCACTACAGATCACATAAATCTGTGAAAACCGTATTTAAAAATAAACTGTTTGAAAGCAGTTAAAAGTCGCAGGGACAAACTTTTTTTTTGAGAGTTGTTAAACTCACGGCTGCGAAAACAAAATTTTGCTTATTGATTATCCAAACCTCCTAAATCGATGCTTTATACCAGATTGTTTCACTATACAAAAAAATTACAGCTCTTAAATCAGAATTTCTAATAAAAAAAAATCTACTTCCCCTTAAGTACTATTAGACCCCGTATGTATGAACTCTGAAAATTATATAATTATATATACCTGGTATATATAGTACCAAAATCTGCGAAAGTAGGCAAGCCAAGCCTGGTACCTCTAAAATAGCTAGTGTAAAATGCATTTGTTCCTACAGCGATTCATTCTCAACCCATTAAAGATCACGTGTCCAGCTGAAATTCAGTACTGCAAGTTGATTAGGGAATTGAACTGCAATAACGGCATTTAGTATAATATAGGAAATGACAATGAATATTCCTAAGAAGATTTTGCAAGTGAGGCATCCACTACATTCCAAATTGTAGCTACGTCTTTAAAAAGTCCATATTTCCTCCTGCTAAACTCAAAAATACCCAAAAAATCGTTTTTGTTGCCCTAAAATCAAATGAAATTTATCTAAATATATATAGTTTTAACAGCGGCTATAATCACACCATATTTGATTGAAAATCAAGACATCTTGATGATTTTGGCAACTTTCAGTTGATAAATAGAAATGGGTCATTTTTTTAAAACTCTATTTTACCCAATTTCTGGACTTGGGACGTTAGTTTCGTTCTGCCCTTCCACTTTTGTTCCAATTGGTACCAATAGCCAAAATTTCTCAAAAATCAGCCTTTTAACCGATCGAGCTAAATATGGTACCAATCTTTAAATAAAATATAGGCGGTTTTTCGTTATATTTACTAATTTCGCCTCCGATAAATAGTTTAGACGGTACAGGGCCGGATCTGAAATACTACTCGAACACATAAGAAATTCAAATTTTAAATGAACCGTCCTCTATAACCCAGAGCTTAATTTTCTCGATGTGGCTTTTTAATTCTTCAAAGTGAAATGTGTGTGAAATTTACGGAAAAGGATGTTTTTTTTTTTAATTTTGGCGGCTTTCTCGTCATTTCCGGTATAGGTACGTCATATGATTTTAAATCTCCTTTAAATTAGATCATAAAAAGGAACGTTTTGTAAAAATTTCAAAATAATATTTAATTTTTTTGACAGTTATCGTCCATCAAGTTCATCTTAAAGCGTTTTCGAGAAATATCGGTCGAAAAGTAAAAATGTATTAAAGCTACGCTCCGACACTGCTATGACTACGAGTACAGACGCTTTGGAAAAACTACACGTGCATAATAAACAAACAAATCTCATCCTCGTTCTCGACTTATACTAAATTTAAAGGATTTCAATGTTATCCTATGTAAATGTAAACAATACGTAAGGTGAGTTATTTAAGTTATAATTTAATTCTGCAAATTTTTATGAGTAAAATTCAACTCGAATGAGATGTTTGATAACCTAATTTGGTCTTTGTCTTTTTAAGTGGATAAAACAGAATATATAATAACTATGCTAGTGAGTGTAAATAAAATAACTAATATTCTAATGGTAATATTCGTATCACAGAAGGTACTGTAATTATTTATTGCATCCCATTCATTACTTCTTGATTGTATCTGGATATTATTTGCGGCATTATTACTCTTTAAAATAGTTAATCAATAAAAATGTTTTTTTATTAATTTATTTAACTAGTACAATAGCAATTAAGATAAATTTCACTAATGTTATCTGATTACTAAACGGAAAATATAATTTGGTGCAGTAAAATTTTGACCTGCAATATGATCCAAACTTACTTTCTGGAGACAAGCAACACTTCATACAGTTCTGTAAATGTTATTTGCAAATGCTTAACATGAAAGATAATGCCAGTATATAAAATCGGCAGAATACTAAAGTCTATTCAAATTGAAGAAGGAATATATGTAAACAAAAGTGGCTGTGCGAGAAACACGCCTTTAAAAGTTTGCTAAAAAATATATCATAACCTGCCACCTTTATTTGAACGCATTACTTGCACAACCACTTTTGTTTACTGTACTCTATCCTGAATTTGAATAGACTATTTTGGTCCCACGAAAATAACAATTTTATATTTTCACACTTTATACTAGGAAATCATACAAAATACATTTGAAAGTAGCCTTACTGCAAATAAATAGCGAGATATTCTGGAAAATGTTGCTCCCGAGATAACAGAGAATTTTCTCTTGCCTTAGTAACTTGTATCTACAACAAAATGTAACTCATCCGCGCAATATGTAAATTGCAAGAGTCTATCTAGACACTAACTTCCCATGGCACTGGACTGGAACAAACAGACATATAGTGTGCATTACCGTACAAAGATAGATATAGCCGAAAGAGCCGTTAGATTGTTACAGCCGTTGCTCTTATTATTTTAAATGCCTAAACTATGTATGAAACTTGTAGATACATCGAAGAAAAATTTGAACAATATTTAAGAGAAAATTGCTTAATTTTCTTGTTACAAACATAAATAGATTTATGTTTGTGCAATCTTTTTAATAATAGACTTTTCGTCTTACAAATTCAGAATAAAACTGCGCACATTGCAGGTTGCCAATGCGCTCGCTAGTGTTCATCGAGAGGATATCGTAGTGTAGTCTTCACAATAACTCAAATACTGTTTAAAATTTTGTCGTTATAACTACAAACATTTATTTTTTTGACCTTTATTCCGTCGTAATTAATTAATTTTCCATTTTAATTTAAATGCTTTTAGGTAGCATCGCACGGTCAAAATTAGTAGGAGGAAATTTATTATTTTAGTTATCCTTTTTGCCTACAAAAGAAAAATACAAACATTTAATTTTTGTTTTAATTAAGAGGAATTGAACGTTAAATAGAAAAAAATAGAGTTTTATATATTTTCGAAAAGCAAAAACCAACAGGAAAAAATGATTTACAAATACAAATTTTTGGAATTTTTAATAGTTTTCAAAATCATAAAAAAACACAACTTTTGATTTATATCTCTATATTTATATATCTAAATAACAACTCACAGCAAAAAGCTGACTAAGCCACTAAATTCTACATAAAAAATCGATTTGATTCGAAGAAGATTTATTTCCGATGATTTTTATTTTATTTAATAGTTATTTTGTTCTGCCATATGGAATTCGCACCACAATTGTATTAGTTTATTTCTATATTACACTTAATGCTTGCACAAAATTTGAAGTTTATCTAAAGGTAGTTTTTTCAGGCTGATTTTTTAAATACTTTACTAAACAGCCATTTTGGATTCGTACCAAATGTTACCAAATTATTTATATATCGATATCCTTGATTTTTGGGCAAAATTTAAGGTAAACTGGATAACTAGTTTTTTAGAAATATTTTTTAACGTTTTACCAGGCTTCCATTTTCTCCCACCATATTGGATTTTTACCAAAATATTACCAGGTCATCTCCATAGGACACTTAAGATTTTACCAAAATTTGGGGTTAATCGGGTTAGTAGTTTTTAGCTATGCCGCGAACTGACTGACAGACAGACCGACGGAATGGAGAAAACATATTTTTTTGGCATCTAGGATCTAGTGACGGTAGAACGTGATGATATGTAAAATCTGGAAGGGTAATTTTTTTCACGATTCCAAACAATTTGTTTGACCGTCAGTTTGTTAACTGAATTCTTGTCATAATTTCACTAGTCCATTTCTATATCATACTGAATTCTTGTACAAAAAATTGAATTCAATATAACAAGTAGTTCTGATTTTTTAAATATTTCATCAATCAATCAATTTATTGCTCTATTTTTGCAGGTAAATTTGATAAATAGTTTTTTTGTAATAATTTTTTTAACATTTCACTAGGCTGCTATTTTGTTCCGCCATATTAGATTTTTACAAAAATGTTACCATGTCATTCCCGTTCCACCCTTAATTTTTGACCAAAATGTGAAGTCAAGGGGATAAGTAGTTTTAGCTATTCCGCGAACAGACAGACAGATCAATTGAGAAAACATGTTTTTTGGCCTCTAGTGACCCTAAAAAAATATTTTCACGATTACAATACTTGTAATAAGTTAAAAGATGGGCGAAATACGAGAGAGGTCTCAAAATAAAATATTTTGAATGGAATATGTATCAGAAACCGAAAGGGCTATGTATATTTTGTTTATAGCATTTTTCGTCTCATAAAAAAGTAGGGTGCCGCAAACACCGCACCTTTCTATTTTTTTTTAAGAAATGGAGATTATCCCGTAAAATTGAACACTTAGAACACCAACGAAATATGTGTAGGATCTTGCTTTAAAAAAGGTAAAAAAATGGGACGTTTAATTAAACAAGAAAATAATTTTGCACGTTTTTTTAAAAAGCCCTGTATATTAAAAATATTTGACAATACGAAAACATCAAAAATAAAATTAACGATGAGCAGATCTTTGAACAATTGTATATTTTTTCTAATTTTAATTCTAATGTAATTCTTTTTTTTTCCAAAGAGAAGAAATTTATCATTTAAATGCAAAACTCGGTGTTTTCATTTTGTTATTAAATTAGATTCTCAAATGCATGATAAGCCGTAAAATGAACTTTATTTTACGGCTTCTAGAGACTCCAAAGATAAACAGAAAACGAAAATAAAGCTTTTAAATTATTACTGCTGGGTAGAAAGTAAAAGGAAAATGATATATTTACAAGCCCCAGGAGAATCAGAACAGAATTCTTTGGACTTCCAATAAACATTTATTTATTTCACACTGGGAGTTCCAGAACTCGAATTCCCCGCAGATTTGCCTGTACAGTATAACGACAACATAATGGTACAAACATTTATGTACTTTGGAATATAATCGTGTTTTGTTAGTAACTGCAAATAAATGGGAATGAAATAAATTACTGTTTAGAAAGAAATGTGATGAGTGTAATTAATTATTTAAGAAAATGCAATAGTATTGGTTGGCAATAGTTTTTACTTATCCCTATAAGCGCATATTATATTAATAATATATTATATGGTTCATGTCATAACAAAATTCACAATCTCCAACTTAACAAATCTGAGTAAATACTGAAAGTTGATTTATGTGCATATAAAAAACCTTTTATTCAAAGATTTAATTTTTTCGGATTAGATCTTTAATTTTAAAAATGGATAATGCTAACTTTATTATGAACGGCCGGAGATTATGTTACATAGCGTAAGCAGATTGTCAGTTTCGCTGCAGAAATGCAGAATCAATATAAACTGTTGCCCACCTCAAATGTATAAAGCTAAATCTTGGTCCAAATTAAAATGTCAAAATCAGGGGAACCACCATATATATTTTAATAAGCTTTTTGCGATATCAGTAGGCTATGGGCTTTAGACCCTTACCCAATCCGGGGCCCCCTCAGGAGTTATTTTTAAGTTAAAATACATTTATTGTAATATGCCTGTAAATGAAAAAAATAAACAAAAAAACAGGCCCGGTATATAAAAATAGTTCCCTTCTACAAGGGAAGTAAAAAGCCATCCATAGTTTGTAAACAGCAAAATCAGAGTGCCGAAAAACTTTTTTTTTCACAGTATAGAAGCTATTTAGCAAAATGTATATTTTTTGAAAATTACATTTTGCTATATTACTTTTAAAGTGGTGCAAGTACTCTAAAAATTTAAAAAATCCAAAAATTTACAGAACGGAATAGGGACTCTTATTTTTGCATTTTTACAACAAAGCTAAAATATTCCTTCTAAAGGTTTGGATATAAATTAATTTACACTGTATATATTAGGTATTTTAAAATGGGAAGTGGAGGGGGCACGAGGTAACACATATCTGCTTTTGCGTAGTTCTACCTCTACAAAGTGTATCTAAAAATCGAGTCTAAATGTACCGAAATTCTAATTTTGGAAGCTATACATTTTTACTGCTTTAAAATTTTTTAACGGATTCGTCAGACGCGAAATTTTTAACTACAGTCTACAAGACATTTCAAAACAATTAACTGCAAAGTTATTTTTTCCTTTATCCGGAGTTTCCACCGTTATGAATTTTTTTTTTTTATTAGGAATAGTGAAGTGTGACATGTGTATTCCAAACAATTTTATTGGGCTCCATCATATTGGATTCCTACAAATATTTTAACAGTTTCTATCTATGCATCTAATTTTTGGACATAATTTAATATAAGTAGTTTTTACACAGATTTTTTAAGACCTTAATTTTGTTCCGTCATATTGAATTCCTATCAGTTTGTTCTTATATCACATTTAATTTTTGTAAAAATTTGAAAGTCAGTTCGATAAGAAATTTGTTGATTTTTTTGAATATATTTTTTTTGGTCACCATTTTGAATCCGTACCATAATTTTTCTAATTTATCTGTATGTCACACTTAATACTTGCACACAATTTGAAATTCATCTAATCAGAATATTTTTTCAGGCTGATTTTTTAAATAACAAAATAAAAAATATACACAAAGTCTAGGTCTCAGTCAAAAATAAGTTTATAAATTAAGAGTGGGTGATATGTTTCGCCCTAACGGGCATCATCAGCCCTAGAAAGAACATACATTACAATGGAAAATGCAATTAAATAATATATAACTTTACCATAAACAACACACATTTTACAAAGTACATAAAATAAACATAACCATGAGCGAGTAATCAGAGACGTCGATGTAAATTTTTGATGGGAGGCGGTAGGCCAAAACAAAAAAAGAAGAGATTATTCTGGATGAACTTGACTTAACTGTCATAAAGTAAAAAGCTACATTAATAAAAGAAGAAGAATTAGTAAATGACAGAAGAGACTTAGAAAGAAGGTTATACAAAGTAAGAATAATATGATTATTCTTTCGAAATATTGTAGAAAATCAATTGAGGCTCAAAATTCAACATTAATATAATAATTCATTAATACAGGTAAGGATGGGGTTCTTTTTAGGTTTTGTTATTTCCATCTTCTCCAATAGATACAACTTCTTACCTTTATCGAATTCGTGGATTTTGTTTACATTTTCTAATATGGAAAAACGATGTTTTGAGGATAACAAATGATTCGCAAAGGCAAATTCTTTATTAGAAATATCTGTATTTTGATGTTTTGTAATCAAACTGAGGTGTTCCAGGATCCTTGTCGAATGTTTTCTCCCGGATTGTCCCACGTAAACAGCAGGACACTCTCCACAATGAAGCGAATAAACTCCAGATTTCTCAGACTATCCTTTTTGTCTTATATATATATATGTTGTTTTAAAGTATTGTTTGTCTGAAATGCTATGGAGATATTAAATGACTTAAATTTAGCTAAATGTAGAGATATATTTCCAAATTATGTTAAAACTTTGAATTTGTATTAATTAGATTGTTATATACTAAACTATAAGAGAGTTTGTATTTGTTCATAAATTTATAAAAAAGTTTTTTGAATGTTGTCCTTGGGAAACCATTGTCTACGGCAATTTGCTTTATTATATCTAATTATTTAGTAAAAGCAGCTTGGGATAACGATAGTTTAAAAGTCTGTACACAAAACGAATTAAAACCTACAAATTTGTGAGAAAACGCTGAGTTAGATGTAAACTGAATGATGGTATCAGTACAGGAGAATTTTTTCATAAACCTAAAAACTAATTTTATTATTATTCCTAATTAAAGAAGATCTAGAAAGTTATTTTTTTGTGCAAAGAATTAATAAATTCTAAAAATTTTAACAATTCTTGTTCACTACCTTTCCAAACAATACAAATATCATACACGTACGCCATCATGTATTCGTACCAAAATGTTACCAGTTCATTTCTAGGTAACACTTGATGTTTGTGAAAAATTTGAGGTAATTTGGATAATGTGATATTTTTTTAAAACATTTTACCGGGCCATATTCGATATTTACAAATATTTTGTTTCGTCATATTGGATATTTACCGAAATATTACCAATTATCCCCATAAGACCATGTCAATAGAGTGAGCAATTTTTTAGCTATGCCGCAAACTGGCAGACAGACCGAGAGAATTGAGAAAACATGTTTTGGGGCATCTGGAAATGCTAAAACTGGATGCTATTAAAACCTTGGAAGGGATTTTTTAACGATTACAAACATTTTATTTGGCCGTCAATTTGTTCCGACATCTTGAATTCGTACCACAATTTTACCAGTTAATCTTTATATCACACTTAATTTTTGCACAAAATTTGAAATCAATCGAATTAGTTGTATTTCAGGCTGTTTTTTATTTCATTAAGCCGCCATCTTGAATTCATACTAGAATTTTATCAGTTGATTTGCAAAATTTCAGGTAAATGGAATAGGTAGTTCTTTTGTATTTTTTTTTAACATTTCACTAGGTTGCCATTTTGTTCCGCCATATTGGCTTTTTACCAAAATGTAAACATTTCATTCCCTTATCACCCTTGATTTTTGACCACAATTTGCAGACAATCGGATAAGTAGTTTTTAAGCTATTTCGCATAGAGACAAATCGACGGAATTGAGAAAACATATTTTTTTGTCATCTGAAGATCTGTAAAACCTGGGATGGTGAATTTTTCACGATTACAAACTTCCCTTTTACGAGAAAAGTAAAAAATGAAAGAAAATTAATTTTTTGTCTCGCAATAATTACCTCAATTTTCGTCCAAAAACCCATAAACATGATCACATTCCATATGTTCAAAAATGTGCACTTAAACTTATTTTACCAGCCTTTAACCTCGGTTTGGTCAATTAGCAGAGAATGTATAATCGGTTTTCGCTCATCGCCCAAGAGTTGGATAATTTCTTTTTAACTTGGAAGTGTAATTTAAGAAAATTACCGAAAATTATTAAAAAAAAAAGAATCTTTTTTTTTGGTAATTTTGCAATTATTCTTTTATATATCTTGTAGATTGTAATTAAAAATTTGGAGCCTGATAAAACAATTTAAAAATGATAAAGCGTTAGAGATGCTAGCTTCTAAATTACACCTAGTAAACTTAGGCTCGGTTTTAAGATACAATTTGTACGAGTAGGACTTAATTCTGTTATCTACAGTATACAGAGTGTAAGTTAATGTATGCTAAAAGTGTTTTTATAAACAGGGGTGCTTAGTATTCGAGATAAAGGGTGTTAAAATTTTACAGTTTTTTCGCCTTTTCCTCGTACCTTCCAATTAACATTTAAATTAAATTTCTTATTCTGTTTTGTAACTTTTTGGTTTCTTTGAATTTCTTTATCTCTTCTACCTTTTCAAAGTTATTTAGCAACACGTGAAATTGAAAAAATGTACATTTTGTTAAGTAAATTTTAAAAGGTGCGAAATATCGAAAATATCCAGGAGACCAAAGAGGTACAAACCATGATAAGGAATTTAACTTTGTTGTAGAATACCAAGTGCCGTGCTTCGTAGTAAAAAATTCGAGAAAAGTTGTAAAGGGTCAGACGAATTGTAACCTGGAAAAAATAACACCCGGTATAGTTTTCCAAAACTTATTTTGTCGCTACGTGGAATTTACTCCTAGTATTTTTTGACAGATGTCAATTTTTTTTTTAATACTGCAATTACACCGAACTTGTGGAAACCGTATTTAAGCATTTTAAGCAGTTCAACAGTTACAAGTTAAAAATAATTGTTTTTCCACAGCTGAGAAAATATTTTTTAAATTAAAAAATTCCACAAAAAATTGCATGAAACTGTGAAACCCGTATTTAAAAATTCTGAACAGTTAAGTTTTCAAAATATATTTTTAATAAATTACGCAGCTAAAAGTTACATGAAACTGTGAAAACCGTATTGAAAAATATTAAGTGGTTCGGAATTCACGAAAAAAGGCAGTTTTTTGGTATATGTCAAAATATATCTTTTATATATATTAGGCCGCTTTTACCGTATTTAAAAATTTTAAGTAGTTCAAAAGTTAAAAAAAATGAAAAACAATTTTTTTTGATAGCTATCAAAATATATTTTTGTAATAAATTACGCCACTAAAAGTTACACACACAGTGGAAATCGTATTTAAACATTTTAAGTAGTTTAAAAGTCACGGAAAAAAATATTTTTTTGACAGATGTCAAAATATTTTTTTTACTAAATCACGCTACTAAAAGTTACATAGAACTGTGAAAACCCATTTTTAAAAATTTTAAGTAAGTTTATTTGAAAAAACAATTTTTTAGTAGCTGAAAAAATATTTAGCTATTTAGCGAAAAATCGTATTTAGAAATTAAACACTTCAAAAGTTACAGAGGTAAAAAAACAATGTTTTTTGACAGCTGTCAAAATATTTTTTTAATAAATTACACCTTTAAAAATTATATAAAACTGTGAAAACCTGATTTAAAAAAATTAAGCAGTTTAAAAGTTCCAATTAGATTTTTTAAAATCATAATATCCTATCTATCACCGAAAACCCCAAATCGCTACCTTAAATCTTTCATAAGTTTTTTAGAAGAAAAAAACACCGCGCGAACTTAAATTCACCTATTTATAAACCAGAACTTCTAAATCGATGTCTTAACCCCATGAATGTTTCACTAGAAAAAAAATACTGCTTTCAAATCAGAATCTTTAGACAAATTATATGACCTGTTTATATCTACAGCCTCTGTATAAGATAATAAATGCTTTATTTCTTATCCGCACAGCAGAAATAAAATTTGTATTAACAGCGTTGATTGAAGGAAAAAGAAAGATGCGCAACCTTATAGACGAATCGTGGCAGTGCTGATTTCAATCCACTTACGTTTCGGTTGCTGTACGGTGGAGCCGCTCTACGGCAAAAGCATAAAACACCCATTCGCAGTCGTTCGACTCTCGCTGTAATGACCGTCGGCTGTGGCGTTGATCGAAAAACGATGAGATTCGTGGAAGACGGTACCGCGCAATATTATTATGCTTTATTGATCACTCAACGTTATTATTTAATCTAACAAAAATTCTGTCGCGTTAGCCGTTAACAAGGCCATAGCAATTATAGGTCTTGACAATAGGAAAAAAACTTTGTGTTATTTTATGATTGTGTGTGCTTCTTCATGATGAGGAACGAAACATCGGGTCAAAAATCTAATCACGTCATATTGTCGACGAAAAGAAATGACAATGAGAATGTATTTTTAAATAACTTCCGGAGTAGAACAAAAAACTGAAATATTTTTGAATTAGGTACTTCTTTTCTGATTCTAATAAAAGAGGTAGATATAAATAAATTTTATATTTCCATTACCATATTTTTGGCTTAAAAACAACGCAGATAATTGAATTTTTGACCCGACGCGGGCTTTCTGTTCCTCGGCAATCATTATTAACTAGCATTGATGAAATATCGAAAAAATGTTAAGTGTGATACGTTGTTGGATTTAGAACTAAAATTACTGTTTATTAAGAAGAACTCAACATTTTTGACTATTTAAAATACACAGTTGATGATGATCCGTTCGGAGATGAATCGTCGAATCGTAAACTTAATAACATATTTTGGTAGAGGGAATACGGTGGTTCAATGATGTGACACTTATTTGAAAATATCTTTTTAAGAAAATTCGGTAAACAAATAAAACAAAATGACAGGCTAGTGAATTGTTAAAAAAATTAATATTAAAAAAACTACTCCTCCAATTTATTTCAAATATTGCAAAAACATCAAGTATTATGTTGAAATCAAGTGGTAACATTTTGGTACGAATCTAAGATGGCGGAAAAAAATTGCAGCTTAATAAAATATTTAAAAATTCAGCCTGAAAAACTGCTTAATGGTTTGATTTCAAATTGTGTGTCATAACTAAATGTGGTATTATAGGGATCAACTAGTAACATTCTGGTACTAATTCAAGATGGCCGAACAAAATGGCGGCCAAATAAAAAGTATGTGATCGTGAAAAAATCACTTTCTCAGGTTTTACACGTCTTCACGTTTTAGCGTCTCTAGATGCCAAAAAAATATGTTTTATCGATTCCGTTGGTCGGTCTGTCGGTACGTCTGTCTGTTAGTTCGCGGCATAGCTTAAAGACTACTTACCCGATTGATTTAAAATTTTTATTAAAAATTAAGGGTCATATGGGTATGACTTGGTAATACTCTGATAAAAATCCAAAATGACGAAACAAAATGGCGGCCTAGTGAAATTAAAAAAAAAATTATTATGAAAAAACTGCTTAGCCAATGTATTTTAAATTTTTCTCATAAACATCAAGTACTATGTTGGAATCAACTGATAGAATTTTGGTACGAATCCAAGATGACGAAACAAAATGGCGGTATAATAAAATATTTAAGAATTCAACCAGAAAAACTACTTAATGGATTGATTTGAAATTGTGTGCCATAACTAATTGTGGTATAGGGCTCAACTAGTAAAAATGTGTTACTAATTCAAGATGGCGGAACAAATTTTTACATATCTTTACGTTTTAGCGTTTTAGATGCCAAAAAAACATGATTTATCAATCCTGACGGTCCGTCTGTCGGTCTATCTGTTCGCGACATAGCTTAAATATTACTTAACCCGACTGAATTAAAATTTTGACCAAAAATTAAGGGTCATATGGGGATAGCCTGATAATATGTTGGTTAAAATCCAATATAGCGTAACAATGTTAAAAAATGTGTGTTAAAGTGGTGTATTATTTGTCGCTAAGATCCAGTAAAAAAAACAAGTTTTTTTTTAATTTTCAACGTTTCGCAACTTAATTGTTGCATCCTCAGGACATATATAGATCTTATATCCTGCATGAAACCCATATTATCAGAACTTTGACTCCGTTGTTCCGCATATATTTCCCAAGTAATAAGTTTCTAAATGGTTTTCGTTAACAATCCTCTTGTTTTTATGTTATAGTGGTGTATTATTTGGAGTTAGGATTAAGTAAAAAAAAACAAAAGTTTATGTTTAAATTGTCTACGTTTCGGAACTTTATTGTTGCATCCTCAGGGCACATAAATGTTATATCGTGCATGATACACCTATTATCAGTCTTTACCTACTCCGTTGGTTCGCAGATATTTCCCAGATATGAAACTTCTGAATGGTTATCGTTAACGAATCGAATCGAACAAATTAAATGTGGAAATGGGATACTTATTGAATTTATTTTAAATTATTCCCAAAAGTCAAGTGTGTCATAGGTAGAAAGGAAATGGTAAACATATTGGTAGGAATCCAATATTATGGAACAAAATGGCGTCCAATGAAAATGAAGACACAGTATATGTAACACATATACACTATGACTATGTACTGAACTAATTTGGATCACACTTCACTCCTAATAAAAGTAATAATTCATAACGAGGGAAGTTCCGGGTCAAGGAATGTCCGTTTTTTTCACATACTACAACTTGAAAGTTATATTTGTTACTCGCGCTATACATGCAGGTTTTTAAATATTAGTATATATTTTCGTTAACGCCATTTTGCTCCTATTACTTTTTCATTTTCTCCGTAAATATAGGAAAAAAACCTTGTGCTACTTTATTATTACAAAATTTATTTTTTTCGTTATACCAACTAGTTAAAAATTAAGGAAAAATATTGTTCATAAAAGATATTTTTTTTTGCAATGACTAGAACATAGATCAGTAAATGCAAAACTGACTTGACTTTATTTCAAAATTTTCAAACAAAGCAGGTAATTTACAAATAATACATAATCAAAACAAAAGGTAAATAAATATGCAATGTTTGCATTAAAAATAAAATGAAAATTTAGAAAAAACGTGAAAATAAACTTACATTTAACTACTAAATGGGTACTATCCATACATTTTGAATTCATACAATTTACGCAACTGTTGTTGTTTTTTTACATACTACAATATGAAAGTTATATTTAGTTATTTAATTATAAATTTTAGCGCGCGCTATACCTGTAGATTAGATTTTTAAATATTAAATTAAAAAATTAAATATTAGCATAGTATATTTTTGTTAATGCATTTTGCTGCCATTACTTAAATAATTATGCGAAATGTCCAAATTTCCGCTTGAGACATATTTTCCTTAAATATAAGTCTTGACAATAGGACTGAATACGAAAAAATTTTGTGCTATTTTATGATTACAAAATAAAGCAGATTGTTTTAGGTCTACGTTTAAATCTAAATTTTAATTTACAAATTATTGTTACTTACCTTTTTTAAGACAAAATTAATTTTTTACATTGTTCTGAACTAATAAAGATACAGGGTGCCCCAAATTTGAGCGTTTTTCCAATGTTCTGACAAATAAAACTCTTTATCAGTGCTAATTTATGACGAAAAAAAATGGCAATGAGCATGGTTTTTTAAATAACTTCCGGAGTAGAACAAAAAACTGAAACATTTTTGAACTAGGTACTTCTTTTCTAATTCTAATAAAAGAGATAGAGACAAATAAATTTTAAATTTCCATTACCACATTTTTGCCCGCTTCAAGATGACGTAGGTAATTGAATTTTTGACCAGACGTGGGCTTTCCGTTCCTCTGCAGTCATTATTAACTAGTATTGATGATGGGTTTTTTAGTCCAAAATATCAGAAAAATGTTAAGTGTTATATGCTGTGGAATTTAGAATTAAAATTAGTGTTTATTCAGATGAACACCACATTTTTGACTATTTAAAAAGCAAAGTTTATGATGATCGTTCGAAGATGAATCGTCGAATCGCAAACTTAATAATGTATTTTGGTAGAAGAAAGAAGGTGGCTGTGATGATGTGACATTTATTTGAAAAATATACTTTTAAAAAAACTCGGTATAAAATTAAAACGATTTTCAAAAATATCTTTTTTTTCCGGATATCTTCGGAAGTACTATAAATATCCTCAATTTCAAAACGGCATTTGATTGAGCACAAAATTGCGCAATTTTGCCACAACTTAAGCTCTTCCATATATTGTATAGCTTCTGCCAATTGTCACCCTAAATATTGGGATACCCTGTACACCAGGTGAGGGATTTTCCCTGTAAAGTAGTTTTTTTTTAATTAAAAATTAAAGAAAAATGTTGTTCATATTTTTTTGAAATGATTAGAGTATAGATAATTAAAGCAAAGTTGAAATATAATGACTTTTATTTCAAAATTTTTAAACAAAGCATGTAATTTACAAGTAATACATAATCAAAACAAAAGGTAAACACATGCAATGTTTGCATTAAAAAGATTATGAACATTTAGAAAAAACGTGAAAATAAACTTACATTTAACTACTAAATAGGTACTATCCCTAAATATTGAATACATTCAATTTAACAACTGTTATTTTTTTACATACTACAACATTAAAGTTATATTTAGTTATTTAATTATACCTGTAAATTTTTAAATATTAGCATAGTATATTTTTGTTAATGCCATTTTGCTGCTATTACTTATATAATTATGCGAAACGTCCAAATTTCTGCTTGAGACATTTTTTCTTTAAATTATTTTCGTGAGTTAAACACATGCTAACGAGTACCCGCCATTTCGTTCGCGTATGACGCTAACTAAAGGGATATAAATTGGTACTTAGATCACCTTATTTTTTTATAAATTTTAGAAACCACGTTGTTGCTTTTTCGTTCAATTTTTTTGGAGCACCCTGTATACATTTAAAAAAATTAAAAAGACATACACTTGATCAAACTCTGTTTTGAAAAATTAACCATTTTTTAAATAAAAATTATCGGACCTCCACACCCTAGAATCAACCTGTATGCTAAAATTCAGCTTTTTACGTCAAGCTGTTTGATCAGAATCGTGATTAATCAGTGGCCCGATTTTTTGAAACACCCTGTATAAATGTTTAAGAAAACTTAAAATATGTTAAATAACCAAATAAAATACACGAGCTTAAGCGTTTTTCCGAAAAACAAACCGTTTTTTAAATAAAAAATTCGTACTTATCCAAGCTCTACATTCTGCTACCAACCTGTGTGCCAAAATGCATCTTTTTACGTCAAGCAGTTTGAGAAGAGTCGTGATCAACCAGTGACCCGATTTTTTTAAACACCCTGTATACAATACAAAAAATAGTGTTGAAAGCTCTCGGTTACCAGACGATCATTTAAAAAAAAATCATATAAATCGGTGCAGTACAACTCTCTCAGGAACTTGCTGAAAACTTTAGCTGTGTTTTAAATATGTAGATTTTACAACTAATATTAAAAAGCACTAACACGTTTTATTAAATAACAAACCAAACATAAATTGTTTCACTGAATTGAAATAGTAAGTATTAAATTACCATCACGGTCAGGAAAGGAAACTAAAAAAATTGTGTATTCGACAAAATTCTTATTTTTCTATGTGGTTTATTTTCCAAATCTTTATTTTTGTGACTATGCATTCATTGTCGGAAAATTTAGGACTTTTTACAGTTAAAAAGTATTTACACTAATTAAAATGCAACGACAATTTTGAGGGAATTTTCAGAAAATATGAAATATAAAATTATACATTTGACATATTTAACTTATATCTGTCATTAATATTTGATAGAAAAACAATTGGTTTTAAATTGTTTATTTCTTGTCAAATGTTGACAAAATTTTAGTAGTTAAAATCTATTCAATTTTATATTTTCTGAAAATTCCCTGAAAATTGTCTTTGCATTTTAATTAGTGTAAGTACTTTTTAATTGTAAAAAAAGTCTTAAATTTTCTGATAATTATGTTATTAGAGAGCCCTATACTATTAATAGTATACGGCCGTTACCTACAAGCACATTATATATATATATATATATATATATATATATATATATATATATATATATATATATATATATATATATATATATATATATATATATATATATATATATATATATATATATATATATATATATATATATATATATATATATATATATATATATATATATATATATATATATATATATATATATATTTATCAGGCGCCATAAGGTCATAACCCATTTATTTTATTTTAAAAAGAGTACTAATCAAGGGAAGAAAGTTCCAATACTCAGAGATTCATAAAACATCAAATTCCTGCGATGTAAAATTTGTAAGATTATTAGGACCATGCATAGTTTATTCTTTATTTGAATTTAATTTTAGCAAAGACATTCGAAAAATAAGAGACAAAATAAAAAACATTTACCTGTCCAAAATATAGGAACTGCATTTTTCTTCAGTAATTGTCTTTCGCCACTTGAATACATATCGTGTTTAGAAAAATGATTTTCACATAAATGTTTATTTATCAAAGAATTTTCGTCCATTAAAAATATTTCAACATTGCCACAGTTTTTTATCCATTGACAAAGAATGTCGGGCCTCGTCACGGGGAATTTAAAAAAGCTCACCAAATTATTTTTCTTTTTTCTTTTATTGTTGCATCCAACATACGCACATTGTATTTTTCTGGAAGACGTAATTCCTGTAATTAACAGTTTCACAAGAATGAAATGTACTCCGGTTTCGTAGAGTTAAAAATTCACGAGTCTGACTCGAAAACGAGCAAAAAAGAATAACCACTATGATGTAAACAATACAGTTAAGCGATTCGTATATCTCCGCGGACTATCCGATCTATCCGCTGTTTCGCTGTAAACGACTGGCAGCGCGCGGCGCAAAGGAAATCTCGGACACCTTTCCTGGCGGCGACGATGTCGCCAGCTACATCTCGGACACCTTTTGTGCCACGAATTCGCCCATAAGGTTGCGCATCTTCCCTTTTCCTTCAATCAACAATTAACAGCTATTACACTTCGTATCTGAAACATATTATCACATCCATAATTAGCCTTAAGATTATGTATCAATCTCTCTGCAAAATTTCAGCAATTTCCACCTGTATAGTGGAAACCTAGACAAGCCTGTAAAAATTAAAAAAAAATCCGGACCAAAATACTTTTACATCCGGTATAGTAAATATATTGGGTCAGGCAGACATCCCTATGATTACTAAACTTGTATTTGTAAACAGCGTATTAATAGTAATAGAATTGGACCCCGTTGAAATTTGAGGCAAAAGTAGTTTTAAAACTACGGCTGAAAATTATAAACTAAATAATTATTATTTATATTAGTTTATATTAGCAGTGAGATTCGAGCACACGCAAAATTTGACGCTTTCCGAACATTCAATGCCTTAACCATTCGGACAACTTGGGCATTGGATTTAAAAGCATAATCCCATATCTATAGAACGCTTATCAGAATTCGACAGAAAATAAAACCTGTTAGTGAAATCACGAAAAATCGTTTCGTGTTTCAAATATAATGGGCTTTTATACTAATTTAGGGGTAGGTATAGTATTTTTTCGAGCAATATTTGTACGAAAATAACAACTATTTATTATTTAACTCTAAATCATGACTAAGTGTTTTAAAAAATCCAAATTGTATGTATATACACCTTTTATTAAGCATTATGCGGTATTATTACATACAAAATGAGAAATTACGTACAAAATGAGAAATTACGTACAAAATGAGAGCCAATTTTCTTAAGAAGTTTGACGAAATTTATTCTAGTTTAAAATCCAAATATATTTTTACCGCGTTTGATTGCTAATTTTTTAATCCATTTCGTATTGAAAATCAGTCAGTGCCATGCTAAATAAGCGAACGAAAAAAAAATTAATTATTTGCACGCAAGTAATTTTTCTAGTGTAATATTTAACTCTAAACTTAAAACGTAGTTTTGAACCTTTCTGCCTTCTCTTTAATTATCATTTTTAATAAAACTAATTTTAGCGAACGACATTTAACATTAATTTTTTAGAGGCGCGATAATCATAAATTGCTTATACTGAGATTTTTTCTCCTATCTATCTTTCAGAACTTTTTGTTTTTGTCGAAAACTTTTACCGTTTGGCCACCTTCGACCAAAAAATTACGTTTAAAAATAAATATAATAACATTTTAAATCAATATTTCAATTTTTTCGAGAGTTATCGTGTATCAAACGCCATTTATCTTTATCTTTTCTTTCAGTAATAGAAGGAAAACCAAAAATGATACGAACATCGGTTTGACACGGTTCGAGAGCTCCAAGTGAACTCTAAAAACGTACCTAATTTCAAACATTTATCTTAAATCATCTTTGAAATATAGCGTCCGAAAGGTAAAAATGCACACAGAAATAAGATTTGTCACCTCGCCGACGACGAGTACAAGAACTGTTCAGCTCTAGTATGAACATAATAATCCTCGCCGGGTCGAGTATTATATCAACTATAGAAAACATCTAACTTTAATAATAGATGCTTTGCCAAAACCCTCTTTTATTTCTATTGGCTGAATTTGATATTGTCGCCTTTGCTCAGCATCCTATGGTGAAGATTGTTGAACTAGCTATGAACGGCACCAGGATTAATAAAGGTTTTTGCTCATTCTGTTACAAACAGTCTTTGCATCATATAGAAACGTTAAGAGCAATATGTTGACAAAAAATCTTAACTTTGATTAAAAGTGGAAATTGCTGCAGTGGTTTTTTTTATAATTTAAGATGCGTTTTCGCCATTTATTTTTTGAGATACCATTGCCATTGATTAATAATCTAGGAATGTATCGCAGTGTAAGTATTCCGCACCGCCTAGCTCTTCTCATGTGATTTCAAAAGTAAAAATCCTAAATGTTTGTGTCGTCCAATATATATTTTAAAAGATGTGACTTG
The DNA here is from genome assembly GCA_030620095.1 of Kuschelorhynchus macadamiae. NCBI lineage: Eukaryota > Metazoa > Arthropoda > Insecta > Coleoptera > Curculionidae > Kuschelorhynchus > Kuschelorhynchus macadamiae. Next base: position 1,450,955 of record JAUTXW010005441.1, read on the forward strand.
CCAAAACTTTTCTTTTTTAAAAGAATACAGGAAGTTACCTTCTTGGGTGAGTTTAGAAATATGAATTAATATAAGAAATTTTAGTTAAAGTATAATGTTATTGTAATGATATCAACAACCTATAAAATAGTGTTTTTTTTAAGTTTCAGTCAAATAGCAATGATGAAGGCATATTTGCCGAAACATTTGCAAAAAACTAAATAAAAATGAGTACCGAAAAATAAACTTGATTATCTTTTCAAAAAAAGTTTTAAGACCTAAAAAAGCAAAATTTTCGTACGAACATATTTTAATTGGTCCAGAAACTCACTATAAGTATATCTTTTTGATCTGAACAGGTTAATACATTGGATAGGTTGTTTGTTTTCTACGCTAGTGTTTTATTTCTCTTTCTCTCCCGGATACATTTAGTCATAGTGTCTCTGTCTTGCGCACTGACCTGTGGTTAACCATCTCCACTATATGAAAGCTACCTGTGTAGGTTTGTGTGCCTTTACCACAGAAATCCAAAGGATGGCGCCCGAAATTCCGCTCATGGATGATACTCAAGTGACATAACCGACTGAAGACCGGAGTGCGTCACAAGTATAAATACAAAACTTGTAGATTCTGTGAGATGCCTTTTAATGATACGATGAAAAAAAAGCTTGGAAAAGCTATAAAAGTCATACAGATTCTCTTTTTTTGATGAAACTTTCTATATTTCTTGAGGGTTTGTAAGATCATTTTATTCCAGATTTTAAAAATACATAAAATAGTGACGATATTTGTTTTAAGATTTTTGAAGATACTAAGCTCTAAAAATTGACAAAAAAATAATATAATAAAAATCGAATGAGTCATGGATGGCGCTTAACTCGAGATTACTTCTTATTAATTACAGTATTTAAAAAACGCATAAAGCAAATGTCCTCAAATTATATATTTTTGAAATCAGAAAGCAAAGATCTTTCAACCTGTCATAAAAATAGAAGGTTTTACATTAAAAAAATACAAATTGTATGATTTTCAGAGCCCTACGATGATTTTTTGTTTTCTGACGTTCATCGTATTTTTTATTGTTGCATTTTCGGAAGGCAAAGAATTTTTTAAAAATATTTATTTAGTAATCATAATTATGAAATTACAAAGTAAAGGAAATTCTTACGCACAATGAAAGGAATAACCGAATAAAAAAATTAACAACAAATATATCTCAATAGCAATGTAACAAATATAATAATCAATATCTCTCTTGTAAGTTTTGGCCTTGCAACCGTGTGTTATAGTCCACATAACCTGTTTCTCTGAATCGACCTTCCACCCCATACAATTCTAGCTAGCCGCGTGTCATAAATAGACGTTTCTACCCAAAGTTGTATTTTTTTAAATAGAACACCCTATATATTTTCAGATCAGAGAGTAGAATTTTTCATGTTGATTGCGAGGATATAAAATACGTTGCAAGTATTATATTAATATTAAGACCCAAAAATAAAGAAATTGAAATATCACTTAGTTAGCCATGCTCTTTTTTTGAGCGTCACTTTTAAATTGTCATGTATTCAAATGTTGGATATGATGGATATTAAAAATGTAGCTGCCTCAAGATCTGAGTATATAGATCTTCATAGGGTAAACGAACATGATATGATAAGCATTCCATCTAAAGTTAGATTTATGCGAATTTATCAGTTACTGAAAGACAGAAAACCCCTAAAAAAAAAAATTTTTTATGAGGATGTAGAATTAAATATCCTGTTATATTATGATCGTAAGAAATACAATTTGTTTTATTTTGTATAGCTTCCCTTAATCAATAATGTAATTTTTTAAAAAATCCTTTGAACTCTATTCGTGACGCTGTTCGTGATCTAGGTAAAAGGTTTGGAAGAGTTTGTAGGGTTTTTAAAAAACACAAATTTAGGTCTTTTAAATTTACAAAAGTGTAACACTTAACTAGTAACTGGTGCATTAATGTGTTAGAAATCTTAAATAATAATTGAACCATTTTTTTATCACTGCAGGGATACCCAATGGGAAAAATTACATTACCGGTCCAGAGAAAATCCAGAAAAAATGTGTGGATGGTAAAAATTCTCAACGTCACTCGGTAAATATTTGGTGAGGAAGATTAAATAACTAAATCATTGGTCCTATATTTTATAATACAATAATGATCTCTTCTTAGAACGTCTAAGTGATGAAGTAGAAGAACATATAGATGACTTGCCTCTGAATCAGGCAATTGAAATTATTTGGCTACAAGATGCTATGGCGCTCCCCCATAATGTTGTTGCCGTCAGGGACTATCTAAACAGAAAATAGTAATCATGGATCGGAATACATAAGACAATATCATGACTACCTAATAGTCCAAACCTGACAGTTATTGATAAATTTTTGTGGGGCCACTTCAAAAACAAATGTTAAACGACATGATAATGGAGAGATAGTTAAGGAACAAATAGTGGTGGAAATAAACAAAGTAATTTCCACCCTGATTGAATTGACAGAGCTTTGAATAAGTTAAAGAAGGGCTAACAATGAAATGAATGATGATCATTTTCAACATTTAATAGAATATAATCATTTATAAAGATTGTGTATATGGAACCTGAAACTTTAAATACGCAGTTGGTTTTATCATCATAGTATAATATGTAATACGTATTTAAATAAAATTTCGTATAAATAAAACTGTCATTACGTAAAAAAATATTGTTTCCTATATTTCCTACCGAAAAAGAACAAAATTTACTTAATGATACAATAATATAACGCAGCGACAACGTAAGCGCAAAGCAAGATCTTCGAGGTCCGTTCAGTTTGTCAGTTTTTTTTTTAAGTTTTTAAATTTGAAGTTTTACGCAATATTTTTTTCAAGCAAAACCTTAACGGCTGCTTTGATTATAATAAACCGGATATTTGATACGTCGAAAAAATGCTTGACGTTCATTAAGATTGTTACGTTGTGATTTTTTAATTTTAATTTTTAAATTTGAAGTTTGACATACTATTTTTTTGTATTACAGTGTTAGCGGCCGTGTTTTGATTATAATAGACCGAAATGCCTTTCATCTGATCATCTGATATTATAAACCAAATTCGAATTAAAATGTCACTTTTATTGTGATCATTAAAAAAAAACTAAAATATTCTTGAATGTATCTAAAATATGTGTCTAAACAAAAATAAACATAAATCTGCACTTCCCGTATTTGTTAAAAAAGAAAATTTTAAATTAAATTCTTTATGTTACTTCATGGTTAATATCTAAAGTTTTTATTTCTATAATAAAAATCCATCGAATTTAAGCCGTGGTCAAAAACTCCCTAGATACAATATTGAGAGACCATTTAAAAGTTAGGTCGAAAATTACCTAAAATCATGTAGAATCTAGTTTGAATCTCCATTAAGTTTTATTATTTAATTTTGGAACAAAAAAAAACAGTTTTGATAAATCTTGAAATATAGTATTTAATTTTTGCAAGGAAATCGAACACGAACCTCTGGATCTTTAAAGCAACAACGCATAAATTTAGTATTTATTGTTTTTTGATATTTGGTAATTTTTATATAATTTATTCGCCATATACCTAAAATGCCCTGCAAAATTTACTTAGTTTTACATTATATTCCTCGTTTCTATCATCCTTATACGTGAAGTCAAGTAAAAATAAGATAATAAAATTTGAACTCGGATTTATTAATTTAATAAAAAAAACCACAGACATAATTTTTTACACGAAAAAACAGTTTTGACATGGAAATCGTATAAGCATTTTTTTAGGATTTATCTCGTATTTAAAGAAATTATAATTCCTAATTTGCCCTGGTTAGTACCAACTTACACCCGCAGATACCGATTTCAGTCATTGTTATCAGTTATTTGTGCATGTTAACGACATTTTGGGTGTCTTAAAATTGACTAAAAATATAAGGCTGCACTTAAGAACGTCTAGATACCGATTTTTATTCGAATCGCATTAGAAATAATAACAAATTTTCCGACATATTGGAGCAGCCATTTTGATTTTTTACAGATAATATAATTCCTGATTTGCACTGGTAAGTACCTACCTACACCGGCAAGTACCGATTTCAGTCAAATCTGCACATATTTGTTCAGGCATGTTGATGACATTTTGTTTCTAAAACTTGACTAAAAATATAAAAGTCTGCGCTTAAGGAGGTTCAGATACCGATTTTCATTCGAATCAGATTACAAATAACAAAACTTGTCCTACATATTGGAGCCGCCATTTTGAATTTTGCTATACAAAAGGTCCAAGTTATATTGACATGGGATCTATGTATGTATGTCAAATTTAAAGCTATTTGGTTTTGTGAAAGTGGGTGAAAAATTGATTCGATTTGAAACAGAAACAGAGTGTTACAAAGTACTTGACTACGAATTTCTCAATTTACTATATTCATTCGTCTTTATGTGGTAAAATAAAACAATTGCATTTGATAAAACAATTTAAATAACATGTAATATATTTACAATCTTAAGCAAAAATCAAACAAAATATTACCAGTTCTAATTCATAACTAGGAGAAATAAGTTTTAAACCTGTAAATGATCTTAAAATATTCATTTATATATTTTGTGTATTTATTAAATACATTTCAGAGTAATCAAAATATGTTGAAAAAAAATACAGCCCCTGAGTGAGATTCCTTTGCGCATCTAATTAATCCGGTTATCAACCATTTTTTATTTTGCAAAATGAAAGTAGATACGGTATGAAGGCCTACACATTTGTAATTACTCTTTTTAATAAGCCAATTGTTCAATATTTCAATTAATATTTGCGCCACGGGAGTCTTAATGTTTTGGTTTCTTTGAGAAAATGGAAATCGACACACTCCCGAAATTCCAAATTTAATTGCAACATCAACTATTAGTGTTAATCTAAGTTATCCAGTTTTTCCCAACATTTATTTTTACAGTTATCTACAAAACGTTGGAAAAAAAGGTGGAGAGGAGAATTGAGAGTTGTTTTAGAGAATATTGCAAAAATACATCGGCAAACTCACCAAAAGTATTTTTATTTTATAAAACATTGGATTCACAAATCAAAATTGAAAACTGTTTTATAGCTTTATGGAAAGCATTTGCAGGTTTTGCAATTTATACTTTCTCAAAAAGTTTCACAAAACTATTAGATAAATAATATTTGAACTTATTAGTCGAGGCATGTTAGGAAAAAATCTCGTACGCCGGTTACGACGCTTGTATTTAAAATGATAAACGTTTACATTATTTTTTGCGCGTTCTTTTTTTTTAATTGTTAACAAATAACTGATAAAAAGTAGGTTTAAAATTTTTGAGTAGTTCCTCAGGTCATAGATTTTCATTAAACTATTGAAAATGTAATTATTTTTAAATTTATAATAATCTTGCACCAAATAAACAGCTCACCAGCTTTTTTTAAGTATAAATTTCTTACACCTTAATTTGTAACAACTTTACAACAAACTGGCCTTAAAACTAGCATTAAATCAGAAATAAACACAATAAATAACAACTAATTAAAAAACTATGAATTATTAGATTTTGCTTTTACAAACCCTCTACTTGTTTGACTAAATAAAGTCATTTTACTCCAAATATATTCTCCTCTGCAAGTCGAAAAATTTTGAACTTTTATTTATATTAAAAAATTTACTCGAACTTCACTGTGATTACAGATAGACCGGTGGAACACAACCGACCAGATATGGTTATCTCAGGCAAGCGCAAAAACACGGATAATTATAATTGATTTTTCAGTACCTCAATACTATAATGTAGGAGAAGTATATATACGTAGAAAAACTGAATAAGTATCTTATAAAAAAATAAAAACCATTTGGACCCTACAAAAAGTAACAATAATATAATAATACCGTTAATTAAAAGCGCAGAGGTCTCGTAAATAAAAGGACAACACAACATTTTCAAAGAGCTGAATCTTCCCGAAAGCACAGTACTATGGATGATTGGAATCATCAGAAGAATTGTCTCACCATACTGATAAACTGATAATAGCCGTGCCCTTGGGTGCTCAGAGCACTGACCCGGCTGGACTCTATCCCACCAATACACATGTGAACCAAAAAAAAACCTTAAATGGACGATTAAAATAAAGAAAATGTTTAGTATTTAGCGGTTAGTATAATTATTATTCACCTTAATACAAGCAGTTTTTAAATGTACAAGCAAAAATTAACTTATTTAAAAATGTAATCATATACTGTAGAAACTTGATTATCCGTCCTCCCGATGTTCCGACAAAAAGTATCCGATCTACTTACTTAATTTCTTCTGAATAGCAAATTAGTGTGTATCGACCGATTGTAGAGTAGAGGGAGTTAAGTACATATATTCCTATGCTTAAAACACGTGCAATATGGCCGCCGCCAAATGTAAGAGAATCGTTGTTTCGCTCGACCAAAATTTAAGCGCCTTGGAGAGGATTGCAAAAGGAGAATGTTACAAAAAATTGCCACAGAGCTACGTGTTTCAAAAGTAACTATGGGAGATTGGCACCGTAATCGTACTAAATTACTGACATTGAAATAAAAAACTCTAGTTCCATCTAATCAACGAAAAACTATGAAGAGCAGTGAATATGCAAAATGGTTGAAGTACTGTTTTTGTGGTTTGCACAACAAAGAAAAAGGAGCCCCAATTTCTGGTCCCATGTTACAAGAAAAGGCCATGTTATCATACTATTTTCCTGGAATCGTTCGTATTATTTTCCTGGAAGAGAATGAATGTTTTACAGCTAGCAGTGGTTGGCTTAACAGATGGAAAAAGAGATATGTATGGGGTGCTTTAGCTTAATATTTGTTGTGATAAACTCGCGAATAACTTTGTTGTGGATGATTTTACCGAACAAGTCCAAAAAATCGTTAGAGAAGGTAATTATAGTTCACAGCAAATATATTACTGTGACAAGACAGTCATAATTTTTAAAATGTTGCCTACAAAAACTTTAGCCTGGAAAGAAGATTCGTAAGCTCCCGGCTACAAAAGAAGTAAAGAGAGAATAACTATTTTAGCATGCAGTAACGCTTGTGAAAACCACAAATTGCCTTTGATGGTCATCGGAAAATCTGAAAAGCCTCGGTTTTTCAAACACTTATCGCCCACAGTGATGCCTGTTTACTACAAATTTAAAGAAATTGAAACTTCAACGAAAGGCTATCCTTTTTCTTGATAATGCCCCCTCGCATTCAAATGAGGAGCATTTGTCGAGTGGAGATATAATCGTTAATTTTTTTCTACCAAATGTAACTGCTTTATTACAGCCGATGGACCAAGGTGTTCTCGAGAATTTAAAAAGACATTATCAGTCCCGCTTGCTGAAGTGTCTTTTAGAAGCAGTGGAAAACGGCGAAAATGTCATTTTGAAAAAATAAATCTGAAAGATGTCAAATTTCGGATAGCAGAAACATGGCATGACCTAAATCCATTAACTTTAAAGAAGTCATATTTACTCTACCAATATGTAAGCATATTTAAAATATGTATGTAAAATAAAACTGAGATGAAAGGTTAAATAATAATTTAGGACGTATATAAAATTATATATTGATATGGAAAATAAATATTAGGTAAATTACACTGGCCGACAGGATTTTTCTAACACAGGCCAGCTCATTATTTTCACAATGGAAATACCCTCCCAATAATAAAAAAAATATTCGGAAAGCCCTTATACGTACAATTTTTTAATAGCCTAATTAGAACCTTTTATAGTAAACAATTTTATTGTGGGGTGGCTAAAATGGGTCCATTTTACAACCGAAAAATTACCTAGACTGGGTTGTTTACAACATTAGACATAAAATAAACGTTAAACATCACTCTTCTGTTGAGTTTCGAATTAAGTGGTTCTCTGTGTATCGATAAGCAAGTGTATGTGAAGACGCGAATGTCGAGTCAAACGCGCAGATGTTGCAAAATTTCTTCTGAGAGATTTTGTTATATTTGTAGAGAATTTCTGGTGAAATCACAAGCCAGACCATTTTCCGAAAATGTAAAATAAATGTAATTTAAATGTTTTGGTGTGTTAATTGGGAATCAAGATAAGCGGTGGACTCCCTATGTGTGGTGTATTAGTGTATCATTGGTGCAGTGGATGAAGGGAAAGAGAAAAAGTATGCCTTTTGCTGTTACAATGGTATGGCGAGAACCCACCAATCATTCTGACGATTGTTATTGTTTTGCCTGACAAAGACTGAAGGTTGCCAGTGCCGATTGCGCCTTTAAATTGGCAAGCTATTGATTTGGGAGATAACGCATCATCAGGCAGCTCAGAAGAACAGTGCACCGATCCCACTTTTACCACAGGTCCCAGTTCCGGCGAGCCACATTTGATTGTTCAAAGTGAATTAAACAATTTAGTACGTGATTTGGGGTTATCCAAGCAACAGTCAGAACTTCTGTCTCGTTCTGTTTCCCGTCTTAAGGAATGGAACCTATTGGCCAAAGAAAAAAAATTACGAATTTCAGAAAAAGAAATGCTATGTTTTCTGAATTCTACGGTACGGAAAATTCGTTGTGCGCGCGTACTGATATAGACAGTTTAATGCAGGAACTTGATATTGAACATTCTCCCTGTGAGTGGCGCTTATTCATAGACTAATCTAACTATAGCTTAAAAGTTGTAGTATTGCATAATGGAAATTTAAAACCCTCTATACCAGTTGCCCATTCAGTTGCAATGAAAGAAAATTATGAAAATATGTGCACGATTTTAAATAAAATATTTGACCACAAATCAGAAAATTGCTAGTCGATGCCAATTTTACGGAAAAGCTTACCAGGCAGGAACTCAGAGCATTGAATTCATTTGTTAATGTAGTAAGAGGATTTTTAGGCAACAATATAGATGAAAATTATGAACAATTAGTTAATGAACTCTTAGATGCCTATAAAGCGCTTGGTGCCAGAATTTTTTCCTAAAAATTTGGGAGCTGTTAGTGACGAGCAGGGTGAAAGGTTTCACCAAGATATCAGAACAATGGAAATTCGGTACCAAGGATGATGGGATCCAGCCATGATGGGTGACTACTGTTGGTTTTTGAAGAGAGAAGATAGGACACCTCATAAACGAAAAAAACAAAGTTTAATTAGTGTTTTAAATTCCTATTTTTCTCGTTTGCTTTTCTCTTAGATGTATGGTATATATATTAAGTATCGTAACATTCGATATGGTTCTACAACTCTAACAAGTAAACCCTACGTGCTACAATTTTCTATTTGTCATTTTCGTATTTGGATAGGTCCATTCTATTAGATTATGCTATTCTGATTTGTTTTACAACAAAAAAATTTTTTTGTCGGCCAGTGTTATTAATTATTTGTTATCATATTTTTAATTTAAGTTTGTTAACAAGGATCGGCAATGCTTATGCTGGATATTTTTATCGAATACGCATTTGTTTTTTGCTTACTTGGTTGTTTATATTATATAAATAATATTATGTAATATAAAATACCTGACAAGCAATTATGAATGAATTCCAGCTATCTTTTTCAAGTGTAATATCGGTAATACTACAGCGGAATAGATACACAGTATTATTCGGCCAAATACCGTCCTATTTATTGTTTATACATTTTGGCTTATTTCTTGAAAATCATATAAAAAGCTTAACCATAAAAATGTTTAATCTTTAATTTCAGTTTTTGAATTATTTTCATTTTAAACTAGCAAGTTTTGAAAAATTATACAGTTTAAGGTCATTTTTTTTAAGTTGTCATACAGACCGTCAGAGATAATTTTCAATAGATTCCCTAACCCTACGCAGGTCCACGTGCAAAATGAGTCTAAAAACGAAACCACCAAAAGTTTCTTATAATAAAAAAGAAATATTTCTGCTACACAAAAGTTCGATATAATCATTAAAATTAAATAAAAATAAACCGAAAAGACATCTTTTGTTTGTCGAGATTACATTTCTTATAGTTCGTTATGCAAAATCCTTTCAAAATCGTGTAACGAAACAGAATCACCAATCCATTATAAAAAAGGATTCGAATCACGTCTTCAAACCCTAAAAAATGATCCGAACCTTTCCCACCTCTGGATATAACCTAAGATAGACACCCTACCCAGTATCTGTATATTTTTACATTTTACGCGCTGAAGGTGATTTTGAAATGTCTGAAAATGAAGTATTACTGAATGCATTTATGTCGGTGTTCAAATAGATACCTGCGACCGAACGGATGTCTCCGACAATATAAATACACTATAAAAAAGGTGTCAAATAGCATGCCATATTTTATTGATTTGTTAATAATGAAAGCAATATTTGTAATTTTAAATATAATTTCTTAATTTTCAGATCAAAGTTGTAAAACCTCTAAGTATATTTCATCGGCAATCTTCAGAAAGATTTAATTAAAAAAGGAAATTAGAAGATTCAAAAAAGAAGCACCAATCTCTCAAATTCGAAAAAGGCTTGAATCTGGTATAACTCTGATGGGTTATTGATGAAAATACTTAGCAAAATAATATGCTTTCTTGAAAACCCAACTTTCGCTCTTAAACAACCATACAATACCAAGAACAAGGTTTTAGGTATATTGACGAATTCAATCAATTTACTCCAAGTCTTTAATTTCTTGGCCCGAAAGCATACAAAAAATGTCAACAATATGTCGGTTATCATCTGAGTCTACACTTAATCGTTTTACTAAACGTTGGGCAATAAGTCCCGGATTTAATGTTTTTTTTTGGTGCTGCTGAGTTAAGAGTTCGTCTTTTACCAGACAACTCAAAAGACTATTATATGCATAAATGAAGAAATGTCCATTAAATCGCATCTTTCTTATGATATCTCAAAGGACAGGATAGTTAGTTTTCAGCAGGGCTCCAACAAAAGTTATTAGATATTACTAATGTTTTCGTTTTAATGGCTAGAGGGTTTGCAAGTAATTTAAAATAGTCCATTGCTTACCTGTTCATTAAAACATTTTAACATCAGAAGAAGTAAACAATATTTTGTCTGATTCGGTGCTTTCAGCTAAGGGCTCTAATTTTTTTAGATTGATTAAAAATATTTTAAGTGAGGACAATCCGTGTTTTTTTGTTGATGAGAAAAAAACTTATTTTTGTGCTCGATATATCTCATCTATTAAAATCAACAAAGGATAATTTTTTGTATACAAGTTTATCTTAAGCAATGGCTCAATAAATGAGAATTATTTAGAGAAAATGTATGATTTGGTCAAGATGAAACAACATAGGCTTGCATCAAAATTAAGTAACGACCACATTTCAAGGTCAAACTGACTACTCAAGTATTTAGTCACTGGCGAGCAACAGCCGTGTTCGGCAGATTTTATTAAAAGAATTAAAATTTCTTTTGATTTTTTAAATTCCAAAACATTAAAAAATGTCGGAAGAAACTTAAAAATAAATCACAATTTTCAAAGAAATGGATAATTTATTTAAAAATATAACAGTCAAGAATGTTGCTAGAAAAAGCGTAACAAAACTAAAATTTACATTCGGTGGGAGATTAACCATCAAAGCCATTTTAATTTTTTTAACACACTACAGGCAGAAGGTTATAAATACTTGTTCGCCAGAAAATTCAGCACCGGTCCTATTTTGCAGGGCTTTTAAAAATATTTTCACTGCGATATTTTTTCTTAACAGATAGTACTAATTATATGAGATTGGTAAGACATTTTCCCTCATTGCAGAGAAGTATTACCGGCCCAAGATGGGTGGTTATTTCACCGATTTCTTTGGACCGTTATATAGGTCGAAACATAATAACCGATTATAAGAGTACAATTTTACTTCTTCTCTCTTCTTCGTAAAACTACCTCAGAAGTAATTGTTCGTTTTGCAGAACAAGATGTGTTTTTACAATTTGGAGTTCCTTCCACCATTTTGTGTGATGGACCATTATATCGTGGGGAGCCATTTGGGTGTTTAGCTGTTAAATATAAAGTACGGTTTAATGCGAATTACCATCCGCGCGCCAATCTTATAGAGACAGAGAATCGAACTTTGTAGAGGATGTTAAGCATGTACAATAATCGATATAACGATATAATCGCGAATGAGATTTGAATGATGGCATTCATTGAATTCTTGATGTTTTTCTAGTGTGACTTAAACGGTTTTTCCTAATTTCTTTGTGTCTTGCCTCTAAGGCTTCTTCAGACAGATGTCCTATTAGAAGATTGAAATGAGAGATGATATCGTTCCCATGTACAAGTAGCTTATGAAGAATACTAGTCATATAGTACCAATTATAGTGCTTTACATATAGATCTCTATTCTGCTTTGTTAAAAGTTCAAATTTATTTAAATTAATTTTTTTGCCACTTGCTACAATTTTCAAAATTATACCAATTTTGAATATTAATTGCTAATTCCAATTCCGGTAATTTCAGAACTGAGTTTAGGATCTTCTAAAAAACGTCTAGCAGTGTTCCTATCACTGGATGTGCCATATTCAGGTTTTGGAACATCTATCAACAATTCCATTTTTGTTTTAAATTTTTCCTGAATTTCCCTTTTTCGTAATAAAAGATTCGCCTTATTTTCATCTCCTCTAACTACCTTCGACTTAAAACGCAACTTATAGCTAATATACAAAAGAATTTCAAAGCTCCTAATCCAGCAATGTATTGAAGAAAGTCCATACTTATAGCTTTCTATGCGTTAATTTCTTTTTGCAATATCTCTACTGTTCATTAATTTTGGTGCAGCCCCACAAATAGTTTTGAGTGGCATTAGTACCAGATAATGTATTAATTGCACTTTCCCGAGCATCGTAAAAAACATCTTGTAGTTTACAACTATTGCTCGTTAATTTTTGTTTATGAAATCTTTGCAAATTTTCAATATCTGTGGTTACTCTTTGTTTCTCTGCTTTTACAATATCTTTACATTCCTTAATATAATTAAACCTTATGGGCCTACAAAACATGGTTGGATTCTTCCAAACTTCTTTTTTATTGTTGTCATCAATAAGGGTTAGAGGAACAAACGCTGTTAACATTAAAAAAGCATCTGTACTATTTGTTTTTATATATTTTTGCTTATATGTTCTATGTGCACTGCTCCCATCAAATTCCCACTTAGAGATTAGGGTTAAAGAATCTGATACATCGTTTAAAGAATCTTCCTCTATTGTGTGTAAAATTCTTTTTGTTGTTATATTCAGAAAATCCTGCTGTAAGTTAACTTCTGCTAAAAGTTCATTAATTGAAATGTTGGTGGGTAAAATGGTTTTTAGATACTGTTTTAATGTTTTCTGGCAGAGCAATCATTTGGTTGAGCTAAACTTCATTCTTCTTGATAAACTAGAACGCATTCTAGAGCACTTCTCCAACTTATTTTTAACCGTGAGGCAAACGTATTCTGATATTCTATTGATTTCTCTTTGGATAATCTTTGGACACTCATTTAAATCTATCATTCACATTCAATTTTTTGTTTTTTAGCTGATACCCATGCATTAAAAAGATCGTTATTTGCAACAGGGACCAAATCTAAAAAGAAAGTATATCGTCTAAATCTGCAAGCTTCTGCAAAAAGTTAATGCAGTAACAATTACTATGACAATCTATTTTAAAACTAGTATAAAAATCTCAGACATGGTTTTTGATGTATTTAAGAAAAATCTATAAATACTGAAACCAAAGTTTTTGATATAATTTTTGCCTTGCATATTTTAAATAGTGTCAAAAAACCTCATTCTTTTCTAGGAAAAAAAGACAAGGATAGATAAGTACTTACCTTGAGTATCAATTTCCATCATAAGGTATAATAAAATACTAAAACAGGACTTATATCAGAAGATGTAAATCTACTTAAGATTATGTTTAGGTTTAATTTTTGTTTCCGGGCTTCACAACCTTTAACTTTTAGGTTTTGCACTTTAGCAAACAAAACTGTCCGAACATCCTGATTGTTACAAATAGTTCCTTTTTTGTTCCGACAAGCACATCTAGAGGGAATGGAAGGATGCGCGGAAAGAGGGACCAGAATCACCCTTCAAGCATGGGACTGGGGAATGTCAGCCAGAAGGGCCCTACAGTTTATCGAGGTGTCCGACCCTCGGCCATCCCCTCCACCTGAGAGGGTGTATGGCGGGGAGTGTGATTTACCACCAAACTACCACGGAAACATCCTGTCCTCCCTGCCCTGGTTACCAGCGTGAATAGCAGCGTGGGAAGTGAAATTCATTTTACACTCTTCTCTGTTGGATTTTTAAACCGCTAATATTAGCTGCAGACTGGAAATATCGTGCACCAACCTAGAACGAGGCCAACACCGGTATAAATCTAACGCTTTACGCTCTCATCCACCGGCTCGCCTCACTTATAGGTTATCAAATTTTTATAACACGAAATAATCCAGAGCTTACTTATTTTTTTATTTTTTTTTACGCCTGTTTAACACACTGTGCGACGGGAACGTAGGCGTAACCCAAGAAGTTGTCTGTTATTATAAAATGCCTTACATCCAACTCGCCATAGCCCAAGACCAGAAGCAAACTGTGTGAAAATAATGTTTCTATCTTTCTTTCTTTTCTTGCTCCATTGCCCTGATGACCAAATAGCAATATCAGGTTAAGTCTGTTGAACTTTTAGAAGTTTTATTCTTTCATAATTAAATGTAAGCGTAAGTTAAATTTGTTACAACACGTATCCTAATCGGTGATTGCCTGTTGTTACATGTACATAATTTGCGCTAGGTTACTCTCTATAGATTCCCGAATTAGATTCATTTTCCATCAGGTCAGAATAGCGCCAGTGCATTAAAGGTCCCTGGATTTAAGGAAGAAAAGTACGGATAATTCCATTTCTTCCTTTCAGGAATACGACACAAAACCTTCTAGACGTCACTAAGACCAAAACAACGGAGTCTCATAGCTAGCTAGAAGTAAGTGGGATCAGAACAACCCAATCCAGTCTCGTTTATGCCCAAAATTACAGTCTAGCTATTTTACTTGTATACATTGTATTGAAGAAACAACTATCACATGACCCGTCTTACCATCACAGTGGTTTATTGTAAATAAAAACACAACTTTTATGGCTGATTTATATTTGGTTATTACATGCCCAACTCTATGTCAACTACAAGTATTCTTTAGTGGAAAGTTGTTCGAGTATGTTTAATATTTTAGTAATAGATAGGTTGTTTTAAATTTGTTTTTTATAATGATCTCAGTAAATTAAGTTTTATGCCTGCCTTTTCTGGATGTAAAACCTTAATATTTAAATTGATGTCCGCAATTTACTGAATGGTTAAGGTTATTATTAGATACGTCATTTTGCTTAACAAAACATTTATAATGTTTATCTATCCTTTGGTTGAAAATGCGACCTGGCCATGTATTGGACAATCTTGACACGTCAACTTTATTTTTATTGTGATGTATCAGACGAAGAAGCTGAATCTAAACGAACCCTTTTATATTGAGAGGTATACCACAATAGCTAGATATGACAGAAAAAACTCAGCTCATGGGGGAACACTGATTCTATCCCTAAATGGAGATTTCATGTCGGTATCTAAATAAGATCATTTGTTAGCGGATAGCTCTTTTGAATTCTCTATGGTATATAATCAAAATCTTGATCTTTATGTAATTTGTATTTATAGATCACCAAACTCTGATGTACAATCATTTTTAAATGCCTGGTAAGTTTGCTAGACAGTCTACCGATTAAAGGTAAACAAATTCTATGCGGGGACTTTAATATTGACTATGCTACTATTTGTGCTATCCAAAAATATCTAATTTCTATATTCGACTCTTTCTGTCTTTCAATGCATATATCCTCGCTAACTAGAATTTCAAAAAACTCTTCTTCTATCATCGATTACATTGATTACTGATTTTTCTCCATCAGAGATGCACTCACAGGTCTATAACTCAGGTCTTTCCGATCACGAGGCGGTAATTTCCAGGTTTAGTTTACCTATTAGGCCCTTACCAAGATCTCGCCATCGGGGCAGAATTTTCTCGGCCGTAAATTTCCCAGTATTTCATAATATTTGCTTTAACACCGATTGGAATTTTGAATCTGATAATGTCAACACAAACTTCAGAACTTTTTTAAATAAAACTTTAAGTGCTTTTAACAAGGCCTTCCCGCTTAAGAATATCAAACCTAAGCGGCATAAACCGTGGACCACGAAAGGAATACGAATTTCTGCTAAAAATATGCGCTCGCTCTCATATATAAAAAAATTCACCGACTCCTTTCTTATTCTCGACTATATCTCTAACTATAGGAGGATCTACACTACTCTTATTAAGTCAGCAAAAAAATTACACTACCGAAAACGTCTAACAAACTCAAATAACGTTTCAAAAGAAACCTGGTCCATCATCAATAACCTCAGAAACAAATCAAACCCTGTGACTCAGATCTTGCCAGGGGCTAATGATCTAAATGATTATTTTATTAATGTAAGCAAAAATGTTACCTCTAGTATCTCGCCAAGTTTGAACCCTCTTTCGTTTCTCCCTCCTTCAAAAAATTTAGCTGATAGCTTTTTCTTAAGTCCAGTTAGCAATACTGAACTATTGAAGGTAATAAATAATATCAAAAGTAAATCTTCGTGTAGCACTGATGGCCTATCAATTAGAATATTCCTGAACTTGCCACTCCCAGTCATAGAGCCATTCGTTATTTGTTTGGTCTAAATAATAGAGCTCACTGCCAATACTATTTCAAAAAACATGAAATATTAACACATCCTGCATTATTTATTTTGGAAACGGTATGTTTGCTGAGAAAACATATAAACACCCTCCCAGAAAGGCCACAACATGTATACCCTACCAGAAACTCTAGGCATGATATATATCTTCCCATTCCTTCTTCAGAATTAATAAAAAAATCAATTATTTACAACGCCATAAAACTTTACAACAATCTGCCAGTACATTTAAAATCTATCCCTATGCTTGCACAATTTCGAAAAAACACCAAAGCATACCTCATTGAGAGACCATTTTACAGCGTTAATGATTTTTACAGCGAGTCAGTCTCTTTAAATTGTCACTAAATTCGCTTGTTTACTTAAATCTTTTGTGAGTCATGTCCTAACTCGTAGCATAGAATTTTGAAAATCATCATATTCTTTTTTGTATACTACATTCTACACTAGTTCATTATACCTTCTGTTTAACATCACAATTATTTGTATAACTATAATAACATAGAGTTTAAGGTCGCATAGTTGCAATTTTGATTTCAATGTCATCGAAATTATTCACCTCGTACATGTGTGTTTGTTTACTTTTATAAGGTTATTAGGATTCATTAACTGTTTTGCGGCAATGTTATGTTATATTCTAACGTGTGTTTTACGATTTGGTAAATTGATAATTTACATTTTTAAAAAGCATTGACCTATCGAAATTCTTTTCGATTAATGTTTTGATATGTCTTATTTTAGGTATATTTTGCTTTGTCCATAAAATTGTAAAATTTTTCTGCGGCAATAAAGCATACTTTTGTTTGTTTGTTTGTTTGACAATGGGAATATAGAGGACAGAAATACAGTGATAAATTGATCGAAAATGTCTGATTATCCCATTTTAACTAAAAACATACGACTTGATTATTTATACGATTTTTGGGGTCTAGGATAAAAATGCAAAAAGTGATTTTCTGGGATTTTTTTCAAACACGTTCTTTTTTTAGGCTAGTCAATTTAACTCTTCTTACGATTTATCCCATTACCACAAGTGTCCGCAGGAAATGTACATATTTGAACATTTTTAAAAATTGCAGCAAAACTTTTTTGCTACACAATTTTGTCGAGAATAAACTTCACTTGAAACACTGTATATAAAATAATTATAATAAGGCACACTATTTGTAGGTTTCTTGCGTAAGGTGCATTAGTCTCGGGACGGTTTTAGAATCTCTTAATTATCGTCTATCTTAAAAATATATAGGCCGACTAATAACATGCGATTTCCTAGTCAATTAAAAAATCGGTCTTTGTTATTTTATTACCTAAGTAGCCCCAAAACATCTTAACTGTTTAATGAAACAAAATTGTCTGAACATCCAACGAATGAGTTTCGCTAGACACTTATTCCATTCCGTACTCAGTAGTAATACTTAGGGTTGATTAAAATAATCTCGACACTACCAAACAAAACAATAAAATAAGAATAATTGGAAAACAAAAGAATTATAGCGATTTAAACCACTCCTCACTGCCTATTAAAGATTCCACTCAACTACGTGCGGTGACATGTTCAATTTAAATTCTCTAAAGCTTTCACATTCACGATTTTATTGTCACCCTGCCTCAGCAGCAATTTCATGCTACTCCAGACATGCTCAATTGTATTCAGATTTGGAAATCTGGCACACCATTCCATTCTCTCAATGTAGTTCTTTTTTAAGAATCTTCCAAAGTTTTCTGGAAAAGAAAAAACAACCTTCCCACGTTTCTTGCTAAATAAATAAAATAAGCAGTTATAATCATCTACAAAAAAGCTCCGTCTCATAATTTATTCTTTGTGTAACAAAACGAAAGTTTTATTACACACTTTGGTACAAAAATAGTCCTTTTGACAGAACTTTCCTCGCAATCTTCACTAAGAAACAAGTGACACAATATTGATATAATGTGTACACAGTTCAAATACCCATATGTATATATAAATTATGTTATATACATGGTAGTTTCCGTTACCAATTTTTGACATTTAGGGATCCTGAAACATTAAGGGGGCATTCACTCGGTCGAAATTAACCCATTTTTAGCGATACGCTTTTTTCATTTATTATTAAACCATCGAAAGATTACATTTTTCTCTATGGTTCTCGTGTATGTGGTGTATGGTCTTCGCTATCCACTCGAGTACATGTTCCCTAAAATTAAGGAATTTTACCATTTATTTTCTCCGAAAAATGACCCTAGATTAAAAAACTATTACACGACAGTCATATTCAGATTGTTTATCTTTCAAAGTGTTCATACGTTTGCATTTGCGGGAGCATCTGATAGAAATATTAAAACTTTACAACCACGTGCTTTTTTAATATTTCTAGTCTGGAGGGAGGCGCTTACTCGGACAGGATCGGAGTCTGTACCTAGCTCGTATAACATCCGTTTAATCGGTTTTGAAAGGGGTGTGAGAAATTAACTTAACTTATTAGGGAGAATTCAGTTATTACTTTAAAGTGTGTATATGTTTAAATAAATTTATTTAAAATGCCATTTCGTAAAAGTTGTGGGGCCAAAATTTAGTACGAAAATCGCTAATTATCGGGAGGTATGTAAAGTGCAAATTATTTTTTTTTTGTCAACATTTTAACTTTAAAAATGGTTGCGTTAACATCTACCAAGGTTGGTGTTTGTGAAAGTCGTATATATAGGGGTATTTAAGAGTGAATATTTGGACATTTAAAATAGCGTCTCGAAATAGGAGAATTTTGTTATTTATGACGATTTCCCTGAAAGTTTATATGTGTTGTTGTGAGTGTTTAAGAGTACAAATGATACATTTGTAGTCAACATTAAGGTAATCAAAATGGTGTCCAACCAACATGCCGAGCGAATTTTATCATAGGCTGTAGCTTCGGTATTTGGGAAAACTGAAGAGCGCAATTATGATACTAGTAATGAACGTTTAAAAATTTGTTGAAGTTAAATGGTGGGTGAATTTAAAAGTAAAAATTAGACACTTTTAGTCAACATTTAAGAATCAAACCGCTCCAACGGTATACGAACTTTGTCGTTTATATAAAATCAAGTAAAATTGGGTATTTGGGGGCATTGAAAAGTCACAAATTATAAATTTTTAGTTATTATTTAAAAATTTTGAATGGTGACGGCAACATGGTGGACGAACTGATTAAAAACATTTCCATGACTAGAAAATGGGAAATCATTTGAACAAATAGATAAATAAATTTATAATAGTTATCAGCTAAGTTCTTCGTTTTTTTAAGACAGATATTTAAGAAAAGCCTGAGAATTCGTATGCCATTTTTCTTGTTATTGGCGCACTGTGGGCCAGAGTCATCTCAAAATATTGAAAAAGTCGGAAATTCTTTTTCCAAACTTAACATTTTTATTATTTGATTTTTATTAAGTAGGCCCTAAAGTGTCTAAATTCAACAGCATTTGTTTTGTGAGTTTTCATGGTTACGCATTGACGCATAGTAGCAAACATAAAACACAACAGTTTTTCTGTGCACCTATAAAAATTTATAGAACGTTTGTCAAAGTCTAACTACGAAAGTTCAAGTTTTGTATTTAACATTAAGCATGGCTGAATTATTTGGAGGTAAGTTTAAACTTTTTAAACAGAAGTATTTTATTTAGTTAGATTTAAATTAAATATTATAATTCAATTTGAACTGATGGGATTCGAATTTTCTTTATATAACTATTATCTTAAGAGGTTAGCAGAGCTCCAGTTTGGGGTACATACATTTAATTTCCCTGGATCTTTTACTTCAATTGGTATAAATAAAACTTTATTTCAATAAAAAATACATATCTCAGGGTTTTTTGGATATTGAAATTATTTACGAAAATTCTAGTATTATGTTTTTATTTGGGTAATTTTCAGTACCGGATTTAGAAGGGGGGGCCAAGGTTTCGAACCCGTCTGAAACATAGACATAATAGGGATATTTAGCGCATAATCTAAAATTATTTTTTTTCGCCCCCCCCCTAAAACAAATTCTGGATTCACCACTGGTAATTTTGACATCTTGATTTCGCTTCTTCAAAACTCTAATAATATAAAAACCTACCTGCCAATAAGCAAAACCACTTTTTTAGATACCAAAGTTCATCAGATCAAAGTCCAAGCAATTTTCGACGCTGGAATGGATCGAACAACAGTCAAAAACACTATTTTGTCGGCAATATGTCAAAATTGTATGACAGAAAACAAATCCAAAATAGAATATTTGTCAAAAAATTTTTCGACGCAGTTCCGAAAAAAGTGGTTAGCAGTGAAGCGAACTAAAAAAGCATTTTTAGAAAAAAATAAAAATTGGTTGAACAATTTCGTGACTTTACCCTGTATTGAGCAAAAAAACAAAGTTGGGAGGCCTAAGAGTTATTTTACTATGTTAAGTTACACGGCTAAATACAAAAAAACTGCCACATTACGTGAATGTGATACCGACGAGTTACTTTTTGCGACACAAATGAATATGAGAGCAGAAGGCAAATCAGCTAAAGCAAAACAATTATCACATTTATCTGATGTTCCCGTAAAACAAAAGAGTTGCAAAATTGTAAATCAGTTGACTAACGAAAGAGCCCTAGCTTTAATTGTAGATGCTAGACTTTCCAAAAATCAATATCAACAACTTCGAAACACCGCTAAAGAAAACAATGCAGATTTATACCCCTCCTACAATAAAGTTCGAGAAGCAAACAAATTGTGTTACCCAGAAAAGATAACTGCGACAGAAAATTCAGTATGTGTAGAATTGCAGTCGTTACTAGAATATACAACATATAGATTGCTTTCAACTTTAGAAATAGAAAATCTCAAAATTAATTCACAAGAACTGGTTTTAGTATGGAAATGGGGTATGGATGGTAGTTCGGGCCAAAAGGAATATAAACAAGCTTTTCATGGTAACTTTTCAGATTCAAATTTATTGTTAACCTGCTTGGTCCCTTTGGAATTATTCACTAAAAATATGGTAAATAATAGAGTTGTGATCTGGAATAATCCAACACCGTCATCTACCCGATATTGCCGTCCTTGTAAAATGCAGTTTTTAAAAGAAAGTATAGAAGTTTCTAAAACAGAATATGCACAAATGGAAGCCGAAATTGCAGCTTTAACTCCAACGTATTTTACTAATCAACAGAAACCACTCAAGATAATTCATCAGCTTCATATGACCATGATTGATAACAAAATGATTAATTCGATCACAGATTGTTCATCACAAAAATGTTATTTATGCGGAGCATCACCTGTTGAAATGAACAATATAGAACAATTGGCACACAAGCCCATAAAAAACCGAGAATCTCAACTTTGACGTAACATCCTTACATATTTGGATAAGATCATTCAAATGTTTTTTAAAGATTAGTTACCGTTTACCTCTAGAAAAATGGCAGGCACGTGGTGAGGATAAAATTATAGTTAAAGGGCAAAAGAACCAAATTCAAGCGGAATTCAGATCACGATTGGAAATTATTGTAGACCAACCCAAACAAGGAGCGGGAACTTCTAACGATGGTAACTGCGCAAGAACATTTTTTCAAAATTTTGCAATATCAGCAGAAATTACAGGACTAAATGTCAATTTAATTTATCGATTTTATATCATCCTTCAAGTAATTGCCAGCGGATTTTTAATCAAGAAAATTGAATTTAATACATACACATTAGAAACTGCACATCTTTTTGTATATCTATATCCTTGGTAAAGAATGCCAGCTACAATATATAAAGTTCTTCTTCATGGATCCGCCATCATCGAGTCGTCACCAGTACCAATAGGCAAATTGTCAGAAGAAGCCCAAGAGGCGAGGAATAAAGAGTATAGAAGGTTTAGGGAGCATAACTCACGAAAATGTAATAGAGTGCTTACGAATATAGATATTTTCAATAATTTACTTGTGTCTTCGGATCCAAAAATCACGAGTCTTAGAAATAAACCAATTTTGAAAAAGAAACAGTTTTGTCCAGAAGCTTTAAATTTATTCTTGCCGAATACAGTTAATGAATCCCTTGATAGTAATAGCAGCTCCTCCGAAAGTGAATCAGAATAGAATCTAGAATCCCATATTTTAAAATTAAGTTTTATAGTTTTTAGTTAATTTGTATTATTATTTAGTTTATTCACTAGTAAAAAACGTATGTTTTTGATAATTTTTTTACAGCTCAGGCTCTATTTGTCATACGTGACAAGATGTCACATTTTTTTTACATATTTAAATTCTGTTCGATATAACTTGTATATTCAGCTTCCAGCAGTATTTCATATCAAATAAGCATTGTTACAAACCATTTAATTTTTTTTAGAAATTAAAACAAGTAGTTTGCAATTTCACTGTTGTTACTTTAACTTATTTGTAAATCAAAATAGTCAGATTTTTCTTAGTTATTTTTTATTTAATCCTCTACCAAGTATAGTATACTTGCGACAATTTTTATCTAATTGAATATTGACATTTTAACAGATTTGCTATTACATTAATCGAATAATTTAATTTTGTGTCAATTAAGGTTTTTGATATGTATAATATTTTAATTGAACAAGGCATTATATAGTAAATAGCTAAATAAACTAAAACAAAATAAAGAGAAATTTTTTACATCAAAAAGAGTCCATATTTTTTACCTCACCGATAAATAAACACAAAAACAACGTTTTCAGATTGAGTTTTCTAAATAAACACCGTATTATTCTTTTTTCTCCTAAATAACTTCAATTAGTAATTTTTCAATATTTTAAGATGAATCTGGCCCACAATGTGGTGTGACAACTGCTATATTAAGGAGTATACTATAAAAATAAATCATATTTGAGGGCGCGTCTATTGCCCTGGACCAGTTTGAATATTTCATTACCATATAAAATGTTTATTAAATCGCCTAAACTGATTCAATGAAATTCTGAGAATTTTTTTAGTTAGAAATATAAGTAAAAAGAAATAAACTAAATATAAAAACTTACATTAAATGTTAACAAGTAGCAATATGTTTGCTATTTAAATCTATCTTCTAATTACCTATCTAATACCTTTGAATACTGACTTCTTTTCTCAATTTTGATATTGTTTCCTGTCAATTAAAATTATTTCAAAAATATTTGTTGAAAATTTTTAATGTGATGAGCTGTTTTCCAGAAAAACATTAAATATATCTTTAAGCATGTCAAAACTATCAAAACTTTTTAAAATGTAACATTGTATTCAGGTGAGGAAAAGAAAAACATAAGACAAAAAAATCATTTATTTACAGCCACTTATGTAATGTTGACATTTCTGGCATTTTAAAAGTTTGATAGAAACATATTTCTGGCTTTATCCCGATGAAAAGCGACATTTACCTGGGTGGAAAGTGACCACTTTCAAATCGAGTAAATGTCACTTTTCATCAACGCAAATGTCGATATTTATTGAATAACGAAAATATTTCAATTGTATTCAATTATTTAATTTTTTCCAAATTTTCCGCGGCTTCTCTCAATTTAGGAACACAAATGATTTCGTCTGAATCGCATTGTCTTCGAAAACACTTTTATATGACAATATATGAAAAATGCAATTTATTTAAGTTTGTATGCTTGGCTTGTTTAGTACCATAGTAACCACTGTCAAAATTTCATTTTTTTTATTTGTTGATGGTGGTGAAGCTTTAGTCATACGGGATCTTACTTAGTTAATTTTTTACATAGTTATATTTGTTACAAAAGCGTCATTTGCATTCAAAAGTTGTGTAAAATCTCGCCCTTATTTCCTGACTTTTTGGCTAATTTCAAAATCATACTTGGATAATTGATTGGACAGTTCAGTTTCATGGAAATGCAATATTGCCACGTTTGCTAAATGTATGTTTTTCAGATAAATATCAGTTTATTATTGGAACTGTTTGTTTGATACAATATTTATAAAAAAAAATATCTGTAATGTTATTTTTATTTTTTTTGTGTTTCTTGCAAGTTTTTTGAATGAAGATATATTCTAAGTTTTGTAGGTGATTCTAAAAATAGTATCAATTTTCAAGGAAATCTTTGGTGAATTATTTCCTTGGTAAATATGATTCCGTGTTTGCTGTTAAAAGTAAAAACAAATATGCATTTTGCTTATTAAAATGTCATTTACCGTATTAATAACGCATATCAAAATGCAGTGCAAAGTGTTTCCGCGATGTTAAATAACATTCATTTAAAGAAAATGTATATCTGTTAAACTCTCTCACGAAAAATGCCATTTTTTAATGCCAATTGTTAAACTTGTTCAAAAAGGTAAAGAGGCTTTAAATTAAAGCTAATGTCTGAAAATACGTAGCATAAATTCCAGTATTAATTTCTTTTATAAATATGAAATACACAGTAATGAAAATTGGTAAAATTCCATTTCCCAAAAAAAAAAAAAAAATATATATATATATATATATATATATATATATATATATATATATATATATATATATATATATATATATATATATATATATACATATAGTTATATATATATATATATATATATATATATATATATATATATATATATATATATATATATATATATATATATATATATATATATATATATATATATATATATATATATATATATATATATATATATATATATATATATATATATATATATATATATATATATATATATATATATATATATATATATATATATATATATATATATATATATATATATATATATATATATATATATATATATATATATATATATATATATATATATATATATATATATATATATATATATATATATATATATATATATATATATATATATATATATATATATATATATATATATATATATATATATATATAAATAAGAAGGACTTTAACGGCCTTTCGGACAAAATATTCTGCCTGTGGTAAGCTTATTCGAGTATAGGTCCAAAAATCATAGACAATTGTACTGACAAGCCTTTAAGTGCTTTCCATCATCTCTACCAACATAATTGACGACATATGCCGGTAGAGATGATTATTATTCTAATAAGTAGTTTTTCAGACTGTTTTTTTAAAATGTATGTATAATGTATGCCATTTTGTTTTGCCATCTTGGGTTCCTTCCAAAATGTTACCAGTTCATTCTTATGTAACATTCGATTTTTATGCTAAACTTGACGTAAATTTGATTTACGCAATATTTTTTTAAATATTTCATTAGGTCGCCATTTTGCTCCGCCATATTTAATTAAAAAAAAAAGTGAAGTCAATTGGGTAAGTAGTCACCTATGTCCCAAACAGACCAACCCCGAAACGTCAAGATCTGAAAAATTTCAGAGGAATAGTAAGTAAAGGGAAGTATTGTAATCGTGAAAAAATCACCCTCCGAGATTTTTTCAGATCTTCACGTTTCAGAGTCCCTAGATGTCGAAAAATAAGTTTTCTCAATTCCGCAGGTCTGGTCTGTTTGTCTACTGTTCACAGCATAGCTAAAAAACTACTTAGCCGATTGACTTCAAATTTTGTTCAAAAATTAAGGCTCATTTGGGGATGACCTGGTAACATTTTGGCAAAAATCCAATATGGCGAAACAAAATGACGACCTAGTAAAATGCTATTAAAAAAATATTTATCCGATTGTTAACATTTTGATACGAATCCAAGATGGCGGAACAAAATTGCAGCTTAATAAAACATTTAAAAATTCAACCTGAAAAAACTACTTAATAAATTACTTTCAAATTGTGTGCCATAACTAATTATGGTATAGGGATCAACTAGTTAAACTGTGTTACTAATTCAATATGGCGGAATAAAATGGCGGCCAAATAAAATGTTTGTAATCATGAAGAAATCACCCTCTCAGGTTTTACATATCTTCACGTTTTAGCGTCCAAATGCCAAAAAATGTGTTTTATCAATTCCGTCGGTCCGTTTATCGGTCTGTCTGTCAGTTTGCAGCATAGCTTAAAAACTACTTCAGCCTGAAAATACTTCTTATCAAATGTATTTCAATTTTTGTGCCAGAATTGAGTGTGATGGAGAGATAAAAAAAATAATTAAAGTTGTGGTTCGAATTTAATATGGCACAACAAAATGCCGGTCAAATTAAATTTTTTGAAAAATCTACGTAAAAAACCTTATTCAATAGACAATGTGAAAATGTGATAAACTGGTACGAATTCACATGACTTAACAAAAAGGCGATATGTATCATTCTATAAACTATTTAGTGAATTTATTTTAAAATTATTCCCAAAAGTCAAGGGTGGCATAGGCAGAAAGAAACTGGTAAAATATTAGTAGGAATCCAATATGATAGAACAAAATGGCGCCCAATAAAAATGTTTGAAAAGTATATTTAACACATATATACTATGACCATGTACTGAACTAAATTGGATCACATTTTACTATTCCTAACACATGGAAAAAAATCACAACGAGGGAAGTTCCGGGTAAAGGAGATATGCCGATGTTTTTATATAATGGTATACAGATCAAGATAAATAAAATACAGCATATTTATAGGTATCCACAATTTCTCAAAAAAAAAAAAAATTAAAATATTTCAAAATAGGCCTTAAATAGAATGAAATGCGCAATTTAAACATTTTAATTTTATTTTTATGTCAACTCTAATACAAAAAATATAAATTGAAAATTTCTTTGAAAGAGGTAGGCAGTGTATTATTATGCTAGTTTATTTACAACGTTTCGACTATTTTAATACTTGTAGTCATTAACAAGCATGTTTTTGCTTGGAAAAACCAATAAAAAAAATGTTTATACTGTATTTCTGCATTTTAAAATAGTTGAATTCTAGTGAACTGTTTTACTCCGTAAGGTCAAATATTATAGGAAAAAAAATGTTTTTTTAAACAAGAAAGAGGTTTAACGCCTTTAGCCGTGCGAAAAACAAAATGTTTACCGGTTTATAAACTAAAAAAAATAATAAAAATTTAAGTGGCTGTTTCACCTCACTCACCTAGTACTAATCTGTATAGTAAAAAAAGTTTTTATTCAAAAAATAAACTAGACGTGATTATCTGTTTTTTTTTTAATTTAATTTAAAATATTTTATTATTAGAGGGCGGTTTCGCAACCTTAGAGTAACAAGATAAACCCATATTTTTCAAAATAAATTATTTGTAATAAGTTTCATTCGTTTAATTAATTTTTTAAAACAATTTTTTACAAGAAACTTTTACTTCTTTAGTTTCGCCCTTCTTAGAGAAATTAATGTGCCTGAATACAAACAAAAATAAATTAATTTGAGTCTTTTGATATTTTCCGAAAATTCTATTTTGAAACAAAAACCGGGAACTTCCTCCTTACTTTTTTCTTTTTTTAGGTAGTTATAGTGAAGTGGAATCCTATTTAGTTCCGCACATAGGCAATTAGTAACATATATATATATATATATATATATATATATATATATATATATATATATATATATATATATATATATATATATATATATTTTTTTATTTATTTTGGTTTTTTTATTTTCTTGGGATTTTCTTTGGGTCCTTGTAAAAGTAAGATGTGTTTATGTTCTTATTCACATATTTATTAACGTTTCGGTCTATTTTGACCTTCTTCAGAATATATTGAAGTTAGAAACTAAAAAAATTTTTTTATTGTTAAATCATGTTCTGTATTGTAAGTGAAAGTAAAAAAATGTACAATACAGAACAT
Source organism: Kuschelorhynchus macadamiae (assembly GCA_030620095.1). NCBI lineage: Eukaryota > Metazoa > Arthropoda > Insecta > Coleoptera > Curculionidae > Kuschelorhynchus > Kuschelorhynchus macadamiae. The sequence goes on from JAUTXW010005441.1 coordinate 1,479,327, forward strand.
GACTTAACAGTAAAAATTTTTTTTTAGTTTCTAACTTCAATGTATTCTGAAGAAGGTCAAAATAGACCGAAACATTAAAAAATATATGAATAAGAACATAAACACATCTTACTTTTACAAGGATCCTAAGAAAATCCCAAGAAAATAAAAAAACCAAAAAAAAAAAAAAAAAAATATATATATATATATATATATATATATATATATATATATATATATATATATTAAGAAAAAACGGATAATCACGTCTAGTTTATTTTTTTAATAAAAACTTTTTTCACTAATCATTGAAAGAATTCTTGATAATTTCAAATAAATTATTTACCTGATTTTTTTTAAATCTATATGACCCCTTCCAATTTCTTATTGCTTAAAATTATCATGAAGGTAACACTTGAAATTATGTATCTACATTAGTAAATTTATTTCAAAAGTAAAATGAGAGCGAAAAAAGTATTTCTAATACCCACATAATTTGCTTTTATATACAACTAGAATAAATTTAATGCTCTTTTCTTAGATAACAGCAAGTTTACGGCGGAAAAACCCCGTTTTCTTAGGATTTCCATGTCACAAATAAGAAGTAGTTTCATCGAACGTCTGCACTCTGGAGCAATTTGCTTGTTGACCACTTTTATGCTTACTCACCAAACGCTATTCAGAAAATTGGATCTCTTTTAGGAATATTTTTACCGAGTTCTGAATTTAAAATGATAACGAAATCTTTGTGTTTTCAAGTTTATGTCGGTTTGTCTACTGAAGTCTAAAATTAATTCAGTTGATCTTTTAATGCTCTTAAAGAATAAAGGAATGTTATACTGTTTTTAAATTCTCGTTTCTGCATGTGCATTAAAACTGCATGAAATCTGCAATGTGATAGGTGCATATGAATGATCGAAGACAACAAAACTAACCTAATTACCAAATCCGTCTTTGGCAATACAGCCATGGCGTTTGACCTCCAACAATTACTTTTTGTTTAATAAAAGACGATATCATTTTTGTAAACAATAAAGTTTCTCTAACTTTTATAACAGAATATGAGAAAGTCCTAGTTTTTTAATAAATATAAAGATAAACATTTTTTGAAATGAATACCATGAAGCGTATGCATTCGATAATGTGCCGTACGCACACGGTTAAATATGTTTATATTTGTTCTAATATTATATGCGGCCGTATTCGTTCGCTAAATGAGAACATGGCTTTATCGAGGTTCGGCCAGTAAGTAACATAAGTTGTGCCGTTTTATAAAAAAATACGTAAATTTTTAATGCCATAAATGTGTACGCTTTAAACCAGCCATTGTTAAGCAACCTAACAATGGCCGGCTAATGGCATGTGGCCCTTGTTATTTTTTTCGGCACGCCATAAGCATTAATTTTTTGCATAGGTCCGAAGAGAGACCACCTTAAGACTAATTTACACTTTCAATATATACTGCGGATGAATCACCCGAACTGAAAAGTATAAATATTGTTTTCATTCCTTTCAGTGGCGTAGCTACGGCAGGGATATGGGGAATATATTTCCTCAAGCCCCAATAGTCTTTAAATACAGTTGAATTATTTTATAAAATATATCCCCCTAAGCCTCTTTAAATATAGTAAGATTATGAAGGTGAGTTATATTTTATTAACGAGCAAAACTCTTTTTAAAAAAACAACTTAAAATTTATTTTAAAATGAAAAGTTACAATTTACTTAAAATGCCCGTTAACATCAATTACTTCACTGACTGGCAATGGTGTCCGCAACTGGTTTTATGAGATTTCATGCTGACGCTGCGGGATTTGGACTTCTGTGGCATATTTCTTCTATGTTCTATAGGGTGGCTCATCACGTAATTGATGTTATGTTGTGCAAAAAAAAAGACCGAAGCACTTTTTTTGACAGTTTCATTTTTATCGGTAGTGTATTCCCATGAAGTCGCACACATTAGAAGAAATACAGAAAGTATCGAGGCAAGACACTTTTTTTAGTCGATTTTTCTCTTGGTCATGTCATTATATCCTTCCTCTCAAGCGCTAAGTCTGACTACGCCACAAATTTCCTTTCCATACAAAATGTACATCGAAAGTAAGCAGTGAATTAAAATAGAAGCAACTTCTATTTCGGATGAAACGACTTATGCTCTAGATTGAACCTGAGTGAAAACGAAAATTGTTTTTCAGTCAGTGTGTCCCACGAGTTGATCTGCTTAAAAAAATAATAATATATACTGGTTTATACTATTTTGAGCTACTGTGCTTAATATTTGCAAAATGTCTTATCCGTGGAAAGATCAACACTTGCATACATATTTAGAAATAAACGATGGCCATTGATATAATAAATCTGAAAATTATCATAAAATAAATATCCGTGATAATCCGTATATTATTCAGTTAAATCTACTTTTACTAATTCTAGGCGATATAAAGATAAACATAAGTTTTCGTATATTTTTTTGCAAACTCCATATAATACACTTATATTTTTAAAACAATTCTCTGTAGCAATGTAATTAAGAGACAGTTCCAATTTTAATTTTGCAGATAGTACAAGACTATAAAATGTATCTTTCTTCGATATAAAAAAAAACAACCCTCTATTAAAAATGGTCACATTCGCATTGTATTTATTGTTGCAAAAAGGGTCGTGTTAATTCACGAAGTACTTATACCTGACTTTAATGTCTCCAGCTGAACTGGAGGCAGTATGCCCAACCACAAAATAGCTAATGCACCCCCTGCGTGTGTTACAAACAGTAGTCCTGGTTGGAGCCAGTACTGCCCATGCATAAAAAAAACGAATATCTCGATATTCGGTCGAGAAGTTAGCGTTCAGCTAAATTGTTCGATTAATTCTATAAAGTCCAGTTTATACTTAGTTTGGATGTAACATTGCGTGCAATAAAAACTCGGACTACAGGTTTGTAGCTCCCAAACTAAAATGAATAAGGTTTATTTAAAATATTTGTCGATTCCTGCTGTATGTGTTTTTTGTTTGTTTATACTTATTAAGTTATGCAATACTAGAAAACCCAGCTTTCATAAATGTGTTTTTGAGTGCAATATATCTCACTTGGTAAGATAGTTAACGCGCAGCTTAATTAACTTAACAGCAATTTAAAAACTACACGTAAACAAAGATTGACTATGGAAAGCTATGTTAATAAATAATAAATGCATTTTTTTGTTATAAAGTGTGCTTCTGATAATAATTAAAAATATGATATGAGTTAATCTCAAACACAAACTAAATATTTAAAAAGACAATAACTAAAACGTTTCTATTAGAATGAACAAAAATAGAAAAAAACTCAGTAATAAAAATATTCATATTTTATTAAATCATTATTTAATAAACTCCATTATTTGGTTGAGGTTGTGTATTACAACTTAAACACAAACTGAAAACAATTAAAAAACAATAAATAAAACATTTATACCACAATGAATTTGATTTAATGCCAGTAATAATATAATAACAACTGACAAAAAGATTAAAATTTCTTTAAGCACCCATTATTGTCTGTTACCTTTCTTAACCTACTAAGGATTATTAAGACCATATTTCCCATTCCTCTGAGACTTGAATCTATGCTTTGCTGCAAATTTTTTTGATTTTTTAACTAAAATCGTGATTGTAAATCAGATTTGTCATTTACTCCCAAACATTCTTTATGAAGTTTAAGTCGGGCCTTTTCGAACCGGGTCTTTTTGGCGTGGCCGTGTCGACGCGGCCGACGCTGGGTCATTCTGGCGTGGTTCAATATCTCTAATTAATAAATTAAATTTATATTTTGTCCAGGTTATCTTTAGATATGAAGGTATAAATCTGCATTATGCAGTAAGGCGCTCGCCACCGCGAACATAAAAAATATGCGGACGAATTTGCTAGTAACCGACTTATCGTGTCTCGCAGTTTTTGGAGGGATCAACCCGACTGCTACTGACAGCGGGGAGATGGATGGATGAATTAGTCTAGCCTACTTATATATAGGACAAGGTTGGACGCTTTTCGCAACGCATATCGACGAGTTTACGCGTTTTCGTAATCATGGTTAATAATTTAAAAATGATTTATCTATCAGGCCGCACAACTATTTTGTTACAGCCTTTTGAGGAAAATAAGATTTATCTCTCTTATAAAAAAAATTAAATTTAACGTAAATGTTCAAAAAACCCTCTTTGCATAGTTCTGAAGAAAATATGATTTGTCTCGTAGAAAAATAAAAATGTATTCTTAAAAAATATTAACGGACATTAAAATTACTTATAATAAAAAATTAAATTTACCGTAACTGTTCAAATAAACCCCCTTCCTGTGCCAAACAGTATCCGAGATTGTCATAAAAACGCCTCCTAACAGTATAAAGCTTGTTAGGGGCTAATATTCCTGAGAGATTTCTCAATATTTAATTGTAATTCTTGATGATTATTAGCCTTACTCTCTTAGAAACCATAAATTTGAAATTTTACGTAACCCCAGAGAAAAAAATTATTTGGCGAGAGGTCAGGATATCGAGCAGGCCATAAGATGGTACCATATCCACTCATAAGCCTATTTGGAAAGGTTGTTAAGGTATTCCCGAACTGCTGTAGTTATGAGCAGGGCAACCATCTTGTTGAAACCAAATGCTGTTAAATCTTGGCCCTGTAATTCTCCTAATTTCTGGAACGATCTGTTGCTGCAAAAGGTCCAAGTATTTAGGACCAGTTAAAGAAACATTGATTACAAATGGGCTAATCATATTTTCACCCAACCCACCACCCTGAATATTTAATTTCTGTGGATATTGGGTTCTAAACTCGAAAAATATATGTAGTTTCCCGACATCAATAACGGATTATAGCAGGGTTGTGCCGATCATGCAATGAAAACGTCGATTCGTCAGTAAAAACAATATTCCTTAAAAAATTTTCATCGTTGTTTGCCATTTCTATTACAGTTTCACAAAACTGCATTATCCTAAAATTATCATCGGGAAAAATTTGGATTTTTCTTCCTACTGACCTCCTGTTCAAATCTACCTGTTCGGCAACAGTTTTTTTATAGAAGTGGTCGGATTTTCCAAAACACTAGCCAATACCATAATTTCTTTCATCTCTCTTTCGTTATTTTCTACTGAGGCCGAATTTCGTTTATAATTTCTATGAGATACACACCCGAATGTCTCAATTTTTTTTATGACGCGGTGTACCGTTGAAACGGTAGGAGCAGACCTATCAGGAAATGTATTTATAAATAATTCTCTAACACCACGCACAGAATTGTCATTATAATACCATTTAATAATTTTAATTTTCTCGGATAGTTCGTATACATCCATATTTTAAAAGAACCTATTTATTTTCTAGTGAACCAAATAATAAAAATGTGTACAAGTACATTACAATAATAGTCCATACGCTAGGTATCATCCCGTGTTTTTGAGAGGTCCACGAGATTTTTTTGTTGCATTATCTTGTCTAAGATGAATATATTCAGTATCATTTGGTTACCACGCCCAAAAATGGCCAGTAAGGTTTTTATACAGGGTGGTCATATATTAAAACTACATAAATATAGAAAATTTCTTTATTTACTCAATAGGTGAGTTTAAATGTGTTTTTATTGTTAAATGAACTTAAAAATATATCTGTAAAATATTTATGGTATTGGTATTATACAAGGTGGTCCAAAAAATAAGTATATAATATAACAAAAAATTCAATAGTTAGAATTAAAAAAAATAATAGGAAATTATGTATCATAAGGATTGGTACACTGAGAAGTAAGGCGACAGCGACAAAAAGAACAACAAGTTAATCCAGCTGCCCGGCAACAACAATTTTTTGTACGTGAACATTTACCACAGTTGCAACTCGGAACTAATTCTTCGGCTGGAGGAAAAATATTGTCCACGGATTTTGGTAAAAGACTATCATTTTCCAGTTTGTATCCAAACAAAAGAGGATCTAAAGATATAGTTTCTTCTTCCAAACAATGGTTTTGGGTATAAACAATAAAAAAGGCCCGCAATATATGGAGTTTTATTGATGAGCTGGTAGGAGGTAACTGCGCTACAGAAAAAGTTTTTCCGTGGTGGTACATCCAATACCTCAATTCATCAAATGAATCTGAAGGGTTGCCTGGGCGAAGCACCTGAATAAGGTACTTTTCTGCACTTTGCACTGAATCTTCAACAACTCTGTCAGATGAGCCTACAAAAGTTATGCTAGTAAGTAAAATGTCATTAAAACAAAACGATATATTTACCTTTAGCAAAACTACTGAGAAATTGGACTGGAGTAGCGCCAAGAGCACTGCGTTTTGTTCCAACTTTGCTTGTATAATCTGCACCAGTAAAATGGAAAAGGGCTGGAAGAACTGTACATAATTCTGAACCGTGAAGTTCAGCCATCAAGTGCAATGGAACATCCTTTCTAGTTGCTCCAACGCCTGCCCTAAACCAAAGTTCCTAAAATAATAAAACACTTATCAAAATGTTTTCAATTATATCTTAAAACAGTTACCTGTATCCCTTCGGCTTTATAAGTCCTGAAATGATGAAGAGCCATAACTAGTATGTCAGTGTCGGAAGATAGTATGTGTATGTTTTTGAATGTATTGTTATATATTCTTTACCATATCTTCTTATTCTCTCTCCAGACTTGGGTGACATTTCTAAATAGCTATCAAATACAAAATCAATTCTATTAATATGCCCCTTCAGTGTACCACTTATCATGTTGCAGAATGCAATAGCAAGATCCTGGAAATTTTTCAAATTTTTCCACTGCACTTTGCGAATACCCATCATAACATCAACCAAGAGACAAAACTTGTCTGAGGTAGGTACTAGAGTGTAGTCCTGAGTATCTAAAACTTTGCTTAGCTCAACAAAAAGACTGGACTTTTGCGTTTCTTTTTTCAAAACTCCTTCATCTTCAAAAAGGAAGTTTTCTTGGGTCAATTCATACCTTAACAGTAATTTCATACTATATCCCCTTTCTTTAGCCAACTCGATTAAACGCTGAGTCTCTCTATTTTGTTTTTGCACAGTTTTATACTGCTTCTGTTGCACAGTTCCCGCTGTTGATTTAAACGATGGAAGCTTAATTCTACTAATAGTGTCAGAAAGGGGTTTGCTTAAATTTTCAAATCTTTCCTTGCGAAATTCTTCGTAAGCTTCACAACCAGTTTCAAACAAGTTTAAAAGAGCTTTGGTGACATCGGGTGGGGTCTGCTCCTGCGTGACTATGTTACGCAGGGCTTGATTTCCTTCCATAAATGGATTTACCCGCTGAGAAATATATTCAATCATTTTTTCAATAACCGATTCTACTCGATCTGTTTTCCCTGGATAATATTCATGATGGTTTCTCAGTTCATAATTATCATTTTTTAAAAATGTCTTTTCCCTGTACAAGTTAGAAATTGCCAAAATTTCATGATACACAAGTTCCCAGGCGGCAACAAAATCCTTTTTACGAGTCGATCCAATGATGCCAGCAGTACTTTTTTTTGACCTATTAATGGTTTGCTCCAAAGCTTGATCGGTTCCAACTGACGTGAAAGATGATTTACTTTGCTTCACGGTAAATTTTCCTTTTTTAAATTCGTTATATACTTCGGGGGCCGTCTTCTCTAGCATTAGCATGTCATGTAGGTAAAGTGAAGACCAACGTGCGTAATTGGTACGATCCATAACGTGAAAAATAGGTTGCAGTTGTTTCACAGTTTGTACATGGAGGCTCCAATCGCCTGTGCGATCGGCTCGGATTAAATTTCCTAATAGGTTAATAAGTGCTAAGACGTTATTCCAATATTGAAACAGATTGGACTCTTTGCATCTTTTGGCAACAAATTGTTTAAATTGTAAAAGAATATTTTCTGAATTATTTTTAAAATCCTTAAATATTGTCTGTGCTTCAACTGCATTTCCCTCAATAAACAAATCTTGTAAAATTTGAAGTGAGGCTAACTCCTGTTCATATTTTGTCAAATCCTGCCCTTTAAAAAAAGATTGCAATTGTAATCTTTGCAAAACTTCACCCAGCAGGAAAAAACCTCTAACAGATCGAGCATAGTTTGTGCCATTAAAAACTTGTTCAGTTGTACCAACACCAAAGGCCCCAACTTCTATTAGTATGCTTTCAGCACCACTAGCACGTAAGTATTTTCCAATGCACGCTAACAATACTTTAATCATATGAAAACTTCCAAGCATTAATGTTATATTTTTAAATTCATTTTCTCGTAACAGGATTATATGCCTGGCAATTCTGTAAACGCCTTCATCGCAAAATACTGGAAGGTTAATTTGATCTAATTGTTGTAATATGTCTTTAAAATTGCAAAGAGCAGTATACACTGTTGAGTAGTCAGTTACAGGATATGGCAAAACTGGTAGAAATCCCACAATTTGATCTTTACGTTTATCTTCAGTAAGGAATGCGTTAAAGGCTGGCCATGAAGGAATCTGCTGATAATTTTTTGTAATGTTTAATTGTCTAGGTGTTTCAGATATGTCCATTCTACTTAAAAACCATGCTAAATCATCAGATCGCAATTGAAAATATGATTCTGGTTGTACTGGGTTCTGATCATCAATCATTCCTGATAAATAGTTATTGGAAAGTGAAATAGGTCCAGGTGTTTTGTAGAACTCTTTCAATACTTGACATTTCAGTTCTTCGCGAAAAGATCGAGTAAAACGACATACATCGGTTTCTGAAATATTTGGTTTGCTATGCAGAATGTCAGATTTATCTTGAAATATAACTGCAACAGTATCATGTGTTCCATTTAGCCCTGATTCAGTGGCTTCGTCATGGTCAAAGTTGTCAAATGCTGCAGTGGTAAATTTAAAATGGTCAAAATGTGATGGAATTGGTACATTGTTTTTACCAGATTCTACAGTAAAAGACGCTAGGTTTGTTCTACATCTTTGAACTTCATCATATGAGATACTCATACCCGTGCGATTTAAGCTCTTAATTAATGCACTACTTTTACAGGTATTGTGAACTGACAACCCTGTCATCGTGTGCAGAGGAGTCCGTTTTTTCCCTCCATGTAAAATAAAATACATTGTTTGAAACAAGACATTTATTTTAAGATATTTGCCTTTAGATACTCCTTTTTTGGAGGTCTTACAAAAGTCTACATCTTCATCACTCTCAGAATCAATGTCATCGTCACCATAAAACTGATTTTCGTTCAAATTAAAAAGTTCTGAAAAAAATGTTAAAAGAGCTGGAGGAATCCGCATATCGTCCCATGAATGCCTTAAATTAGTTTCATCACAGAATTTATCACTAAGATTAAAATTAACATTGTTAAGCGATTTTCTAAGAATTCTTGCGGATTCTTTAATAACATCCTTCGATCTTATTAGTTCTATAACTTCGTTAAGAGTCACGCTTGAGTGAAAAACTAATGTGGGTTTGTTGACTTCCAGTGGAACAGAAAATTGTATTTCATTATCAAAAGTGTCCACTAAATAGTTTTTAATGTCGACGTTTTTAACCGCCGTTTCCAAAGGCAATTGAGAATTTACATCATTACATATTTCAGTCAAAGTAAACGAATCTCCTAACTTAAGACGTGGCATTAAATTGTCTATAACGTTTGACATAACCATTTTCTTTTGTAAATGTTTTTCCTTCTTTAGGTCTTTAAGCTCTAAGTTTCCAGGAATTAGATTTGATTTATATCTTTGATATTTTTGTTCATAGGAGCGTAAGCAATTTGAGTGGTAATAAATATCTGCTGCAAATATAGATTCAATTGTTTTTAAATCAGCTATTTTAGTAAAAACGTGATCCTGAAAATTTAAAGCAATTTCTAGCAATGACTCTGTTCTATTTTTCTCACAAATTCGAAATTTTTTGCAAGTTTTACCTATCCAAATTTTACCACAAATTATACAATTAATTGTATCATCTGACTTAACAATAGATGTCGAAGGTCTACATATAATTTTTGATCTTGTAACCTTATCGTACCTTACTGAAGAATTTCTTTCATCTAAGTCCTTATTTTCATTTTTTTCGTCGTCGATTAATTTTCTTGCCGCCCGTTCTACTTTTGACTTCATCGTATAACTCCGGTAACAAGCGTTGGTCATGTGATAATAAAATAGATCATCCGGCGAAACACTTTTTAATCTTTCAAAAACAATGTCTTTTCGTTCACTAGATGCCCACCGAATCCGCGCACATCCATTACTTTCACTGTTCAATACTTCAGTTTTATTACGTTGCTGACAAATAATGCACAACTGTATATTAAATTTTGCCACAGTGTGCCGTAAAGAAAGTCCAATTTTCTCCATATTTGCAAAGCGCTAATTACTAGTACCGCACCACTAGACAAAACCAAGAAAATTACCTCGAAACCGTTAAAAATACGTTCGTGTGCGCACCACGTGATCGTCTGTAATCGGCCGGCTGATAAAACAGTGTTGCCACGTTTAATATCATATATGTAAAATTGAGAAACATTTACATTTTCATTTGTTTTAAGGTTTGTGAGCTATAACTTAGTTTACATGTACTTAATGCCAAAAATTATCGAATTAGACCTATGTTTACCATGTAAAAGGGCTAAAAAAAAAACGGGTTATTTTTTAGGCTGGTAACCAAAAATTTCTCGTATCTTAAACCTTATAATTGACCTAGAAAGTGAGATATCTCGTGGACTTAAAAAAAATACAGAACGATAGCTAGCGTCTGTATTATAAGGTATTCCAAAAATAAGCTAACTAACATATAAACTATAAAACTAACATATAAATAAACCAACATCGTCTCCCGCCAAACAGCAGACGTATGAACACATCCAAATTCGTCCTCATATTTCCTACGTTCGCAGTGTCGAGCGCTTTACTGCATAAAAAATCGGGGTCTTTATCCATACGTGAAAGAAAATTAATAAATGGTAGTTGTTTGGGGCTGGTCCTCTTGTATATTAAAAATTAGGATTTTTAGTTAATAAAAAGGTTAGGTTAGGTTATGTTAACTATATGGTCGTTGAATCTGTCTCGTTAGCGTTAAGTTAGACTAGGTTTGTCGATAAAACCATCAGTAAAGCTATACAATCACACCTAAATATTTAATATAACATTTTACATTTTACCTTAAAACATATATTTTATCCAAACGTGAAAAAAAAATTAAAATAAATAAAAAAAAGTCAGTTGTTTGGCACCGAAACAGTCGGTGCCGAATCGCTCGGCGCTGAAATTTACTTGGGGTCGAAACGGCCGCGCCGAAACGCCTGCGTCGCACACTGGTCGATTTTTACGGAAACATGGTAAAAAATAGAAACATTAAAAATGTTACTGAGAACAGAGAGAACTTATTTAATAATGATAGTTACACTTATTTAAAATAGTTTTTACTGTATATGATAATGTTTGGAGGAGTATCTTGGACCCCTGGGACTACAAAGACCATTTAGTGAACGTAAAAAATAAAGAGCAAATTTTGAAATGTATTTCCACCCTTAGTTTTAAGTAGCTGTTCTAGTAAATCATTACCTCTTTGTTTATAGTCATTTACGCTTATGTATATTATTTGGGATTATAAAAAATTGTTAAAATCCACATTTATGTACAGGGTGTACTCACAAGATCATTACTAAAAACATAAATCAAATATACTTACTGTCTAGTTATGTGTATCCCTAAAGTAAAACTCTAATTTCTACACATTAGTCTCCATTGTGCAAAATTGATAAGATCCAAATCTACAGAGTGTCGTCACAAAATAAGAATTATTAGTATAAAACAAAAATTTAAAATTACTTATGTCTAGTTATGCCTATTCCCAAAATAAAACATAAATTCTTAAACGATAAATTATGTCATCATTATACATGTGAAAATTATGTAAAATTTTAAATATGCAAATTTACAGGGTATAGTCACAGAATAAGTATTAAAAATATACAATAAAAATACCTACTTAGTTATGTCTCGTTGTACTTCTTGTTGTTGTATTTCTAAAATAAAACTTTAACTCCTAAACATTAGATTTTTCAGCATTGTGTATGTATATTTAAAGTAAATATTATACAAAATATCATTGTAACGTAGAATTGAATATGTGAATATATAATATTTATTGGGTTTTTTATTTTGGATTGTTTGAACTATCATTCACTATTAGAGGCCTAAGTAATTCCAGTGCCTCAGGAAAGAATGTCTTAATCTTTTTTTGTGCTAGTGCTCTTAAACTCAGTATAAAAGGATCCGAGGAGAAAAAAAGTCGATTTATTACATCTTTTAAACTATCAGTTCTCGAAGTCTTCCGGGAAAAATCCTTCCTATATTTTTTTATGTCTTTATTCCGGGCTTCTTGTGCCTCCTTGGATAATTGCCCTATTGGAATAAGCGAGTTAATTATGCCTGATCCGTGAATCAAAACCTTATGCACGGTAACAGGCATAACATACCAGGGATACAAAGATACAAAAAGTTTTGCTGTTTCTAGTGAATATTTTTTGAATTCATCTATATTAATATCAAATCCTGACGACAGAGTTTGCAATAACACATGAAATATTGTAATTATATTAAAATAAATTTTAGTTATTTCTACATCCTCAAAAAATCTCCACGCTGTGTTTCCATTATTGGAACTACCGAAACCTGGCTTCGGTTTGTCTACAATTAGCCCCATCTGAGAACGAAGTTGTTCCTGAATATGTTTCTTTGATTCTAAAACTTTTAACTTATCTTCCGCACCTCTAGCTTGCCACTTGGAAATGCTCGTTTTATAAGCTAAATGTAAAAGACATTCAAAGAAACGTGTCCAGGCGTGTAATGTTGAGAGTCCATATTTCAAATTATTGTCAGCAGTCGATCTTTGAATAACAGCATCAATATTATTGATGTCCCTGGATGTGACCCCACAAATATATGAGTTGAATGAACTATTTGATGTCAGAGCATTGCAAACTTTGTCGTCAATCATTGTGAGATATAGTTCAAAATGTACCGTTATTCTTTTATTATTAAGAATATACTTAAAAGGAACAACTTTGTTTATTTGATCATCCATATTTTTCTTTTCCTGCATAGTCATTTCTATTGTTTCGTGGGCGAATTGTAAGTTAAGTGGCCTAAAAAATTGAGGAGATGAAGATCTTGGATTTTGCCAGATGATGGACTCAAAGTTTCTGGGCTCGTTGCATACCAGTTTAATAGGCACTAAAGATATTATATTCATTACAAATTTTTTTTCTCTACGTTTTTGGACTTTTTGATAAATTAGTTGGACACCCTGTACAGAGGTATTTGGCTTAATTTCGTTTTCAACATTGATTTATTCTATTTAACAAACAAATACAGTGAGACATTCTATAACTAATGATAAATCTTGCATGACATCATTTAAACACAATACATATTAATGCAAAGTTCGATTTTTAGACCCAAGCCGCAATTTAATTTTAAATTTTATAGAAAAAACTGCAAATATCTGCAAAATTTTGTTTTTGGATACTTACGATAAGTAATCATAGAAGTTAAAAAATTATATTAGAAACCGGGATCTGAGGCGGAACATAAACAAAAAGCTTTCTATAATATAGGTTCCTTAAAAAAAAGTTGCAATTTGCAGACATTGAGATTTTGGACTTAAGTTTCCACTACTATCCTACTTATATCTAAAACTTATACATATTTTGTAACTACATACCTTAAGATTTAACATCCACCGAAAATAAGTATCGATCCAGGTAATAACTTTTTTGTAGCAACTATTAAAATTTTACACTTTTTTCAGATTATAGTCTTACAAAGCATTACCTGCTGACATATTTCTGTTTTGACGTCTGCTGTCAGTGAACGACAAATGCTGGAAAGAATTTTTTCACAGCCAACTTGTTGTTTGCAATATTGACTTTAAATTTAGGACATTTTTGGTCATGTTGAGATAAATAAATTTTATGCATTTATGCCGTGATTCCAGGCAAATCGACCAGTGTGCGTCGTGTCGATTGCGCCGAAACATACTAGGCCCTTTTGAACTACTTTAGTTTTATATACCGTGAAACTTTCTCGAAACACTGGTCTAAGAGAGCATAATTTAACACTCAGTACTCTGGTGCTAATACAAACGTAGATATTAACAGAAAATTGAGCATTTTGACTAACTTAAAAGTATATTTGTCATCATTCCTTTGTTAGTGTATTAGTAGGGAGAATAGTTTCCTCAGAAAAAAAACCACACTTTCCCACAGGTTATTCCGATTTACACATTCTCTTCCAAATTCTAATCTTCTTTCGGTGAGATGGACTTAGTTAACAATTCCATTTTTTTTTAACGCGATGGTACAATTCGGATTATAGATGTCTAGTAAAAGTGAAAGATGAATAGTAGAGCAATTTATAACTGCACTAATGAACACATGCTTTATTCATTGTTTTAAGAAATTGCGAATTCAATTGGGCCTGGTGGTGTTATATTTGTTAAGTTGGCTTTACTAGAACAACGTGAAAAATAAAAGAAAAAGGAACAAACTTTGACGTCGTCAATGGTGGGTAAGGCTGTGGATTAAAATGGGTGAACAACTGTGGACTTTGATGAATATAGTAAAACTTGCAGTAGAAGATTTTGAAACATATCGGACTAATCTAAGATTGAGTGAGACTCAATTTAATATACTTTTAGAAAATAGATGTACTGTTTACCGTTTAAATAATGTCCCTAGAAAACAATACCTTAAAAAACTTATTTTAAAAAAGTATGTGTGAACAAAATGTAAGTCGTTTCAAATTTGCACCAAAATAAACTAAATAATGTCTTGCGAGGATTGGATTAGATCTTGGGTACCGTTATTATGAGGTATAAAAACTAAAAAAAAAAAAAAAGATATTGAACCCGCAAATATAAGTGAAATTGAAACTTGAAATATCTGGGGTAATGTTTTAATGTCGAAAAATTTTTCTCCGATTACATACATATTAAAATAAATTAACATTGTATTTCAGAAAACGGCAAAATAGGTCATTTTGCTTGAGTTTGACTATCTTGGTATCGATATGGTAATTTTAAAGTGACGTAACTAATATGGTTGGGTCACCCATGACCCATTCAAATTTTAAAGAATCTAATAACGATTTTATTTTTCTCATATAAATGATTATCTTTATAGTTATCTAACATTAATACACATTTTTCATAAATAAAATGTATTTAATTTTCCACAAAATGTCTCTTTACCGCCTTGCATTGATCCTTTGTTTACGTAACTGCACAATTTGAAATGGTAAATCGTTCCCATGTCTTTGTATTTCTGCAACGCGTGAACCCTTTTGAATCCATTTTTTAACCAAAATGTAATTTAAATTGCCTATACATAACACACTTTTTTGAGGTCGTACGTGCAGGAAGTTTTTTTTAATACGTAGGTACCTTTTCATCTTACTTTGAACTTGACTAAAACTTGTCGCTGAGTTTTCGCTTTTTCCGTGCAGTTCCCCCTTAAAGAGAAAGTGAATGCCCAGTGTGTCGCTTGGAAGAGCACTTAGGAGGGGAGGAGATACTTTTATGCGTGATACTGAGTAACGGCAACTCGCTGATAAATTACATTATATTATATTAATATGGCTCTAGGTGATAATTGACACAACAATACCAGTTAACGGTTAAAACAATGAATGGTTTTATGAGGCTGTACTAATATCTGGTTTAAAACTAAATAAATAATAATTTCATATATGCCGTTGCTGTATGTCTAGGCACCATAGAAATACATATAATAAATAGAGTAGGATTAATTTAGGAGCAGTTATTACCTTTATTACTTTGAACTGCATGGCCATGTACATAAAATTTGAGAGACGAAAATTACACAGCGTCTGTAGTTACTGGTTAATCACGTTCAAGAAATTAATGTAAAATATAAGAATAGGAAGCCATGTTGATTTCCCTCGTACAAGGGAAGCATTGTAATCGTGAAAAAATTACTCTCCGAGATTTTTTTAGATCATTATGTTTCAGGGTCGCTAGATGCAACAAAACATGGCTTTTAAGTTTCGTCGGTCTCTCTGTTCGGAGCAAAGCTAAAAACTACTTATCTGATCGACTTTAAATGTTAATCAAAAACTAATAGTCATATATGCTAATATTTTGATAAAATCCAATATGGCAAAACAAAATGGCGATCTAGTGAAATGTTAAAAAAAATATTAAAGAAAAACTGCTTATCCAATTTATCTGTAATTTTACACAAAAATCAAGTGTTATGTAGGAATTTTGGTACGAATCCAAGATAGCGGAACAAAATAGCGGCTTATTAAAACAAATTAAAATTCGGCCTAAAAACAACTTCATGGACTGATTTCAAATTGTGTCCTTTAACTAATTATGGTATAGAGATGAACTAGTACTAAAACTAAGGTACTAATTCAAGATGGCTGAACAAAATGGCGGCCAAATAAAATGTTTGTAATCGTGAAACATCACCCTCTCAGGATTTACATATCGTCACATTTCAGCATCCCTAGATGCCAAAAAATATATTTTATTAGTTCCGTCGGTCCGTCTCTCGGTTTGTTTGTCTGTCATGTTTGTCTGTCTGTTCGCGGCATAGCTTTAAAACTATTTATCAGATTGGCTTCAAATTTTAGTCATATGGGGACCAGGTAATATTTGGTATAAAATTACTGTTTCTCGAAAAAACTGTATTTTTTACATTTTGAATGTTAACTTAGACAAACTATTAAAAAATAAAAAAATGGATTGCTTTAGTAAACTGATCTCAAAAAACTAAGTATATTTTTAACGTACTCGGGACTTTAATGTCTTAAATTTTTCTTAAAAAGCAACTTCTTTTAATCTGTAATACGAAATAAAAATGGAGTTTCTTTGTCTTTTATAGTAACCGTTTACAAGGGCTTTACTTTGACCAAAAGACAATGTACAGGGTATGTAAATATGTCTTTAAACCTATTTATAACAAAATTGAGTTATATTTTTGCAAAACTTAGAAAACAAAATGGCGATGTAATGAAATGTTAAAAAAATATTACTAAATACTACTTATCCAATTTATCTGTAATTTTACACAACATTTTTGTTTTATTATTTGATAGACCTAGGTATAACGTTGGAGTGTGCCTACATTCACACACACAAACCCAGAAAATATTTATTCTCCAACATTAAACAGATAATTTATTAAATTTGGCAACAGTCACTCAGAACAAAGTCGAATATTAACTTCGAGAGCAAAAAAATGTTTTTGTTTATTAAAAACCTCACTACGGATTAAAACTAATCGATCTTAGCTCTACTACTTAAGAGTTCAAAAGTTCAGTAAATATAGAGCCTATAATTATGGCTATATCACTGCGAACAAAGAGCGTTTAACGTCACAATAAAATATTGTCTTAATTATTTAGTATCTGAGACAAATAACATAGATCTACAATGATTACGGACTTCTTTAATACCACAGGCTATACTAGAGCTACGCCATTATGCGGTTGAAGAAATAACAAAGAAAACTGTACTCACAACTTCCTGTCAGCTGGGGCCTATCGTCGTCTAGTTTGATTTCTTTTTCGGCACTATCGCACTGCGCATGCGACGTTGCCGCGCTCTAGTAATTATCCTTGATTGACTTGGGTCCACTTCACTACCCTCTATTAAATTTAATAAAACGCGCGTTCCTTTTTTACATTTAATATCAAATAATAAACTATAATCTATTAACACTAACACTAGCTTAACCTTATTTAACAAAAATAATAATTTATTTTATTTTTTTATACGGCTTTAATATTTTAATTACAACTCAAAAATAGTTGAAGTGAGTGGTTTAAGATTAACTATATTGTGAGTACCCAAAGAAATATTTGCTACCGGGTTAACAATCTCATGGGCATTAGGACCAGTAATTTTATGAATTACGAAAGAACCCTCAAATAACAAAAAAAAACCTTTTAATCTTTCGGTTTTTCGCCTACGACAATTTATGGCTTCGCAGTAGAACCTGATCTCCACACTGAAACTTGGGTGTTCTACTAACCGAGTGGAGAGATTGCCGTTTTAGCGCCCTTGATCTTAAATTTTGTCGAGACAACATTATAACATTACCATGTAGTTTATACAATTCTGGATACTTTACGTATTTAACTAACGGATTGGAGGAAGTATCCCCAAAATGTAATTCGATAGGTGTATAACCCGTACGTTCTTTAATGTACTATTTGAATATTTTTCATTGTCCCTTAGATAGAATGCTAATTTCGAATGCTGAGAGTGACAATCGGATCAGAGCATCCTCCCAATCTCGTCGTTAACGCGTTCAGACATATTTCCCACAGGGAAGTATGCAAAACACGTATGTCTAGTCCTTTCAGTCGATTTATTCAAATTTTATTTTGGAACTGAGTTCCATGATCCGATAATACTGCTTTGAGTTTACCTACTTCTTCGAAATGCTTAGTTATCCAAATTTTTAACACCGCAATTTCTGTGGTTTTTTTAGAGGACATAATTTAACATGCTTCCTAAAAGTATCCACTGTTACCAATTGTTGAGACACACCCCCCCTAGAAACCGCAAGAGGTCTAAGCAGCTAAGATCATTAGGCGCGTCGACTATTACTGAATGCATCTTGCCGGCTAGTCTTACCGATGCTTTAGTCTTCGGACATAGCTCGTATTTTGCTGCAACCTTTCGAATGGATTGGTAGTAATATCGAAATAATGCTAGCCAACATTTTTTTAGCCCAAAATGTCCATTACTCAAATGTTCAAAATTTATCAAATCCACCACCATTACCTCAGGTGATCCCTCTCCTAAACAAGATATCATTTAATCTTTTTTGGCTTTTTCGCAAATGAATAAAAATATTTAACTTTAAATTAATTGAAGCAAATATTTAATATAATTACATACCTCAACATGTAGACTAGTCTGTCTACGGAATGTTTCGATACATAATATAAACAATATTATTTAAGCAAGCATATATTTTGGGTTTCTGCGAGAATTCCGTGAACTATGAGTTTCTTTGATATATTGTTTATATTATGTATCGAAACATTCCGTAGACAGACTAGTCTACATGTTGAGGTATGTAATTATATTAAATATTTGCTTCAATTAATTTAAAGTTAAATATTTTTATTCAGTTGCGAAAAAGCCAAAAAAGATTTTTGTCAATCTAAACGCAACAAATAATCTGAACACATTTAAAAAAAAAAGATATCATTTGCAATAACATACCGGTTTTTGATAGAGTATGGAGGACGCTGCTGATTCTAGGTTGGGGAAATTTACATATTATATCTACCCTAGACGGATTAATTTCGATACCAAAAGTTGTAATAATATGACCCAAAAACCGCACTCCGTATTTGCCAATAGCCGGCAGTTAAATCAATCAGTGTATATACTCTATTAAGAGGTAAATTCAAAAATGTAGGCACAATATGATTTTTCACCACTCTTGCATCAATACACACTCGAACCATCTTTCTTTCGCACAGTGACAAGTTGACTTACATACTCGGTGTATGCCTGTTCAATCACCCCGCCCACCCCATTCAATCATTTGCCTTTTTATCTCTTTCCTACATATTTTAGGAATTGGATACGATTCAATATAAAAAGGAGAGTAATCATGTAATTGAATTTCATGTTTAGACTCGTTTGTTCTGCCCTGTTTTTTCGAGAATACATGTTCATGTTTTTAACAACAAATTGAAAAGTTTTCTCCTGTATTCATCATCAAATATTTCGGCCTTACTAGCAGCCAATTCGATCTGGCTTTTAGAATAGCAGCCTTATGTTGTTTTTGTTACGACGATATTGTGGGTTTCTGCGAGAATTTCGTGAACTATGAGTTTCTTTGATATATCCTGAGGACCAGTCAATTTAATTACGTTGTTTCCGATCAAAATATCCTATAAGCTTTCTCTTTTTAAAATCTATACTTACAGCATAATCAGTCATCCAGTCACACACAAGAATAATGCCACGAACCAATGTTGGTACTACATGGATATTCAAACTCAATCTGATCATCCACTCTAAAACACAAATATACCTGTTCCTTAACTGTTTGACTATTATCTCCTAATGCTCCAGTCAAAGTTAAATTCGCTGGCAAAACTTTATTCTAAAAATATGTTTCATCTGTGTTAAAGACGGTTTTTGTTTTAACTACGTAGAAGTGGTACCTAGTTCTACAAAACAATAAAAGTAAATTTTATTGTTTTCTGATTTTCACAAAAACAAAAGATAATTCATTTTGTTATAGGTGCAGTGATATTTTCACATACCCTGTATATTGAAATTTGGTCAATCTAAACCCTATATAGATGATTATCATAAAAGACAAGGCAACACCATTTTTATTCTCGTATTGCAGATAAATAAATTTTGTTATAAGAAAGCTACAACTTGAAGTTTCGGGTTCGCTAAAGATGTGCTTTAAGTTTTTGGAATTAATTTATTTCAGACCCCCTCTAGGTATAGTAGCTTAGCGAGCTTTTTGATCTACAGACCTGTCATGATGAAGTAGGAAAAATTCCCTTCACCTATGAGATTTTTTTTAATAACTGGTAATAAACGTTATTTATTTCAACTGCTAAATTTGACACTTTTTCGAAAAAGGAAAGTGTTGTTCCTTTTTTGATTTTATAGCTATATATAAAATTTCAACGCTATCGGTTGACGTCATTTTGTTGGGAAAACAAAAATGTGTTGTGGTAAACATAGCACTTCCCCATATACAGTATGTACATCAATGGTTTTTTTTAAGTTGAGGTTTATAGCTAAAATATATATTTTGTCGTGTTTTGCAATTTTTGTAAAATATGTATAATTTCTTTATTAAAATTTATCGCTTTACAGCCCGAAAAAAAATCTAATAAAACTTCAAGTTTGTTTTTAGGGAGCTTTTTTATCGTCTTTGATTAATCTATTATAAAGAAAAAAAAATGATTATATATAGAAAAAAAAAGAAAATAAATTTGCCCTCTTTTACGCTTTTTTTTTTAAAGCTGAGAGTTATGGAAATAAGAAAATATTTGCATTTTTAAGCGACTCTTGTATCCACTAGGGCTACCCAGTATTGTGGAAAAAAGTTTGTATATACAAATACTAACTCCTTTGAAAAAACTTTTCGTTTTTTGGAACATTGAACAATGAAAAAAAAATGTGTTAATATAATTAAAAGTTTTAAAAATTGACGCGTTTCACGTTAGTTAACAAAAGCTGAACGCTCTTGAAATATTTTCCAGAACTACCTTGCATAATTGGATAAATGTCTCTAAATACAAAATAAATTGATGCATTTCACTGTTTTCTAAACGCCCTTTAAATATTTTTTAGGACTACCCTGTATAATTGAAACAAACAACATATACAAAAAATAAAATAAATTTGTCGTGTATCACTGTTTTCTAAGCAAGTTAAAAGCTTCTGAAAATTATTCATTTTCAGGTTGCTGTTTTACCACCCTGTATAGTTCAAAAAAATATATAAAGAAAAACATTTTCACATTCTTACCGTTTTGTTGGCACCTAAAATCTAATCCCCGCGAGAAACTGAGCTATTCTATTTCTCGAGAAAATTTAAAAGAATCGGTTAGACCATTCTCAAATTATCGTTCTGGCAAAGTTTGTTCACATGCGCACACATCCGTACAGATATGTTTTTTTTTTCTATATAATATATTAATAATACAATATTTAGCTAAGCACTACATGCAAAGTTTATCCACTTTTCACAATTTAATGTAACTTATTTATAAAGTCTATATATATATATATATATATATATATATATATATATATATGTATATATATATATACATGTATATATATTTACTTTTTAATCAAAACAAAACTGAAAAATAGTTTACGTAAACAACTGAGTGACTTCCTCACTCTATTAAAAAAAGTACCGTGGTAGAATAATTTAGGTTTACTTACATTTGGCATAAATTAAAAAAAGAATACAAAAATTCAAGTTACAACAATTGCAGTTGAATTTTGATATAAAAATATAAAATCAAAAAGGGAACAGTATTTTCTTCTATCATCTTTCAAATTGAAAATCATTTTTTGAAAAAAATTAAATTTAACAGGTAAGATAATTCAGATGTGTTACTTTTTATTGTCATTTTGCACTATTTTTCATGCAAAATATTCTATAAACTCAATTAGTTTTTCAAATTTTAAAAAATTCTCATATTATGAAGACGTTGCACTCTATATTGCAAAGGTTGCAATTGAAAGCATAAAAATATAAAACTTAGCGATCAAAATAAAAAATATCATATACATAGCAGGTTATCCTAGGGGTGGCCTGTCTGGGCGGAAATTCACGAGTTACTCCTATATAAACACAACTCTAAGATTTTTATCTAATATATTTTTTTACGGTTTTCATTTGTGTGTAAGTAGCTGTAGTCTGAAATGAAGGAGTGATTGCCTATAGTGTTTTAACTCCCTTAGGTTTCTTATTTTAAGTTTTAAAAAACCTTTTTTTAAAGAACGTTGTGTAGTTAAATTTATAGCTTGGAAATTTTTATGTACGTCTGGTGTATATGTCGGTCCGAATGGCGACTGCCTCCATTTGAACACAGAACAGAAAGATTTGAAAATACCTGTTCTTTTCGGAGCAATAAGACTAAACAGATGTATTCATTTTTATTAGGTGTGGCAACGTAAAAATAATAAAAATATATCATTAATTAAATTGTTATGAGAATTACCTTGATGCGCGAATTACAGACATAAAATAGATTTTTGTGACTATTTCACTACAGTACTTTATACCAAAAATCTTTTACGTTTGTTGGATCTTTTACAGAAGATAGTAAAGTTGATTTTGAAATGCGTAAGAGGCCAACAAAATCGCTAAAAAACTGAGGAATGCTTCAAAATCTGAAAATTCTTTAAAAAATAATTTAAAATATAATTAAAAATTACTCTTCATAAATCGTTTTTTCTTCTAGTTTCTAGATTTTAAATAATTAAAAATTAATCTTCTATTACAAAATTTAATATCAACCTTTCAATGTCAATATTATATGGTGTGTTAACAAATTAGGAATAGTTTTTCTAATTTTTATATCACGAGATAAACGAGAGGAGGCGAGACGAGAGAACAGAGGTTTTCTCTCGTGTCGGGGTATTCTCGACGAGACGAGAGGGCACTTTTTCCTTGTGTCACGAGATGAGACTAGAGAAGGCCTTCCCTCGTCTCATCTCGTTTCGTGGCATCACTATATATGCCCAGTCGTTATCAACGCAAATAAAAACTTTAGAATTATGATATGGCTGCACTAAAGGTTAAAATGTCTACTTGTTAAAGGGTTTTCTCTTAGAAGTCTTCCAGTTTTTGATATCACTCACGATTGTCAAAATTGGACGTTTTTCTTTTAATAGCTTCTTTCTTTTTTCTCGGTGTTTTATATATAAAATTAAAGAGATATTAACGATAATTTTATTCATTATACTGAGCATGTTCGTTTGCATATATGCAAAAAAGATATCAATTTCTAAATTCAATGAAAACGAATCACGAAGAGCATCAACTCTATTATGTGCGCTCTCTGCCGTATATTCTAAGTTTATAAGTAAAATCTGATTTTCTCATATCGTAGCCACGAATTTCCCATTTCCCAAATAATGTTATATTTTTAAAAATTAATATTTATTTTTATTTGCAATTTCATATAATGTTGCTTATTCATTACAATAACCAAAACATAGAAAGGGCTTTTTGGTATGACGACTAGGTTCTTTTAGATTTAATTTCAACTGAATATTCAACTCCTAGATTATTATTTATTTGGAATTTCTTGTTTATTCACAGTAGACAGTGTCTGTCTAAAGCAAAAAAAAAACATAGCAATGAAATATATAACTAATTCCAATCTCAACTGGGTAATAGTATGTTATTTTATAACAACATGCCTTGCAAGTATCGTCTATACTAGGACAATGAATTTTCACTATATGAATCATAGCTTTATATAACAATCAATATTGGTGAATTTTCCTCTGGTGTTTCCTTATATTTCGAGGCATTTATTTATTTATTTTTGAAGTCGCTTTTATTTTGTAGATGTGACATTTCAAGATTACTATATTCACGTTTCTTTTGTTCGATCTGAATCGATGTTTTCAAATTTACTTTTACAATTTTGGATTTACCGCTAATTTTCACACTTCATTTTTGACTGACCACTTCCATTATTTTTTCGGATTGTCAAATATCCTTTGTAACGATATTTCGATATAAAGTTGAAGTATGTGAAACACCTTCTGTTGATGCTGAATTATAACAGTTTTCGTAATTTGATATTATGGTTTTTCCTACGTAGTCGACTGTTTTGTTTAAAAGCCAAAATTTGACATTTTTAAAGAAACCTAAATTTTTGCCCAGTTATCTTTGGCCTTGCCAGAATTATTTGTTTAAAGCTTTTGGAATTCACCTCCTAAATTTTGGTATATCTAACATAACATGAGTTACAAAATCTCTGATTTTTTGAGTTAAGAGAAACGTAATAAATTATCCCGTCCAGTCTAGAGATTTCTTTCTTTGATCAGGTACTGCTAGAACGCGTTTTTTTCTGTCCCTGAAATGATTTACTCAGGTTAGATAATATTTTCATATTATTAATTTTTCATAGTTTAACTTGGAGGTGTTTGATAAAATACGTTGTTTTACTTGATTCATATGTTTAAATTATTAACTTATTAATCATAGCCTTTTTTTCCTCTGGTGTTTTCATTACATTTCTGGGACATTTACTTATTTACTGTTGAAGTGGCTTCTATTTTTTTTAGTTCACGATTCTTTTGTTCGATCTGAATCGATGTTTTCAAATTCACTTTTAGAATTTTGGATTTACCCCGAATTTTTACACAAGATACGTTGTTTTATTTGATTCATACGTTTAAACTATTAACTTATTTAACATTGAATTATTTGAACTAGGATTTGAACTTTAAATAATTTAATATTAATTAATGATATGAAGGTTATTAATACATATGAACTATAGTCGACTATACTGCCGTCCAAAATTAAAAAGCGGTATTTGCAAAAATGGTAAAACCGAGAAAAATGACTTTAAAGTTTTTTGCGTGGACCTAACATTTAGAGATATTTTTTTGGCACAAAAACTGTAATTTATAACTAAGTACTCATTAATTTAGTTGTTTATATATAAAAATTTAAATGTAATAACGAATTATAGGAAAAAAGTCAGATACCGCTTTTTAACTATGTAAGGAGATAAAATAAATAAATTGTTTCCAAATACAACTGCGGTATTTGAATATTTTTTAATGGGTATTATTGGGTATTTGTTTTTGATTTATTTTTTTGACAAGTTTGTGTTTGTAGGTATATAAAAAGGCATTTTTAAAAACAATTTTTATTCAGGTACAGTCAGGTACACACTTTTTTTATAATATAGGTAATCAGATTACACTTAGAAACATTTGGTAAATAATAACAATAAACACATTTTAAAAATTAAAAAAAAAATTAATCGGACATTTCTTCGTCATTGTTTAAGGGCGGAAGATTTTCCCAAAAATGCTTTCTGTTTTGTGGCAAAATGTGATTAAGCTGCTTAAGAATATTATCCCTTTTATCCTTAGGAAAGCCACGAGGACCTTGCATACAGGGAACAGATTTTAACAAAGAAGTTTTTTTCATTTTTTTATTCATGAGGAAGTCTAGAATTTTGGATGGTTTATCAAAGTCATTTTTATATTGCAACGTAAATTTTCCACGCTCAGCTACCACTTCGACAATGTCTGATAAGTAGGGGCGACCTTCCTCATTATTTTTTAATTTTTGCTGGGATGTAAAATTTTCCCATTTAAAAAAATCATCATAATTCATATTTTTAACGTATACTTTTCCACTACAAGCGTTTGCAACTGATTCAACAAAATCGTTAAAGTCATAAATTTTTTGTTTTCTTTTCATGGATACTTCCACCTGATGGTGGAAGCTGTCCGCGGACATAAAAGTATGTCCGGGCTCAAAATACCTGAATGTAATTGTTTTCGCAGATGTCATTTGAATTTATAACTTTAACCAAAAAGCTGAAGAGGGACCAATTTTTGTTTTGGCTAGCGCAATTGTCGAGCCATACTATAATGTGTTCAGCATCCCTATTAAAAATAAAAAAAGAGTTAAATGCACTGATTAAGTCTTCTTTAGACCTTTTGCTTATGGCTTCATGCCAGACAACAGCAAAGACCTTGTTGGTTAAAGAGATTTTCCTCAGAGGAACAAATGTTTCATTGTAAGCAATTAATCGCTTAAGGAAAATAGCGTTCTTAAACATTTCCATCCTTGGTAACATTGTAATTTTCTGAAGGTCTGCAGATACGCATACGGTGTTCATGTCAAACTCTTGCTGTGCCTGTTCCTTGTATGCCCTCCTGGATTTTTTAGCTCGTGTTATGTGTTTTTTCCATGTTTTACAATTTAAGCAGGTTTCATCAAAATTTAACTATGTATGTCCATGTAATTTAAATCCTTGACAGATATCACACTCTTCATGGCCCAATTTGGTAAACGATATATGTTTTGCCTTTACTTTTTTTCTGTACGTTTCGTATGATATTTTACTATCTGGATATTTTTCTTGGTAATCTTTGTACATAAGCGTAATTAAAATATCACTACTAAGATACCTCACATTTGGGGCGTGTTCCCTTCTGTAGTGGGACACTTCCGGATGAAATGACTCAATGTGCAAATTGATATCAACTTCGTTAATTTTTTTAGAGGAAGGTTGGCCCGTACGTTTATGTGGAAGTGCTGTTAGTCTTCCTTTGGGTGTTTTAGACAAGACGTCATGAAGAACTCTATCGTTGGCTTTTTTATAGCCCAAGGTGGTAAGAAAGAAAACTTTGCAAACTTGCACCACTTCACCCTGGTTGTCTTTTAAGCAATACTTAAAAGTATTTTGTTTTCTTGAATTTTCTACTGATCTTCTTTTAACTGTTAAACGTTGGCAACTATTAAGCATAAAATTTTTTCTTTCAATTTTTGAGAGCTCCCAGAAGTTTTTGTTTAATAATATTCTGTGCTCAGAAGAAAATGAAGAACAGCCTTTTTTACAGTTTATATTGCACCCTGGTAGCACTGGATGTTTCTTAGCAATATCTTGCAATTTTAACAATTTGCGAGTCTTTAAATCTAGATCATATTTTTCTTCTTCCGGGAGTTTTCTTGTGTTGTATCATTAGTATTATTATTAGGGTCAGTGGTTGTACTTGTAGTGTTTCTTTCGCGCTTACGTTTACCCAAATAAGCCAAAGGTATATCCTCGCTCCCCAAATCACTGCCCTCAAAGGTGCTAATTTCTTTATTGTTGCTAGGTTAGGTTAGGTCAGTATTTTCTAAAAATAAATAATTTTTTTTAATAAAAAACGAACCGCCTTCAAAAAAAAAATATATGAACTAAAAAGTAAAAAATAATTAAAATATTAAATATTATTTGTTCCTGCAAAATTTCATCTATTTATATTCGTCGCCGCCTGGCCGATGCGATTTTTTAAGTCGCCCCCCAGGCCGATGCGATTTTTGAAGTCGACACCAATTCAAATAATACTTAGATAATTGATATGGTTATATTAAGTATTGATTGAATTGGACGTCGACTTCAAAATTCGTATCGGCCAGGGGGCGACTTAAAAAATCGCATCGGCCAGGCGGCGACGAATATAGATGAAATTTTGCAGGAACAAATAATATTTAATATTTTAATTATTTTTTACTTTTTAGTTCATATATTTTTTTTTTGAAGGCGGTTCATTTTTTATTAAAAAAAATTATTTTTACATTTTTAGTTGCTACTTCGTTTTTATTTGTTCAATACTTGGTTAGAAATATACATAGGTACTCGCTTCCGCTAAGTAATATTATACATCGCAGACGAATTTAGAAGCTATTTTTCAAGTCGGTTAACAACGATCATATTTTATATTTTAACCCCCTCCCCCCATCTTTAACTGCCGGAAGAATGTACGTGAAGAAACTTGATAATATATATAAAACCGTATATCACTTGATTTTTTTCTACATTCCAATTCATTCCCCCACCCCCTTCTCACGCTTCTCACCCCTTCCAATTTTTTCTATTAAGACAATCATCCTTAAAATGACATTTTTTGGGTTTTTTTCAAAAACCGTAATTTGTAACCAGTTTACCCCCTTTTACCCCCACTCCCCCTTTTCACCCCCCCCTTCAATATTTTTATCAAGACTTCAACTCATCCTAAAAAACACAAAACATGTAATTTTTTGTGTTTTTTTCAAAAACCGTGTTTTTTTAACCAATTAACCCTTTTTTACCCCCCCTCACCCTTCTCAACCCCCTCCAATTTTCTTATTAAGACGTTAAATCATGAAATGCTAAAATTACGAAACCAACCATTCTTAAAATGACATATTTTTGTGTTTTTTTTTCAAAAACCGTAATTTTTTATCCATTAACCCCCTTTTACTCTCCTTTAACCCTTTTCACCACCTCCATTTTTTTAAAAATAAGATGTCCAATCATAAAACGCCAAAAATTGTGCAATTAACCATTCTTAAAATGGCATATTTTTTTCGTTTTTTTCCAAAAACCTATTTTTTTACCAATTAACCCCTTTTTACCCCCACTCCTTTGAAGTTTCGCTTTAAAAAAAATACGGGACCAATATGGAGAACTCCTGCCGCACAAAATAAGCCCAAGAACACTAAATTCGGTCAAGGCGTTCCGAAAAAATTGGCAAATATACATATAAAACGAAACAAAATTTACAAATTAACCCCTTTTTACCCCCACCCTTTTTGAATTTTTTAGTAAAAAAAAATGGGACCAACTTCGAGAACAGCCGCACAAAATGAGCCCCAGAACGCTAAAATCGGTCGAAGCGTTCCGGAGAAAATCGCGAACATACATAAAAAAAAAAAAAAATACATACCAGACGAACTTAGAACCTCCTTCTTTTTGAAGTCGGTTAAAAAAAACAAAATGGTTTAAACAAACTTGTCCTAGTTTCTAGTTTACTTATAATTTATGAAAATCTAAATGGTTACTTACCCACTGTTTCTAAAGATGTAAAATGTGCAGGCTGACAGACAGAATTTTCATTAATTAAAATATTTTCTTGGCATATATTATTATTTTCGTTTAACAATTTCTCATTATCTTGTAACCAAGTTTCAACTTTGCTATTGGAAATTAAGCAGGAGGAATCGAGTTTAATAAACTTTTGTGCAGGTTGGCTACACTTTGCTGGCTGCAATTCATGCAATATGTATTCCGAACTAACGTATGAATTTTCCGAAAGGGTGTCATTGACTTGATGTATGCTGTTTCTAAAAAATATAGTTTTTAATACCTTATATTTTACATTAGGAAAGTATTAAACCAAAGATAAAAACATTTTTAAGAACATATAAAGTATATTCGGGGTTTATTATTAATTTAATTTTTATTTTTTATAAAGATATCAAGACATTATTTCTAATAAACAACAAAAAAAGCATAAAAAAGTTAATTCATGAAGAAAATACTTACGGGTTTATCAGTACCGAACCAATAGGGTCTTCATCTTCATCCCAAAATTGTGTTTCCTCTTTATCCTTTTTTTGAGAAGCTAATAATAGCATTAATTTTGTTCTATTATGTGTCATTATAAAATATAAATACCAATTTTAAATAATATTACTTATAAACAATAATATACAAAGACACTTCACTAAGTAATAAAACAAGAAACAAGACGATGTTGTATCTGCAGAGACTGGTCAGATAATAAAGCCCAATCCAAACGCAAAACGCGGTATTGCATCATACACAGTCAAACCGCGGTATCTGCATTAACCGTTGGTGCATTTACCGCGTTTTTACTAAGCAGCTACCATATACTGCATTTAGATTAAGGAAGGGTCAATATTTTGCAAATACGGCAAATAATTTTTATCAATTTTACCCTTTAAATATGAAAATACCGCATTTTTGTGTTGTAAGCTAATAAACGACGTTATCAAGTATCCATTGCCGCAAAAATCTCGATTTTGAATTTTTGTGCAAATACCGCTTTTTAATTGTGGACGGCAGTATAGGGGTCTTATAATTTTCTTTTGTATAGTGAAAGGTGTTTATATTGATTTCCATTTTGTTGAATCTAGCTACTTCAAACTGTACATTTTGTTTACATTATATAAGACGTAATGAGATAAAAAATTGCCCTATATTTGTATTTAACTTGCCTGCACTCACCTATGTTTGTATCAGATTTTTTTCATGAACTAGATCAAGCTAAAATATATACCTAATACTCTGTCTTTGGGTTTCCCGTTTATCCAATTAAATAAAAAAAGCAACTATTCTATTTAACTATTTCGATTAGTAATGTTTAAGATTACATACAAAATAGCAAGTCTAAAACAAACAAAGTCTAATACAAAAAGCTGCTGTACGCCGAGTGTCATAAAAATATCTGGCACAAGAACCCTCAAACAGCTACCATTTTTTAAAAAATTGACCTGCTTTTTAATTGTATTGAAGTTCAGCCTAAAAATGGTTCTGCTTCCGGACTATTCGTTTAAGAATACTAATTAAAAATGATCTATCCATTACTTTCGACAAATTTAAACATCGTTTTTTTCACAAAACGGAAGTTGTTTGTTATATGAATTACCATATTATTTAATTAAATTACTTACTGGGCAATTCACAAATGAATGCAGCGACTTCTGGTCCACCACAAGGCAGGGCTCTCCACAAAAAGTCCGCAGCGGGATCCATTACGGCACACAACGATTGACTGTCTCCTGCAGGCAAGAATTCTTGCCAGTGACCTTCTCCAGATAAGGGACGAAAATCTCTGTAATTAAAATGATTAAGTGGTAAAAGAAATCCATTTTGGGTCCATATTGGTCAGAAAAAACGTGAGTAAACCCTATTTTTAGCAATATGTTTGTTTAGTTGATTATTTTCACAATTTCAAGAAAACTAAAATATTTCGAAAACCTTCTAAGTCAGGTATAAATAACCCTTAATAAACGTATTACAAATTGTAATAAAAAATTCAAATAAGCAATAAAGTGCAGGTTACTTTAATCAAAAATACCTAACGTTAAAAAATTAAAGGAAGGCAGAATTCATGGCATATTTGTTTCTTGCGCATTTCTTAGTTCTGCTTAATTTTATACGTCCTTGATTCTATATATGATCAACCTTTTCGATGTATATAAAAAAAGTTCCCATCGCTAATCCTGACAACGTCTTGTCGTAGTCTTTTAGAATAATAATCGGTCGATTATAATGATTTTGTGAGTTTTTTATCAGTTAGTTGGCTTCGATGCAGTGGGTAGTAGCTGCTCCTTCGTACATCTAGCTGCTCCTTCGTGCATCATGCGACTAGTCGACAAAATAATGTCGGCGGTCAAAGGCAGGTTTTTTTATAATATTACAAAGGGCTAACGCATAAATTAGTGTAAAATGGCGTTCTTTGTTTGATTTTTACCTTTTTATTTCGAATTATAGTACTAAACG
This sequence comes from Kuschelorhynchus macadamiae, assembly GCA_030620095.1. Lineage (NCBI taxonomy): Eukaryota > Metazoa > Arthropoda > Insecta > Coleoptera > Curculionidae > Kuschelorhynchus > Kuschelorhynchus macadamiae. The sequence goes on from JAUTXW010005441.1 coordinate 1,510,868, forward strand.
TCATTTTTTCTTTGTTAAAGCAACATTAAAAAATTATTAAATCCTATTCTGATGTTGGAGAAGTTAGTAAAATAAAACGTATTAAGCAAGTAAAATTGAATTTAATGTGAGTATACGCTTCTGCTTTCTTTATAATATGTTGTTACTCGTACTTTGTTTATAATGGTTGTCATGGAAAGTAGTACCCATGAAATTACCTTGAAACTGTACCTATTTTTTATTTAAATTGATAGTTCTTATACATGTTTTTTTCTTAAATTTCGTTTTAAATTATATAAACTTCCGGACATTCAAAAGGAATACGAGACATTTGTAAATAAATTTCCGACCTGTATATCTTGAGAACCAGAGTTGGGATTTTTGGCCTTATTTTTCAAAATTCTTCGAAAATGAACCGAGTAATATTAATTTCAGCTACTTGTACAAATATTCTTTACAGGGTGATAAATAAGAACCTTACATTTTTGAAAAATTTAAAAGGTTCCGAGAATCCGGGATTGGCTTGGTATTTTTTTTAAATCATACCTGAAATCATTTCTATCGATTTCTGATACTTTTATTGTTAATCACTATACAATCTATTATTACAAATATAGAATTTTCCTTAAAAATTAAACCGTAACTTGAAAATTTTTAGGTAAAACAAATGGGATTGTGGAAACTAATGATCCATAGTGATACCGTTAGCAAGGTAGGTCTAAGATAATATACTTCTTCTTTATGACGTTTTTTATTTTAACTATAGAAGTAAAAATATCTACAAATTAAGTGAATAACTCATGTTAAACACCGTCGTACTAAGAAATAAAATTAGTTTCTAGCGCTACATCATTTTAATTTTTTTTAAAATGAGTACTTTGTTTATTATTAGTAGTTGCTACACAATTAACAGAGAAATTGACTTAGAACTAAACAATTCTATACCTGTGACAAAATTCATTTCAACGGTTTAAAATAATAGATAGAAGGCATTTATTTTAAATGTTTAAAGAGTGGTGGTGATATCGGAATATCTCTTTTATAAATAGATGTTAGACATATGTATGGAACGCCGTTTTACTTGTTAGTCATACGCGTCTTTGATACCAAATTTAATTGCAAAACATATAAATGATGCTGCCTGCATACAATTTTTATTCTTTTTAATTCTTCCGATATCGAATTTTTGTGGATACCGATTTTACCGAATGACATTTTTATGATAAGCAATTTCTTTGCAGACCATTTCAATTGATACCACAAAAAAGTAGTTGTTTATCCTTTTTTAACACGTATACAGCCTACTTAAAATTTCTATATACATGCGTCTTTCCTTAGTTATTGCATTTCAACAAATCGATGTTAATAAAAATTGGTATGAAATAAATGCTATATACAAAAATCACTTTAAATATTTAATAAATTGACTCTTATTAAAATGTAATCGCTTCAAACGGGATCGCATTAAATTAATATTAATACCGAAAACATTAGAATGCAATAACGACTTTGTGGAGATTAATTTATTTCAACCGTATGAAGGCAAATCTGATTTAAGAAGTCATGTAATAAAAAAAATTAATTTATTTTTATCGCATATCAAAAAAAATTAAAGCATCTCTTACGATATCATTTCTTTTTAATGTCAATTCCATTAACACCCTAAAAATGTAAATAGAATAATGCTCATTATTCTGATTTTGATTTTCGTTTATATGTAATTTATACTACATCAAACGGATATAACACGGGCCCTTTACCATTGAAATTAAAATACTTGAATATACATTTGAATAAATAAATAAAAGTTAATACGAGATTTAATTGTATAAGAGTTGGGGAATTTAAATGATTAGCGGGTATAAGGTAACTGATTTTATTTAATATGCATTGTTTTGATTTCGAATTTTTATTAATGTCGATTCTTCTGAATATCAATTTTCATTGAATGCAGCCACCTTGTTTCAATTTTAATTATCGGACGTGGAGCGATCTAGTGCAAACTAAGAACAACAAGAGCAGAAATCTATAATTTTTTAAATACCCGAGTTTCTGGCTAGGCATGCGTTCGAAGATTTAAAAGTGCATCTAAAATTAAGACTGTGTTGTGCATGACGTTATGACGAGTCGGATGCGAATAATGAAAAACATATTCGTAGGTAATCAATGACAGTTAAAACGTGTTTAATTATTGTTCGATTGGGAATACTTAGTTATTAAATCATTGCGGAATACGATATACACCCCTATATTTAAAATGTGACCACGTACAAAATACAGATCATAATGAAAAAAAGTTAAAACGAACGTATCTAGCTCCCAACATCCTATTCCAAAACAAGCTATTCTATATATTTATACCAGAATAAAGAAAACAAGGTTTTGAATTTCCCAGCTATAATTCACAGATTACCACACAATGTAATTTGTAATGGCAAATTGCAATTTCTCCTGGAAGCTGTGTGCCCGCGACATGCTCTACTACAGTTTTTTTTGGCTTCTTAAACGTGATTTAAAGTAGGCTGTCTAGATTTTTTTAAAATGAAAAGAGTATATTTCGACGAAATGTAAAAATAGGTACCAGCGTATAATAATTAAGTAAAGTCTTATCACTTTCGCAGAATTCAATGACTTTCAATAATAATTATAATACACATAATAATATGGACTAAAAATAACAAAAATAATTAGAAAATGGCACCAGATTTCGCAAAATAGAGATCATTTGTCCCAGATTTCTCATAATAGAGGATATTTGTCGTATTTATGGAAATAGTAAGAGTACCAGAGTACATGGACCCGAAAAAGAGAACATTCCTCTTAAAAAGAGTATATGTGGTCACCCTATTTAAAGCAAACTGTAGTAAGGTTGTATAGGTATATCACTATATCTTTATTTACAATATTTATTTGATAATTAGGACACTATTTTCATGTTTGTCTCCCTTTTTTAATATGTGAGTAATTATTATAATTTATAGTTATGTGCACTTCACTTTCAAAGCTGCGTGTCGATCAAGATACGGATTTACAAAAATGAACACATCAGTGGTGTATTTAGAATGCCGTCTTAGAGGAGGAGGCAAACATTTGATAACTAAAAAAAAGTTCTAGGTTCTTGTTGGAACAACATAAGCATGAAGACTAAAAAAAACAAAGTTCTGAATGTTTGTGAGGTAAAAGTCCCGAAATGCTTTATATAATGTAATTTTTGCTTGGGTTATTAGCTCGGGGGGAAAGGGGGTGCAGGGTGCATTTGTCTCCTGCACGTACTCAAACCGAAACTGTCGTATGTTGGAATGCAGAACATGTTATATTGAAGAATACCCCAAAACAAAAACATTGCATTCATGCCCTATTATCTTGGTAATTTTGTTCACAAGGTCTCTTTACACACAGCTTTGTAGGTTACACAAGTTTAACCTACAAAGCTGATTTTTTTTCTATATTTAGTTTTTACATTCTGGTACTCACGCACATATTATGAAATCAAGGGCTTTTAAAAAACGCAGGTGTATCTAAAAAAAAATTAGTTGATCGGACCGCGAAAAAGAAACGTCGGATTTCAAATCTATGTGCACCATCTTGTTGATAATGGAAAGTAGCTATAAAGATATAAAATTTATTTTGTGATATCTCTTCAAATGCAGCCTGAAAAAAATAAAATATGTATAGCTGATTTTTCGGTATTTTACGTACCTATATCCTCGGAGGTACTCATAATTGTCTAACTTTGTCAACTACTTATTATTCGATGTTAAATTGCGCAACTTTGCTCTATTTTAACCGACATTGTATCGAATTTGTAACACCCTGTATATGTTTGCGTGTTTTCATTCGTTGGGACCATTCCGGTATACTACCTCAATGGTTGAGATATTCCAAGTACAACCATATGTAATTCTCACATTGAATGCTATTTTTTAACTAATTTTTATTTCTCAATCTAGAGTGCTGTGATTTGGCAAAAACTATTAACTTACCTCCAAGAACCCTGAGAAAAATAAAATTATCTGTCTATTCACTAAACATCTTTTACGCCCATTTAAATATTAAACGATTTTTTCTAAAAAATCTTTTTTTTAATGTCGCTCTTCAGGTTAGCCTTTGCGAGTAATATATAATGATACCCCCCACAACAATATGCAGTATTTTAAAAAATCGGCAAATAAAGGCATAATATGCATTTAAGCCTAAGCAATTTCTAGTCACCCTGATATACGAAGGTTCTGGTTTGACACGTCATGGTTGAAGTTACAATATCATAGTAAATCAAAATAACAAACAAATATAGGGCGTCCCATTTAAAAAACAAAAGTTAATAGCAGAAATTCGGAACTAAAAGAAGATACGGCAACACTGTTACAGTAAGATATATCATAAAACAAAATAGATAAAAACTCAAAGTGGAGGTGCTACAGATAGAACGTTTAAACACGCATTTCAGATTTCAAAACATAAAAATAGCTTTCTGGATAAAAAATCAGATTCAGCTTTTGCTGGAAGAACATTCATTGCTTTATTTTACACCTACCAATAAAATAAAGGTTGTGTTGTTTGATTGAAATTGTTATATCATTGTATAAACGGGGGCTTAACAATAATGGTTGTATATATATAATATATATATATATATATATATATATATATATATATATATATATATATATATATATTATTTGATAAATTAAAAAATAAATCCGAATTCAATGGCCGATTCAAATTATAAACCTTTCATTAACATCAGAATCAGACACTATCACTAACCGAGAAAATAAGTGTTACTTCACAGATTGTTTTGTAATCTGTGACAATATAGCTTGTACAAATTTATTTAAAACTAAAATCTTGAAGTGTTGAAAGTAGTTTGCCGAACCATCGACGTCGCACGTCATGCGAATATTATTTTTTGCCTTCGCCCTCCCACTTCATATACTAACGGCCCGCCACTGACTAAGGCCCCCGCCGCGCCGCCGCCGTCGCGTCGGCAGTGGCCCCAGCACAGAGCTTGCGCGTCTTGTTTTTGCGGGGATTTAATGATTGAAAAGGCCACAACGCGTAAGGCTCAAATATGTGGTGGGGGCCCCGAGAGACATCAGCGAGCGAATGTAAATTTTGAGTTGCTGCCGAAGGGCCCCCAAATACGTAAAACCCATTGACCGTTTTTTGTCATCGCAAAACTTTGCCTCGCCCAGATGAGCCCCAACCATCGTAAGTAGTTAATTCGGCCTTGTTGCTTCTAGAAAAGCAGCCTCTATAACGCAACATGCGAGTCGCCTTTTAATACCCATTGTTTATAAAATTATGATTATCACCATGATACACTTACAACGGTATGCCCACGCCGGTCTCTTCAGCATTCAGCAAGAATATAAAATTGAAGTTTACAAATATCAGATTATCTAAAGTGCTCATCGTGAGGATTCGTGATATTTATTTTGATTAAAATAATTAATTAATTTAAAATAAAAGTTAAGAATGCTGCAAGTAAAATAATTGCAGGGGAAACTTCCATTCATATTTTATAACATTTGTTACTTGAGTTGCTGCACTAGTGCCGTCTCTTGACATTTTTAGTTTTTACTTGCAATTAAAAAATACAAACCAGTTTCAAAAGTGCCCTATACAAGTAGCTAAAACCATATTGTTCTATTATTATAGTAAATATATCCTAAATTACCATTTTTTAAATTTATCTTAACAGCTTGACGGTAAGCGCCAATCCACATTTTTGAAAATGTATTATTTTGGAAATTTGAAATATCTTATATCTGTCACTTTTGTTTATCGATTATAATTTCAATCTCGATTTCTATTGCCTGCAACTGCACAGGTAGGACGTAATAAACTGTATTGAAAATAAAATCTTTAGATTCAAAATAATTAGTTTAATAATTTTAAAAACATTTTATTGAAGCGTAAATTCTACAAACGTTTTCAAATGACAATGCATTACGGCCTATTTGACTCCCAAACGCTGTACATAGATGTGACGTACTTGCGCGAGAAAGACGAGTTTAAATTCGGTCCGTATCATCGTCGTTTATTGCACAAATGATATTAAAAAATCAGCAAGCAAGATTATTAGAATGCAATCCAATGTTAGCGCAATACGCAAACCAAAGAAGTCGGCTCATACTTCAGAACACAGAATACCAGACCAGAGAAGCTCCAGAATTTTACAAACCTTTTTGAGCGCGAAGACTTCTCTTTCGTATGACGACAGATTCGCAAATTAATTTGGGTTATCGAACACACTCACGCAAACACATTATATTTCTTTTGGGAGGCTATAGATGGCGAAACTTCCGATAATAAAAATGCATTCGAGGTACTTGTATTCAATCGAAATTGATATCAATGGAAATTGGTTTCAATGAAAATAGATAATCATAGAAATTGCTGTAAATGAAAATACCATTCATAAAAATTGATAATCGGCTATATTGTTTCCCACAAAATACTACAAAGGTACTCGTTAAATATTGGATAAATATTGATATCAACAAATTTGTAAGTAATAAAATTATATTATAATAAAAAAAATGCATTTTAATTATAATAATATAATGAAAATTGAATTAATTTTGTAAAGACCCATCCAAATATCCTGACATACATTTTAATAGCTAAATCAAATTAATTGATTGTTAAAAATCTATATGAAGGCTTTAGCTCTAGATGTTCCAAGGATTCAGTTAAAATTACATTTTTATTATAATATTATAAAATAAATTGCCATAATGAAGTCCCATTCAATTTAAATTAATACCAGGCATATAGCAGACTAAAAAGTAAAACGGCGTTCCATACATATGACTATTCGTTCAATATATAATAAAAAATTATTTGAATTTTTTATAAAAAAAGCAGCATTTTAAAAATGATAAAAACTTAAATTTTTTGGGTAGGGCAATAATACAAATAAAATTATCCTTCTTTTACACCAAAACTTTTTAGTTACAAGAATTTTGAAGTAAATTTGCAATTGAATAAATTTAAAAATTGAACGAATATTCCAATGATGACAGATTTTTGATAAAAACTATATACTTCTGGTGTTACCGGATATGATCTCTAGTTTTTTACTTTAAATAACACCCTGTATATTTTTATAGAATATCGTATTTAGAATCAAATTAGTTTTTCAACGATATATAAATTAGTAAAGTTAACTTTGAATACAAAATGGCTGTTGAACAGTCACTTTTTAAGAAAACTATATTTTGCCGGTAAATTAAAAAAACCAAAATTTGGAAAAATTATTTACAGAAAAATAACACTGTTAATTGTATAAATATTTCTGTCGGCGTGCAGAGTATTGGAACGTGCAGTTCAATCCATTAAAATAAGAAAAATTTATATAAACATAATAAATTCTTAATTGTGTTATTACAACTATTAAAAGTGTTTAAAAAAATATACAAAGATCTGTTCAATTTTAGGTAACAAATGGAAAAAAAACATTATTTTAGCTAAAAATTTTGCTTATTTTAAAAATGAGACTGAATTTTAAAAATATGAGATTAATTTTAAGGTAGAAGTTTCCCAAACAAAAAAAAATAAATTCGAATTTTTGAGGCAGCTAAATCATTGTTTTATTTGAATATGCTTAACTTAACGTCTGTTCGGTTTTGAGTTAACAAATGGAAAGCTCCGTTCGATTTTAGCAAAAAAAATTCGTAAACGCAAGAAGTCAAAACCAAAAAAATGATGAGATCTAACTTTTTGAGACAATCGAATTAATGAGCGTAGACTAGTGGGGTATATAGACATAGCTTCTGAGGGGGGAGTTTCTAATTGAAAAATGCATATGAAAAATTTCGACAACTAAAAAAAAGCTTCCTCCAGCAGATAACTAAATGTGCACTCCGGTAAAAACGTTTGTAAAAGTAGCATATTTATTTTTTCTGAAAATAAAGGCACTCTAGAATTTGAAAAACCGTTTAGGTAAAAAGGTTCCTTTTACACAAAATGTGTATCAAATTTGATGAATTATGGTTTTTAAGGTTCGTTTTCCACGATAAAGTCAAAACTATAAAAATGTACAAAAAAAAAACAATTTTCTTTGGTACTCATTGACTAACTTTTGGCTCACCCTATATATTATTTGTGATAACGGTATCATTATTGATTAATAATTTCCGTAAACCTGTCTGCTTTACCTACAAATGTTCAGGTTATGGTTCAATTTTTAAGGTAATTTCCATATTTTTGATGTATTGTTTTCCGATACTGGTTTATAGATTGTTCAGGTAATATTAATGAAAACAAAATAATTCTGGATTCTCGGAATCTTTGAAATTTTTCAAAAATGTAAGGTTCTTATCTATCACCCTGTACATAGGCGCGTATACAGGAGGGGGCAAAGGGGGTAATTACCCCCCCCCCATATGAATAAAGTTCACATAATATTACATTGCACGAAGAAGGGTATAAGGCTATACTATATGAACGTGCACACCGTTTTTTTTGTCGTCAGTTTTTTTCAAATGTATGGAAAACTAAGTTACACCTTCTATAACCCCAAGCTTCATACGCGCCTGCCTGTACAGAATATTTACCCGACTAGCTCAAAATGATTATATTACCCGGTGTTTTTTCGAAGAATTTTCCAAAATAACCCCAAAAATCTCAACTATGTAACTCATTTGGTTCTCGAGATATACAAGTCGGAAATTTAGTCATAAACAAATTTATCGTATTCCTCTTGAGTGTCCAGGAGTTTATTACAGGTTCACATTTAATTTAAAATGCCAATTTGTTATCCATATTACGAGGGCTGTTCGAAAAGTTCTAGGCAAGAAATAAAAAACAGATTTTCACTTATGTAAGCCCCTGATATAATTATAGTAATAAGAGTGTACTTACAGACATCAAATTTTATACGAAGGTTAGACACCTGGGGTTGTCCCAGTCTAAGAAACAATATTTTTTTAAATTAAAAAATAAACTCATACGTACATATCTAAGAGGTTTTACCTATCATCAAATAGTATTAATAAATGGGAGAACCGTTACAAATAATAATAATAGTAATTAATATACCTTCAAATTTGGCACAAGAAATAAATTTCTGGGGTAGGCGCAGGCTAAGAAACGTTGTTCCAAGAATGAAATTCCAAAAGAGAAAAACAACCCTTCGAATAATTTTATCTTTTGAAAAATGACAAAACACGTTATTTTTATATTTTTTCCCTTCCAGAAAATATTTTTTATGTCTGAACTTTGCATCGCTAGTGGATTTAATTTATTATCGAATAGCATTGCTAATAATAGGAGAGTTCTTAAACCTTTAAATTTGAAATGAGGGTTATATTTCAGGAGCATGCTAAGAAAGCAGATAATTCTAATGTTTTAAACTTCCCTTGAATATATGAATATTTTTTTAGTTTGGAAGCATTATTTTTTTTAATATGGAAACACTATAGTTTTATTTGTTCAAAAGAAAATAACTCTTTATAGCTGTCCTGTAGATACAAGGAATGAAACTCCTGATTATTCTACCACTGACAATGAGAATACGGTTTCGTCTTCATCTCAAAACATTTACGCAGAGTTGCAGAAGGTTGGTTGGTAAGAGCCAAATTTAAATACCAAAATGGAAAATTATCTGTCTATATATTAACAACAAGTAGTGACTTCTTAATAAAACCAATATTTTATGATGAACAGTATCCATTTGCAGACACAATATTACAGAACATTTAACAGAACGGTATCCATTTGCAGACACAATATTACAGAACAGTGATGTTATCGACGGTTCTGTCTATTCCTCTTCAGTTTCCGCGATTCCCTCTGCGATCCAACTTTTACTTTATGCATAGGAGCTTCCATATTCGTTTTAGGTAAAAACTACTAAAAACTAACCTACAAAAATGAAACTTAAAAAGGAAGTACACGTTTGTGGTGCAAAAATGAATGATAACTTTAATGCTAGAACTAAATATAATTATTTATAAAATATATTTCAAAAAAGTATCTAACTAAATATCCAAAAATACAGAAAGAAAAATTAAGTTTGAGGTAAATGGACGCAAAACGTATAACATAACTTCCATTGTGTTCCGCGCTTTAGGCGGCGAATCTATGGAAGTAAGTAGTTTAAAGTACTAGTACGACTTTAGAGGTAACATTTTAATTTATTGTTAATCTATTTTTACTTACAAAACGTCAATTATTATTATTGTGATTTGCATTTACTCAAGGGTATTTTTCCTATTCAATTTGTCTGCAGTTATAGAAAAAATACAATGTAGCCTTCGTCTTGTACCACATATACAAAGTGTATTTTTGAAAACTTGTTGCACAATATCCTATCAATATTGTGTTGTAGAATGCTATAGATAATATTATGCTAACTTGAAATGAAACTTAAGTTACAATTTTTGACTTAAACATTGTTCTAATTTTACCAATTTTATAAAAAAAATTAAATCCATGATTTTGAAAGTAAACATTATTTTGTTATAAGATGTCTCGAAAGCTGGAAAACAGTTTATTATATTGAATCTACGCAGGGTTTAGGATTTCATGTTGTAATAACAACTTTAGAATACCAGGTTTTCAACTTAATTTTTTACTGAAACTCCTTGTAAAAGGGAAAAATCAAGAATGGAGACAAACTGTGATTACGACTTGTCTATTTAAACTTTTTTCTGTTTGAAAGATCCATATTTTCACCCTATAAAGGTTAGATGGAACATCAGAATGGCAGTCTGATGGAGCAACTGACGTATCATGTTCAATGAGGCTGAATACAGTTGTAGTGTTGGAAATTGAGAATACTGTAATCAGTCATCAGAAATAAAACAGGATGGCAGTCTGATGGAGCAACTGACGTATCATGTTCCATGAGGCTGAATACAGTTGAAGTATTGGAAATTGAGAATACTGTAATCAGTCATCAGAAATAAAACAGGTTGAACTGTTAAAGCTCCACAATTGGCTAATTCAAAAAATTATTCTGATCTAGCTTTTTCATAATGGAGAGATGCAGTTATTAGCGATACATTTTAAAATATTTAGAGCTTAAGCTTCTAGAAGCAGCATCTTTTTTACAGTTTACTGATCACAGGACAGACGATCTTTATTATAGTTTAAAAAAATAAAATATTTTTTGGAAAACACGAGTCATCATATTAAAAATATCATTGAAAAACTACTTGAATTTTATCGATTGTTTCCTTTTTAGGCAAAGAATTCAGGGAGATTATCAGAAGATCAATTTGCCGCAAAAAAACCTTTATAAAGATGACACAAGAAAATCAAATCATGATCTACCTGGAAATAATGTTAGTAATGAAACTCACAAAAGTCCCCGAGCATCCAGTGAAAATCTTCAAGAATCCACTGTAACGTGCAGGCCTTTTCTAAAACGAGAAATGAAAAAATATAATTGACTGCTCAGAAAGATGTACTTGTAGCTTTGGTACCCGCTACCTTAAATCTCACAAAGACCATCGTTTTATAGATGTCGTTTCGAGAACCAGTTTACAAGCTTTATAGCAATTAATATCTTCAAATTAGAAATATAGTATAGCGTCAAAGCTACAATAAATGTAAATGTAAAGAGATGGAATAAAGTAATAATGATACTTTTGGGAAGTGACCTTAAATTATTAAAATCTTATCTTACTGACATTGCGAAAAAGTTAATAATAAATCTGAAACAAGACAGTTATCAACATTCTTTTAAAGACCTATTAGAAACTGTTTACTCTCGAGTAATTTGATTGAATAGAAAACAATTTGGGGAAATTCAAATGTGGGAGCTTTCTGTCTATGAATGATCACGTAGTTAAAAGAGTTAAAGATTTTTGTGATGCGATATCTCTCACGAAAAAAATCTCTTAAAGAGCTTCAAACGCATGGTGATTAGGAGTAAAAGAAATAGAGGTGTACCAGTGTCATTCAGTCCCGATATTCAAACTGATATCAAATGCCTTTTAAAATATAAAAAAAATGTTGTACCGTCCACTAATCTATATTTGTTTTGTCAGCGTAAAAATAAAGGACACATATATGGTTACAAAGTTCTGCAAAAACATGCAAAAGGTAGCGGATGCAAAAATACTGAATCACTTGCTTCGATATGACTAAGAAAACACTTAGCCCCTCTTATATGACTCATGACAGATAACGACTTGGAACAACTAGCCACATGATAAAGAAATAGATGATTACATAAATAAAATTTCTGGTAAATTAATTTTAAATAAAGAAGAATTAGTTCGCATCGTTATTGTAAACACATCTTGTTTATTGCACTCACAAAATTCATCATAATCCAGCAATAGATGTTGTTTCGAACCATACCACCAGAGATAAGGAGAACATTAATATATATATATATATATATATATATATATATATATATATTAGTATATCAGAAAAGAATACTCAGCTAAATACAAAGGAATATCTCTGATGAAATTGAAATTGATTTAGACAAACATTTGCAAGAGAACGCTGATATATCTGTAAATGATGTTTATGAGGAGGAGGAAGAATTAGTTGAAGATCACAACATAGCATCTATTTCGCACTTTATTAAAAGAACCGACAAGAAAACCAGAATAAATACAAACCTGTACAAGAAGTCGAAGGAACAGATAAAATGAACCTCTTGGATAGGTAAACAAAAGGAGGTTGTGATGGAATATCATAAATCACATATTTAAGAGAAGAAACCGCCAAAGCATCATAAGTGCAAAGAACTAATTTCCTAATTTCAATGCAAGTAGATCTTCAAGAAAATCTAAAGAAAATACTAGTATTTGTAAAATATATACGACAAAAAGTGCACACTACAGAAAAATAGAAAAACCAAATATGAACTACTACAGAGCTGAGTAAATCCAATATTAAAGAAAAACATATTCGCTTCTGGTTTCGTCATAAATAGCACCCTATATGGTATTCGAAATGAACCATATTGTATACTTTAACCTCCATCTTTCTTTAAATACAATTATTATTCAACATATTTAATAGGTATGCTTGAACCTTTGCGAATCTGCGATATTAGACATTTAAATACATCTTACCAAAAAACAAAAAAACTACTGTAAAGATAGTCTATAAAGCACTAAAACAACGAATTTGCAAAATTATTAAGTTTTCTATTTATTACAAAATCTTCCTTGGAGGTAATTTCAAGCGGGTCTCTATTTTCATAATATGCATTTAAATGTCAGTGAGTCCAAAGTATTTAAAAAAAATTATTTTCTAAATTCGCTTTGAATTGTGGTATATTTTTATTTTATTTAATTTTGGTTATTTAACGCATTTTAATTAATTTTAAAATTCAATATTTGATTACGATATAATGATACCGTGCACCCACCTCTTGAGCTTAGAGTAATCGTAAGATTATTCAATATTTTTTATTAATTAATTATTATTCAATATTTTTTATTAATTAATTTAATTTTTTTTAGTCATATTGATTTACATTATTATAGACTTACGTTATCGAATACGTAAAATAAATTCGAATTTTGTTGTTTTATTTATTATTAATAATTAATTATTGTTGTTAACTAATAGTTTTCGCATATTGCATTCCCCAGGTTTTGATTTTGCCAGTTATTCGCATTCCAATATTACATTAATTCGTTACAGATTCGCATCTCAATTGAATCTGACTTTTATTTAACAGTTTACGTTAAAGTACGCAAGATTTACAAACGTAATTTGTTTAATTCTCGAAACATCAAGTAGGTATCGATAGCCTTAAAATTCTTGACATTTAACGATTGAAACTGTTTTTTACAATATTAGCTAATTAGAGAGAGTTTTATTTTGCAGGACCTGTGCACATTTTTATTTCAAATAGCTTTAATTATTTCATTAAATTTTGTGATACTAGATCCTATTTAATACTTTTTAAATCCTTTCCTTCTAGACTAGAAAACAACTAATTTTTTGAAAATGTGTAATGCTTCTAAATTAAAAAAAATTTAAATTTTCTAGAAACACCTAGTACAGTCCGCAAGTTCGCTTATATAGCATATGATACATGGTTCAAAGATATTCAAATAAACGGCTACGTGTTCAGGAACAATGGCATGCGTTTAATAGTTGTGCAAGGGCTACTTTTGAAAATCCATCATCGCTACGCACTCTTTTAGACACCTTTTATGAAAATCTGTCAGCTCTCAAGGCCTTAAGGTTCCCCATAGACATTCAAAAAGTTAGATAAAATTTCTTATTACAAAATTTGAATGGGAATAGGCTTCTTCTGAAGTTCCAATGAAAAAGGTTTTCTAGAAAAAATTCGTCTTATCTACAGCACTGTTAATTATATGTCTAGTTTTGATAACGCCAAAAAAATGCATACATTTTCTGCGAAGAACACTGTCGATGTATTCCATAATAAAAGCTCTTCTGTAACTTGTTATCTGTGCAACAATAATCATGCTTTAAATTTGTGCACAAAGTTTTTAAATAAAATGCTGACGTCTAGGTTTCAACTGCCTAACAGCAATATTCACGACCTTAGGTCTTGTCAGTAAACGCCATCATACGTTACTGCAATTGCCTAGATCATTCTAATACGCCAAATTATCGAAATCAAAATAAGCAAGAAATGCCTAATTTTTTCTCGGATTGTGGTCAGAGCAATAACAATTCTCAAAATTTGGAAATCAAACTTTCAACTACAAATTGTAATAGTCCATAATGGGTAAAAGTGTTTTGCTCCCTACCGCGCATATTGACATAGTAGACAATAAAACAATGCCTCAAACATTTAGGTGTCTTCTGGATTCCGGAAGTATGTATTTCGCTAATCGTTTAAAGTTACCCAAAAATCGTTGTTTTCTTGAAATCAATCGCATTAGTTGTATGTGATCTAATTTGAATAAAGGAAGTGTTACGCTCGCCATAAGGCCTGCAGGGCAGGCCAGTTCGGTTCTGGTGATGGATCTGTGAAAATTTGCCCTCGGTTGCTTGTTCTCCCTATTCCTTGGCTCAAATTAAAAATTTAAATCTCGCAGATAAATATTTTTTTAGACCCGGAAAAGTCATTTTACTTGGCAGTGACTTATTTTCAAAAATTCTTTTAAATGGCCACATTGAAAGCAATTCAAACGAATCTGACTCTCTGATGACCATTTTCGGGTATACTATTTTTGGGTATATTATCACAGGGAAATGTATATCGCCTAATATGCCTAACAACCACATTATTTTAGAAAATTAGAAATTAGTCGCACCCCACTCCCATTAGCACTCCCTCTCCTACTCGTACTACCCATCGCACTTAAACTCACACTCGCGTTCCCACTCGCACTTTTATTTTTACTTGCAATCCTATCCGCACTCGCCTTCCTATATGCAAGTGGTCAACTTGCATGAACTTTCATTGCTTAGCCACCTTAACCCTTACCACTTGTCAACTCATTCTCGCTCATTTATTTTCGAACCTGAAAACCCCGTTGTAAGAGTTAGAGTGAAATCCCGCTAATGATTGTTTTTTGTTTTTAGTCAATTTTTTAAATCGACCCTGTACTAAATGTCACCTTTCAGAGTTAGCCCGGGTTTTTAATTTTCTTGGTATATTTGCCCCGGTTACCTTCTACACAAGAACTTTAATACAAAAACTACGGTCGTGTGGGTTAAATTGGGACAAAGAACTTCCACCTGATTTTATCCGAACTTGGACACAATATAAAAATGAGATGCCAATTTTAAGGGGTTTAAAAGTCCAGAGACAAATTTTTAAAAAATTTAACTATTTGTAAGAGCTTCACGGTCTTTGCAATTCCCTTGAGAACAGTTCCGCCTCAGTTATTTAAATATGAATGATAAATAATAACACTATTTTTACCAAATTTCTTTGTTCTAAAACCAAAGTTGCTCCGCTATCTAGGATAACAATTCCGCGTCTGAAATTATGCTCTGCTGTTTTACCAGCAAAACTGATATCTTTTTATATTAGTGAAATTTTCACTTATACTGACTGATTCCGAGATGGTTTTATATTGGATTAAATCGTATCCACATCGCTGGAAGATGTTTATTTCTAATCGTCTCTTATATTCAAGAACGTATCTCGCATGTTGCCTGACACCATGTACGTTCTTCCAATAACCCGGCCAATACAGCTTTTCGCGGTTTACTAACGGTAAAATTTGTGTCCAAACCTATATGGTTTAGGGGCCCTAGTTTTTTAATTGACCCTGAAAACTCTTGGTTAAATTTTAAGAATAACTTTAATTCCCAATTATCCAACCTGAAAATTTTTATCGAGGAAAAGAAACTTACGCTCTTAATAATCTTAATAATTTGGAGCAATTATATAATTTGAATTCATTATTAAATAAATTTTCATCGTTCACTACGCTTCAACGCGTTCTTTCCTATATTTTACGTTTTATAAATAACGCTAAAAATAAACAGGATAATAAACTGTGGTTGCTTTCCACTATCAAACTTCATGAGGCTTTGTTGTTGCTGATACATTTTTCCTAATTAAACTTATTTTAAAAATGTTAAAATCCTTTCTAAACCCCTTCGCAAGTTAGATATTTTTATTGACCGTGTGGGAATTTTACATATAGGATGGCCTCTCGGTTTCCAGCCCTAAATTACTATGTTAAACACCCTATTTTTTTAGCTCG
The DNA here is from genome assembly GCA_030620095.1 of Kuschelorhynchus macadamiae. Taxonomy (NCBI): domain Eukaryota; kingdom Metazoa; phylum Arthropoda; class Insecta; order Coleoptera; family Curculionidae; genus Kuschelorhynchus; species Kuschelorhynchus macadamiae. Next base: position 1,527,478 of record JAUTXW010005441.1, read on the forward strand.
TCAATGCCATTTAACTATCCTTACCATTAATTTGTACTTTATGAAATATTTAAATGCTGGGTTCCGTACTATCCAGTTTTTGCTCGCGCAAGAACTTTTAAGTTTATCGCAAAAACCGGCCATGAATATTGTTCTCTGGAAATGTATCACGTGTGTTTGAAAAAAAATCCATAAATTGTTGCCCGGCTCTAGAATTTTAGAGGCCAAATGTTTTTTAAATAGATTGATTATGCTAGTTCTTATTACCTTTGATCGCCGACGAGGTTCTAAAAAATGCGAGACCTACATTTGCCTTTTTATTTGCATGATTACCAAAGCCATACAAGTAGAATTGTCTACCTATATGTCTATATTGAGACAATTCTTGCTGCTTTGCAACGCTTTATTTCACGCCGTTCGATGTGAAAGCATTTATTTTCCGATCAAATCACAAATTGCAAAGCTGCCTCTAAGGAAATAAATAACTTCGTACACCATTTAAATCGCGTCATAGGTGAGAAATTTCTGACATATAAAGCACTTTACACGCTTCTAACATTGATAGAATCCGTTTTAAATTCTCGTCCTTCAATCGCCATGAGCTCAGAGTCTGATGATTTTTGGTCATGAAAACCCTTTTACTTTACATACCCTATTTCCTTAGATGTTCTAATTAATTGTTTATCACAGACAATTGCTTCAGCGTTTACACCGCGATTTTTGCGAGGCTTGTCATCAAGAATATTTCCAACAACGCGCTTAATGGTACTTGACTGCCACTAAGGTAGGCTCACTTGTTTGATTAAAACTGACAATCCTATGCCGCGTCATTGCTCTCTCGCCCGCATTGTATCTTTACCTTTTAGTTCGGATGGAGTAGCTCGCGTTGCCAGTTTGAAAACCAAAACAATGGCGCTCTCACTCGAACACTGGTGAAGCTATGTCCTTTGTGGAAGATTAAGAATTAAATGCTACTAATTTTATTTTTCTTTTACCTTTATATATATATATATATACATATATATTACATATATATGTATATATATATATATATATATATATATATATATATATATATATATATAATTTAGCTAACTATAAACACGTGTTTCTGACTTAAGGTCTTCATCAGTACAGTCAACTAGTTGAAAAACAAGTACAACTAGCGCCAAAATGAATACACAAAACACACTAGAGATAACAACAGGAGCAAAATTGACATTTGTGATTACCAAGAGAACATCTGAAATCTATTATATATAACGGACCGAAATACGATATATTTTCATACCGGGTGTACATCCGTTCACTACTGAAAAGAATAGTTTTGCTGACGTCTCGGCAAAATCACATTTGGCATATTCGTCTCTATTCGGAATTTTTGTGATTTTTGTAATAATTGTAATCCATCAAATTCGAGACAACTTTTCTAGAATAATCTTACGATTACTCTATGCTTAATAGCTAGGTGGACTGTATGGTATGTAGGTATGGATCGTACCACTTACCGTGTTGCTGTAGAGTGTATAATCTTTATGCCAACCCTTCCAAAAATCGCGGGGTAAACGCTAAAGCAATTGTCACCGTGATAAGCGATTAATTAGAAAATCTAAGAAATTAGGGGTACGTAAGGGTAAAAGGTGTTCCATGGTCAAACATCATCAGACTCAGAGCTCATGGCGATAAATAGAGAGAATTTAAAACGGATTATACCAATGTTGGAAGGGTGTAAACTTCTTCATATGTCAGAACTTGCTTAATGGGTTTTGACAGCCTTAACCCCAGATTCCCATAATTTCCCAAAATGTGGAACAGATGGAGGCGAAAAGCTCAATTGAATCCTTACGTCTTGGTGCACGAAGTTATTTATTTCCTTAGAGGCAGCATTGAATTTTTCTACCTTAATCGGAAAATAAATATTTTCACATGCCACGGTGGGAAATAAAGCGTTGCAAAGCAGCAAGAAATGACTCAGTAGACATATCGGCAGAGAATTGATAACCATGCAAATAAAAACGCAAATGTAGGCCTTGCATGTTTTAGAACCCTGTTGGCAATTAAAGGTAATAAAAAAGGACCAACATAATCAACGCCTGTATTTAAAAACTAATTTGCCTCTCAAATTCGAGAGCAAAACAAATCACTCATTGGGGGTTGAAACGATTTGGGATTGGTTTTCCAACACGTGATACATTTCAAGAAAACAAAATTAATGGCTCATTTTTGCAATAAAATTAAGTTTTTGGGTTAGCCAAAACTGGCTAGAATGGAACCCATGCTGGGTAAATATTTCACATGGTAAAAATTAATGATAAGGGTAGTTAAAAGGCAACTAAATAGGGTGGTTAGCATCAGAATATAGGACTGAAAAACAAGGCGTAAAATCCTTACAGGGTCAATAAAAACATTAATTGTATAGTACATAGAAATACATTGAACCACAACTTATAATAAACATTTTAACATTCCTCACAATAAACCAAAATGTCTGCATTGTGGCTTCTTCCCAATTCAGTACTGCTTATATTTTGTATTTCCGAGTTACTCGTTTGATTCTAATAAATATTTAATTTATAAGATTGTTTTTTAACTACATTTATACTTCCAATTTGCCTTGTCTACTTGGATAATATAAATATGTAAACTCGTATATAAAATTTTAAAACAAACATGTAAAAAACAATTAGTTAAAAACGCAGTATTATTATTTCAAAACCAAATTGAATATAGCTATTACTATAATAAATGTAGTTCTTTTAACTCTCCTAAAATATTCGACAACATAATGCATTCTTTTCAAAATATGGAATATATTTCCTAATAATACTCTTATTTGCTTTCATGTGTGGTACACAATTTTTTTGCCATTAAAATAGGTGTTTTTTTTAGCACGACCGTTTGAAAGAAGTTATTAACTATCTTTCGAATAATACATGTAACAAGTCATCTTCCTTGTTATACAAATTCAGCCAAGGAATTTGAAGTAGTCTTCGGTTTTTTTTGCACTTTTTTTAAGTAGATGGTGTGACTTCTAAAATCACTCCCTGGGCCAGCGAATCCGTCTAGGTGATAGCCCGCCCTAGCCTGGCGAAGAAGACGATGATATTTCCTGTACTACTGCCCTCAAGAAGGCCAACGTGTAATAACCCTATCTCATAAAACTAGCATTATTAGTGTACTAACCCATTATATACAAAAAAAATCGCTTCTCCAATCGTACAGTTGTCAATCATAAGCGAAAAACAAATAAATATTATATATTATTATGACCCTGAAAATTTCATGTCAACCTCTCAACTGATGCCTAAATTAGTTTCTATATTAAAATATATCCATGCGATGCTTTGGTGAAAGTTTAAAAGTACTTTTGGTAACCATTAAAAGTATCGTGTGTGTGTTCCTTTATAACTAATATTAAGATTCCAGTTTAATGTTATACCTAACCATGAAATTGTGGCAACGTTGCAGGAATCAAGATTAGCCACAAAAAGTACAAACGTATATACTGTAAGTGAGTATTTCATATAGAATGTAGTAAGGTGTCATATATGCTAAAAAATGTATAGAAAGATACAACCATCTCTTGATGGCCCTATATAATGAAAGAACGACGATTTAATCATATACATGCAATATATATATATATATATATATATATATATATATATATATATATATATATATATATATATATATATATATATATATATATATATATATATATATATATATATATATATATATATATATATATATATATATATATATATATATACATAGAGACAAAACTGTTCTTTTCAGAACGACAGTAGTGAACAGATGTACAATGTACACCAGGAATGAAAACACATTTTATATATATA